>CAHIKZ030000222.1:1692500-1725000 GCA_903632075.3 Acanthosepion pharaonis | reverse complement strand
GAACATTCTATCACACCTGGATTGAATGCTTTCTTCACAGAACTAGCCGAAGCCTTTTTTTTCTACATACCTAAGTTTATCGAATTTATGTTCACTTGTTTGTATTCATGTAGGCATATTTCACTGTTTTCGTATATCAATGTTCACGTAATATATATTAGAGAATCCATGAATGAACATCATGTAAAACTCTAGCCAAAATGTCAATACATAAGTGAAACTCTTCGTCTATATATTTATTGAACGATATTTTCACAAACAACATCCAAACGTGCATCTTTGAAAATTAAACTTTTATGATTTTTTTTTGTTTTTCTTCTTTCGAGATTTATTGCAGATTTCCCCACAGGACTTAATTTTGATGATAAAATGAAAAATTAAAAACGTAATTTACAAAATAATAACCGTGTAAAACGCATGTGAAAACGGTTCTTTAAATTCGAAGCGGGAAGTTACTTACAAATCAAAAGGCATCACCTACGGCAAAATTGTAATAAAAATGTTCCTTTGGCATTTGACGGATTTTTGCCTTAATTTAACATTATTATATAAAGCATATGTGAGCGTAACATATAAACAGGGTCTGTATTAGGGTTCCGTATGGAAACTTGTCATAATTTGTTTATGTTAGCTAAAATGCTCACGTACACAAAATAATGGTTTGAAGCGAATTGAATCGTCACGTGTCTTATGTTAGCAAAATGTTTTGTTCACTTGAAGGGAAAAAAATCATAATATCTTTCTCTGCAGACATGAATCTAAAATTACATTCAGTTTAATATGAATGGCAAACAAGCTTAGTAACCGTTTGATACAGCTACGTAAGTTTGGCACAAGGCATAACTCCCAGGAAAGAAACTCACTATATTTACTGTTTTATTACTGAAATCTTGCTCTACAGGTTATCGCGCTATAGTGTTCTGATCTTGTCGAAAACAGAATGGTTAGTGATGGATTTATAGTGTTAGTCTTTTGTTAGCATCAGTAAAAAATCATAGTCAACAGTCTCATGACCTGAAGCTTACGGCCCCATCACGTTGAAACAGCAATTCCAGCACGAACAACGAAGTTAAGAAACGTCGATCCTGGTCAGAACTTAAATGGGTGTCGGTTTGAAAATAAAAAGTGGTAAGCTTGAATGCGTGAGTGGTATAATGGATAATGACTCGGATTTCATAATTCGAGAGTTAAGTTTCAATTCCAGACGCGTTCGTTACGTTTATTTACGCGCAAAAAAAAAACCCTTGGTAAAGGCATGAATCCACATCTTCTCTCTCCAGCTTTGGGTTAATTAGTAATACTTCTATTACTAAACGATTATTATGTAAAAAAAATTCTTAGAATCAAAAAATATTTTCTGGTTTTAAATAACATTTAAAGGTTTGGTAAGCCTTAAAAAAACTAATTAACCAATGAAACCCATGACTTGCTGTGTTTTGGGGGGAATGCGCAGCTCAATAGCTCTCTCTCTCTCTCTCTCTATATATATATATATATATATATATATATATCCAAGTATAGGATTGGTGTATACGGAATAAATTCAAATAGCCAACAACTACTATTCTTAAAAGAGTGCTCAATACAGAGTAGAGAAACTATAATTATTTATTTGAAAATTATAATATAAATATGTTTAAAAAAATCACTACGAAAATAGCCATTTTGTTTCAACACCTCTGGGGTCTTATCAAGTGATAATGTTGAATATAGAATAAAGGGTTTTAAAAGGTACAAATTAATTAACCACCACTCGCAAGGGTAAACGTTGTTATATAAGCGGGACTGACCAATCAAAATACAAGTATACGAGAATTCAAAAACTTGACAACGAAGTAAGGTTATAATAACAATTTAATGCTTTAAAGTTGTGGCTATACTAAAATAGAATTTATTCTAACTAATAAGTATTAAATTATACGATAAAATTTGAAATTAAAAATTACCCATTTAAAGATCGAAATTTAATCTCTATTATGTTAAAAATTATAAAATTACTGAGAAAAAAAGAAAAAATACACATACTATTTATTTTTTTTTATTGAAATTAAGTTGGAATAAACGTTAAAATCGGCTGCTCTTAACTTCATGACAACATGGATACATTTGAATTCTAAGCCTAAGGCATGGGAGCATGATATCTTGTAAAAGAACAATAGATATACAATCAGATTATAATACATAAGCACGCAGATATATTTAGATATATACGCAAACAAAAAAGTGACGAGACAGGAAATATCCCCACAAAACTTTACAAAACAAAAAAAACAACAACAAAAAAAAAACAAATCACACATACACACACAATGAAAGGTGCATCCAATTTACCATACACAAAGACACGTAAATACACCCACATACATTGACAGACATTCCGATACAACAACCAAGAAATATTAAAGATTGAAAGAGTTATTAAACAAATTCTAACTACTTATTAAAATATAACTTATACGGGCAAATATACACAGATAAAAATAGTCTAATAGAACAGAGAAACAAACAATAGGGAACGAAAGGACATTAAAATAGATATATACGTATAAAAATAACACCATCTAATATATAAAAAGGAAAATTGCAAACACACAATTCTATATAAAAATATATATTTCATATATATCTCTATATAAGCCTTACTGTACATTAGGTGAAAGAAAGTAAAAAACTACCTACAGATATATGTGTACAGTGTACACACATGCTTCACTACAGACAGAAACACAGAAAAGCCTACATAAAGACAAACATATACACACATATATACCTATACATACATACACACACACACACACACATATATATATATATATATATACCTACATATATACACACACATATATATAGACAAACGCATATATACACATACAGAAGCATGCATAAATATATCAACCCACACATCAACGTAAGAAGTAAACAAACCAAATATAAATATATATACATACATACACACACACACACACACACACACACATATATATATATATATATATATATATATATATACACATAGATAGGTATATACATATATAAATCTACACATAATCTAACAATATTATGATATTGACGATAAAGTACAGTAAACTCCATAATTTTAAAATGTTGATTAAGTCTATTTAGCAATTAAAAACCCTTATGAAACACAATTAGATTTTAGTTATTGATGATTCATTCCAAGATAATAAGATATATATACACATACGAACATAATCCACATAAACATATATATAATCATGTATAAATGCCCATATCAATACATCCACATATACGCATATATAAGTAGGTCCACATCCAAGCATATATATATATATATATATACATACACATACACCCGCACCTGTAGACACAAACCAAATTTTACATACCTACACATACACACAAACAAACTCACATATGATAGGTGTCAACACACACACACACACATATATATATATGTATATATATCCCCTTAATTACTGTACATATATACGCACAGACACATAAACACATACACATTTAACCATATACATACATACACATATATACATGTATACCTATATATATATATATATATATATATATATTACCTTCCTCTGCTCTTCTCATCCTTTTTTCTTTTTTTACCCTCTATTTTTTATATAAAAAAAACTACTTACATATATACATACATATATACATCCAGTAATACAAACGCACATACATACATACACATGCAGACACGAATAACATAGTACACGTATACCAACACACACCCACATCAACAAGAGGACCATCAGATAATAAAAGTAATAACCTCTAAATTTACACCCCTTTTTTTCTACGCCCAACATCATCACTTAATAAGAAACCAGAGGTGTTGAAACAAAATGGCTATTTTTGTAGTGAATATGAATCAATGTCAGTGATCTTCTATTCCATTTATTTTCGCTAGATTCCTTTTAAAGCCGCGAGGTAGGCGCTTCCGTCACGCTTAGTTGTCCACTAACTAACTCGTCAAACTTTCTTTCACTACGCTTAAGGAATAGGTTGGGGCTTCACAGTCATCTCCGCCACAAGAGGTGATAAAAGTATTAAGGTCAGTGGATGACAATCCCGATGCTCGGATACGAGCGGGTTCCGACTGACTTTCCGCTGTCTGCATCATCTTCTACTTGAAGCTTTTCCTTGTAAAATGATAAGAGTACGTTTGTTGGCTCCTATGACCTATCTAAACATTTCAACATTCTCTTCTTTAAACACAGGCGATTGATGATGCATTTAAATTTTTGACGATTGTCGTCATCAGGAAAGGAAGCAAACGCTAGGGGTCCCACAGGTGGGAAGTCCGAGAAGAGAATGAGACTGAGTAGAAATGCCGGATGCATTTATTTATTTCAGCATTAAAAGGGAGTTTGATAACAATCTAGTAGTATCCTTAGATTCATGTAGTAAGAGGAAAGAGCTCATCACGATAGTTGCCCTGAAAATGTTTGTAGCAAAGCCAGAGGAAAACCACAGTTGAGAAAGTGCCTCAATATAATACAGCATAATTTTCCGTTTCTTCAATCGATGATTCTCATGTACTGACGACTGAAAATTTATTTGCTATTTGTATAATAAACAAAAAAGAAAAAAAATTGTATCGCATTTATATACTGGTATTTATTTTAAAACGAAATTGTATCTGTAAATTTCTTTAAGCGTAGCCGTGAACACTTAAATTAAGTTTAAAATTCCTATTACATATGTTTCATTTCTCTGTTTTGTTTCCTTAAGCCGGTTTTAAATCAGGTCAGTAAATCAATTCCCGTAGGCGTCTAGCTGTTGCGTAGAAGTTAACAGGTTAGCTTTCTAACTAAATTGAGCGCCTTGCCGCAGAGCATTCTTTGCTCATGTTCACATTCATGTCGATTTCCAGACAAATATCTTTGTTTATTATATAACAAATTGTTTTCTAGAACCTGTCTGCTTATTTATTTTTTGCATGAGTAATCAAGAAATATATACACAATTATCCGTAAAAATCACATGTACGACGAATATGAAAGACAATATATCAAGAAGTGTCAGGTGATTACGAAAATAAAATGCAGTGTATTAGCAGCCTTCTCTTACCTACTTACTAGCGAGGTATTGCGTTCTTATGGTAGCATATAGTGTGAATCCATTCTCTTACTAAAACAACATTATTATAGAATGAAGATTAGCGTGCGATGGATAAATTGTCGTCTAAATGACTTAAATATGAACAAAACACGGACATCTCATTTTAACAGATATATTTACCAAAATTACACAACAATATCTTGAGATAATAAAGAGTAGATTTATTCAATAAAATCGCGATTGGTTTTAACCACAGCCCTCAGACGACCACAGAATCTCCAGAAACTCTTCTTGTTTATGTTGGTGAATGTTGCCATAATCTTTGTCTTCAGTTCATCTTTGGCATTAAAAGAATTTTTTTTTGGCCTCTCGCACAACTGTACCTCACACATAATAATAAATGGGTTTGCCGTTTGGACAGGTAGGTGGCCATATGTAAGACTTGGTGTGGTCGCAGAAATTGTCTGATGAGTGACATGGTACTGAGTCATGTTACCTGACATAGTGTCTTCACCAAGACACTTGACATAGGCCTCTGTATTGAGGCTGAGGCCCCGTGGGAAGATGGAGATATAAAGTCGCCATCACTAGTAACACCTTCGTAATCACCATTAGTCTCATTTAACTCTTTCCGAATCCTATGCCTCAGATTGACCCCCAAACACTCGGAGATGTTCGTATTCGAGCTTCCAGCGTGAATGCCAATCATTACAGAATGTCGCTTAAAAATTTCTGGCGGTGTGAATTCCATAATCTCTCTCTTTTTTTTCTCACAGACAGTGTCCATTTGACACTACTACATTGTGCAGTTGGTAAAATCAAAAACAAACAACGCACATGTGCGAAATTAAAAATGTGATGAGGCGACAATTTACCCATCGCAGACCATATCAAATCACATTGTGCTTTGTATTATATAAACGAATTTTTAAAATATGCGTTAGCGTGGAGAGTTTGAAAACATTTGTTATAGTGGAACACACCTATTCTATAGTTAATAGACTCTCCCACCTATAATAAGTAGGAGTAGTAGTAGTAGCAGTCGCTCAGAGAGTTGGTCAGTCAGTCGATGTCGGACGACCGTTAGTGACCACAACTAGATTACTGCGTCATTACCTATTATATCAAGTTCCTAACGTTTTGTACGTTGAACCTATTTTAGGACCGACTTAGTAGAAATACAAGCCTCCAATGTGAAACCACTACATAACACTATTACTACTACATCGAAATTAATTCTCACTAGTAGTTTTATACATTGATATATGGGATCTTTGAAATGAGCTCATTAAATACTATCACTGATTTCAAATTAGAAAGAGACAGTTGCTATGTCTAGGTCAACTAACGAGGAAAGAGAGCTTGGAGAATTTGAAACTCACAGGACATAATGAAAGTCAGAAAAAACGTAGGAAAACAGCGCATATCCTGATTGGCAGAATAGAGATTAGAAGATATTGCAAAAAAGAAATATGCTAAGAGCTACAAAAACTGGAAGTTGTGTAGATCCATGCTCGGCCACTTCTGTAGGCGTCTGTTACATACAAGAGGAAATGCTACCATCGAATTGTAGTTGAAACAGTTTCGTATTTACTAACGATGCAGTTGCATGCAGTTCGAAACACATCAACAAAATAGAATACTCGCCAGTCACGTGAAGAAGGTAAACCACCGCTATTGGTTGACTACAAAGAAACCTAAAAAAGCAGCATTTAGAATATTAATTCTCATGGCAGATAAACTTCTCTAACTTTAAAATTTATGTTTCATCAACATTAAGGTAAGTATCTAAAGGAAGAACCCATCTAAGAAATAAAGAACTTAAAAAAAAAATTTAAAAAATTTGTTGAATTTCAGTATCTGTCTATATTTCTGAGATGAGGTATTATGTACATTATTTACATTATTCAGATTACTGTCCTCATTGTTGTCGCCATATTTATTACAATGTTTCGGTCGTTTATTTATCATTCAAGATTACACGTTTAGAAAACTTTGTAGATTTTCTGTATACAATTTCTGTATTTTGATGGATAGTTATTGTGAAATAGGAACCCAGAATTTATCCCCAATTCCATCATATACCTACGTTTATTAAGGGCTTTGCGGGGTTTATACAATTGTAGACTCATACAGTTTATACTTCCGGGTATAAGAACACCTTGGATAGAATATAGCGGCTCTCCAGGCCAGAAAATACCAGTTTTATCTGCAATGTTATAAGATGTATATCATTGTATCCACAGATGATAGACGTGAATTTTTTAGCATGTCGCGTCACACATTCGCAGGCGTTGCTTGTGAGCAACTGACTGCCTTCAATTTTAATCCAGTTCCTTGGTTTGTATGTTAAAACGCGTAACTTCCGCATGCGGACTGATTTGGAACAAGGTTTGTAGACTCGAGTCAATGGATTATATTCCATTTAATAAAATATAATGATGATACTAATAGTAAAAGCAGTAATTGTTGACATAGGATTGTATAGATTAGGCGGTTATTTTAATACCTCGGCGTATGGAGTAGTGTAGTCCCAAGCATTCACCAAAATTTATTTAGGAGATTTTTTTAATCATTTCATCGCACGCCAGGAATTAACTCTACTAAGACAGAGAGGGTTAATGAATATGAAAGAATTAGAGAGCATTATTGAGGCGTTAGAACAATAGAAGAGAAATCAGGAATACACTAATTAACGATGTACATTGCATTTAAATTGTTGAAGTTCGAACTTGACTGGAAAGAAAAATGCCTGAAGAGAGTTCCACAAGTGAAATATACGAGAAAAGAAACTGTTACCATAAAACTTCATCTAGTCAATTCAACAGTTAAATGTTGAGGCCGTTTTGCTATGTCTCGGTACCATAGTAAAGAAATTACCCAAACAATTAACACTGATGTATTTATAGAAGGGAACATAAATAAACAACTTTAAAGCGGTGGGAAAGTCACTGAAGGCCAGACGCTATTTCAGGACAAATAATATTGCTAATTCTTCATAATATTTTATCAAGAATCTCTGAGTATATACTAGGAGCACTGGACCATGTGAGGCAGAAATATTCGAGGCATGGACGAAGGATAGACGTATAGATATGTGAGATAGATTCAAGAGAGAAAAATTATCAGCACGACTCAATGAAAGAAAATTCTTAGCAGAAAACCTAGGAAATGGATTCAATATAGTCTTTCCATATCACCTGAGAATATTAACCTGAGAAGACGCAACGAGCCACTTTCCTGCTATGTTAATGAAAGTTAGAATAGTCTCTTTCTCTCTTTTAATAGTGAACCGTTTTGCTTTGGAGGTGTTAAAAATAAACTAGCCATCCTTTGACACAGATAACAACAGATTGCAGTTCTTTTTTGAAATCAATCATTACCATTAATCTTACCGATATAATAAGACTTGTTAGCAAGATAGTGTAAATAGTTGTGTTATAAGCATAGAGAGCAAGGCGAGAGATGATGCCATCAGGGAAATGAAAATTAATAACAAAGTAGGACTAAGAATGTCTTCCTTGGTACGTATTGATTTAGAGGTGTGTTTGTTCAGGACAACTTTCATTTCGCAATTTGATAAGAAGTACTAGATCAGTTCAAAAATTCGCCCGGAATCACATTGACTTTTAAATTAGGGAAGAAAACCGAGATATTCAAAGTAACACCTCAAGCTTCACCATTCTTATCTAAGGTTTGATAAACTCTTTACGTAATGGCCGTTAATACATTAGCAGTTGGCCTAGAGTAAACGAAACCCACATTACATGTCTGAAAAAAGGCTCTGTGATATGAGATTCTTAACCAATTCAGCGTTGATTAGGTCCTCTAGTAGTTTATACAAAAAGGATATAGAAGGCTGATAGTCCGATAGTTGGAAGGGTTAGGCGGTTCAACTGATTTCTATTGCAGTTGAGGATTTCAACCAAGCAGGAAACCAAGAGGCTTCGAGGTACTTGACTAAAATATACCAGACCGTGTCATACATGGACCTAATATAGGCAAATTCACCGGTAGGCGGATCAATTGTTTCATCTTCTATGTGTCATGTCCCTTCAGCGAGGTCGTGACAGATCGCTTAACTCACCTGGCATGGTGGGCACTATAGTCACCGAACACAATTATATTTGGAAACGGGTGTAGGAAGATGACCTTTGTCAATATTATCAGAAATCCTATCTAGCACGCAACAGTCAAGAGAGGAAGGGTAATAGTAGAGAAGAGATAGCTGAGTTTATTAGATAGAGACGGAGGCACATGTAAGAATGGTCTGGAGATTCAAGAGAGAGCGCCCTAACCAGCGGGAGATGTCCGCGTACATAAACTCCCAGGCCATGCCTGTGGACATTACAGTCATTTCTAAAGAGAGGAAGGTAGTAAGAAATCGAGAAAGGGAAAGGAGGGGATTGAAGAGATAAGATTAGTTTCTCGGAGACTTAGGCTATCCAGAGACTTTTCAACAAAGGAAAGACTCCACACTGTAGAAGTTGGGACGAATTCCTCGAATATCGAACAAAGAAAGATTGCGGTAATTTTGCTGAGATCGTTTATTTTTATATCTTTTGATGCCTCTCGTCATAGTATATTATTATGGTAAGGTATCATTACTTTTCAAATAATGTTTGCAAATTGGTTTGAGATTTTATGTTGCTGCGTTAAGATGAATATATGCTTCTTTCTATATAATTATTACATCTGCAAGCATTTATTTCAAAGACTTGTAGGAGTGTAACACCAATTCAGTTAATGATGACTGTATATTCAAAAACTTGCCGATAGTAAAGGATTGCCAGATTGATAACCAGTTAAATACGTAGAAGAGAAATTATCTAGGGTCCGTAATAACAACAACTTTAATCATAGAATTTATGAATAGGTTAAATATATTTACTGCATATTATATGTACATATTTTTACGAAGTGGGTTCATTTTTCATCGGATTATTTTAACAATCACTCCAGGCACATTAATATTTGAGACGCACACGTGCTCTGTTCCGAAGCAAAATATATCCCATTCTTACCTAAACCGATTACATTTTATATTCGATTTTATTGTATTGTTGATGCAAACGTGTTTTTGGCTTCTGTTGCATGGGAGGCCATTGATTAATTTTCGAAGAACACATTTTTCGTTATTACCACTGTTTCTTTGAGAAATATTACTCTCATTTGCTTTTTCGAATCAAATTTTCAAGTTGTCCATGGAGATATTATTTGTGCTAAATAGATTTAGATTGAACGCTAAAACAGGACGTCAAAAATTCATGTGCAACTCACTTCTGACATCGATTAACATGAAAGGATGTTATGTGTAAATGAATATAAGAATAAAACCCACTTTTCTCTGTGTTTTATATAATTCAGTATTTATCACGAGTGCAAGAAATAATCGATATCAAGCTACGACCAGGATTTCTGATTTCAAAACATTATTCAATCTTCACATTCTCCTTTATTTTTTCCCTCTCCGATTTCTTCAGATTCTTTTTCATCTTCTTCTCTTCCTTCTTCTTGTTATTCTTCAGACATTTCTTCTTCAGATCATCCTGTATTTTCTTCTTCTTCACATTCTCCTTCGTCTTCTTCATCATCTCTTCTTCAGATTACCGTTGATCATCGTCATCTTCGTATACTTCTTTTATATTCTTCTTCAGATTATCTCCATTATATTCTTCTTCAAAAGAAACATAATATTTTCTTCTTTTGCTTCTCCTCCTGCTTTCTTTTCTTCTTCAGATTCTCCTTCCTGTTTTTCTTCTTGCGATTCTTCTTTGTCTTCTTGATCTTCTTCTTTATCATCTTCAGATTTTGCCACATGAAGAGCTTCTATTTTAGTGCACTTCGTTTTGGTGTAATGGTCACTCAGCTTGTCTCGCTTTTGTCACATATAATCTATGCTTAGTAAATCAATATTATATCAAAACCTGCAATTAAATACTTAATTTGGAAAATTCAACGGCCTACTGAAATATTAATCTGATGTAAAGAGAATACGAACTTAAACCAATTTTTTTATATATAAAGAAAAAAATGAAATGTCAGTATAACCTGACGCCATGGGGAATATAGTCAATTGCTGATCACTAAAATTCCTTTTTCTTTCTGATTTTCATATCACACTATACATGTTTTGAGTAAATAAATTAAATCGTACATTAAGAAATGGAAGCTTCGGTTAGGTCATTTCATTTTCTATACATAACAGAAATACGTGTTTGAACAAGAATAATGGAAGCCCATCGTAATATCTGGGAGTGGAAATGTAATAATATCAGTGGCTATCAATAAAACGCATAAACTTAAACTTAATTGGAGCTAGCACATAAAACCAATTACGACTATCATTTCCTTTTTCACATCACACAAAGAATCTATACTGTTACTCTTGTTGAAATAATTGGAAGGAACTGAATTTTTTAAAAGTATTTGTTAAATATCAGATTATTCGGAGGATAATGTCTGATTTTAGAATCAGATCCATTCATAAATGAATGTATTTAAATAGTGTTTAAATTACTCAAAATAGGAGCCATGGACTTCTATGCATTTCTACCAGGGATTTACAAGTTCGTTTACGCCATTACGATAACACTCTAAAGGTTTCGATTCCAATAAATAATTAAATGCATCTTTCTTGAAAATTTACAAGCTTACTCCGAAGTTATTTATATATCCCAATATATTATTTCAGTGCCAACTCACGATATTTTAGGATAAATATATTTCCAGGTTTTAATATAGCTTAAGATTAGAAATTCTGCACCCAGAATAATTTGCTTACAATGCAGACATTAACGATTGAAGCTAAATATCTATAGAAAAGCGCAGTGTTTTAAAGCCCCTTCGCCTGAAGAGAGCGAGGAGGGAGATCCTGTTCTTCTATATCCAACACAGCTAACGTTTCGTATTTCTTGCAATTATTTCTCTCTGGGATAATGAGATCGATTTTAGAGATCGGATAACTATTGCGTTCTCAATTTTCATTGCTTTTCCTTGTGTCATTAATACAGAAGAGATGTAAAAATGTCGACGAGTAGAAATAACAGTGCGCTTTCAGTTCGAAAGGGATTTGTCCTAGCAAGTTAGTGACAAATAAACGTATTTGTTTGTATATTTACAGAATATTCAGCCACTGTTAAGTAAAAAAAAAAAAAAAAATTCAATACCGTAAACGCAGAGAAACATCATTTCACACACATCAAGGCAACAGAGCCACTGACACCCAGGGTGGGGGCTGGTTACTGAGTGAAAATAAACATTATTATTGAACGAGAATAATAGAAGAATAGCATTTTAAAGGAAAGAAAATCGAACTGACGACAAGTTTGGTTTGAGAGACATCATTCTGCAGCCGATATATTTGCTTTTTACATGTCATCAAACTTTACGTTGTTGAATTCTCAGAAAGGTAGATCTAACTGAGGATAAAATTATATATAAAAAAAAAAGTTGATGGTTTTAACGATTTCTATATCTAAAATACTTCTAAGTTTATGAGATAATGCTCTGACAAAAGTTTTCGTGGGACTATTAACCTAATATTCCGGTTTACCTAGCAAATGTTGACCGGAAGTAGACGTTTATTCTTTCTTTCTTGTTAAGAATTGGGTCTCCGCTTTCTTCTATTTTTTTTTTATTTTCTCTCATTTTCAGTATCTCTTTACTTTACGTCTTAGTGACATTATTGCCTTGCTTTGGGCGAATGAAAAAATAATAATAAACGACTGAAATTTTCATTCTTTTTATTTCGAACGTACAGTAAGAAAAATAAACCGAATATTATATAGAACGAGTTTACTTAGTCTAAAAATTGACGGCATATTTTGTCTCATTTGTATATAATAATTTTTAAATATATATTTGTGTAGATATTATACTTGACTCGTTTCTGCTGCCATAAACTAATATTTTGGGATTTAACTCATATCTTGACAAAAAATAAGTAACAGTCGCCTTGTAAATATGGGTAAATTTCAAATCCTGAATCCGTCCCAAGGATTAAAAAAAAAACAAAAAAAAAAAACATACCTCATGAAAAAGAGAAAGGATTGCTTTTAATTTCCCAAATTCCTGACCTCAAAGTATCTAAAAGAAAATAAAACTAATGTCGGCAACAAGAAAATTAGTAGACGCACTCGCTTCAGAATCATCCGCTTGCTTCCGGCAACTAAAAGGAACCACCACCAATCAACGACACACTTTTGCCAACGCACGGGCAACAGATAAATTTTTCAGTGACTGCTTTCTCTCTATATATGTAAATAGAAGTCTATACATACGGTATTTTAAAAAAGAACATTTATATCATACTTATATGTTTTCTATTTTAACATATTTTAAATTAAATCATTTTATTGGTTTTGTTACTTAATTGATTTTTAGTACATCTATAAAAGTATAGTTCTTATATACTTTTAATACATCTGTGTTGAATGTTCATTCTATTTTTTAGATTCTTATAAGCTGTAAATTGGTACCGAATGTTGTCAAAAGACTTATGTTTAAGCAAAAAGAACCTCCACCAATACCTGAACAATTAGTTTCCATACAAGATAATACGAGCTTGTTTTTTTTTTTTTGCATTTTTATTTGCTTCATAACACACACAAGCTCCATTCGTTGCTTGATCAATTAAAACGATATACTAGAATAAAAAATATCACTGCCGACTGTAACCGTCACTACAATGGAAATTATTTATCTTCCATGAACCAGAGACATTAAGTGTTCCGACCACCAGTTCGTTAGCCGTCAGTTAGCTGTGAGCGAAATAATCAAATTTCAAATTGTTTGTTTATTTAAAATACTATCTTTATTTCATACTTTGGGGCTGGGGGAATCTATTATTCAAATTTATTATTTCACAATCAATTGATGTGTATGTGCGTAAAATAGCATGGGTTAATGTAAGTCACGCGGGTACCACACAGACAAGAGGACAGTGTTTGACTGAAAGAGATTCAGATCTTCTTGCATAATATAGACTACCGTATTTCTTGTGTATAATAATTTAGCATCCCGTTACTACTACCTTATCAATGTTGAATTTTGTACAATTTTGTGCAAAAAGTGGATCCAAGAGCCTACTAAGCTGAGTACAAATTTTCGGGAAATATCAGCTTCAAATTGGTCAGTAAACACACAAGTGCAATCCACCCACGTACAAATATTTTTTTTCAAAAGCGTTAGTAAGTTTTTTCCGCTATTTTCTGTGAGCCTGTCACGTGATTACATCAATTATAAATAGCAGACCTGAGCTTCCTGCTCTCTCTCTCTCTCTCTTCCCTTCGCCTAAGAAGATGTAACCTTAAGGATTTCCGTCTTGACCATGTGCGGTCAGACGTTAAAAGCATATTCATGCATGCACGTACGTACGAAAATTTCTAAACTACAGTACAAACATACGAAGTATTTCCAAACATGCAACAAGGACTTTTCTCTTTGAAATAATTTTCTAAAGCTTCAGTTTATTCAGCATTTCTCAGCTTTAAAATTCATTCAACATTTGTGAGCTCCGATAAAAATATTAATCAGTCAAAGGGACATAACAGCAACAAAATATTAATTTCTACGCATGTGTATCATTACACAAAAATAAATATAACTATTTGTTGTTATAAAACCGTTTATATTCCTTCTTGTGGTTCATATATCGTGATATTTTACGTTAAATATAAATTGTGTAGCCATGTTAATAATACAACACGACTTGAATATAATACAATCACGTGTTAAGGTAACTGAAACCAATAAATAAATTACAAACTTCAGTATATTATGACACCATACTTCAACCATTCGTATGTAATGTTGTTTTTAAAGATGTACCATATTATCCATTAAAATCTCAAAATCATACATTTCACTAAAATATTTATTTTTTACGATACTAAACATTAGAATTAAACCGGATATTTAGCAACTGAGTTTTTCTAATTTTCGTTTCAAACTTATTTTCGGGGAAAGCTGCTAACTAGACATACCCGGTTGTACATTTCAAGGTGTTAATTAATCTATCATACTTTTCAGCTTGATATGATTCTATTATATTTCTATACATTAATAAACTATGAAATAAAAATAAATGTCTTTCGTTAAAGGAGAGCGGAGTTTCCATTTCAGATAGGTTCGTCACATTCACCGACGCGCAAATATCTTTGGGAAAAAAAATGAATCTACAACTTCTCCCTACAGACTGTGTGTTAATTACTAAGACTTGTATAACTAAATCACTATATCTCAAAAAGAATACACTCAGCAAAAAAGCACAATGGATTCCATAGAATCTAAGATTATTTTCTGGCTTTAAATAAGCCGCAAAGTGTTGATAAGCCGTAGAAAATAAATCAATCAATAACCGGTGACGGTTAATTAATCCTTAAGTATTATACAAAAAAGAAATTGGCAGATGAAAGAATATTTCATTAAGGACGAATAGAGAAAACCTTTTTATTTTTTTAATAAACAAAGAAAACAAAGTATAAAGAAAGAAAAGTAAGTAAAGAACAAAAATTGCATATATATCAAATACCTTTTGTAAGCAAATATTATCAACACTTGCCTAATTTGTGTTTTATTATCTATTGTGATGAATGTATTTTCAAACTTTAAATAAGAAATTTTTAAGCTGAAACGTTCTTGAAACGTGTACGTGTGGTTAATACGACCGCCATCATTTACTTATTTAATGTTCGATCAAATTTCTCGTGTTATATACAAGAAAATAAGGTATATCCACTTAATATAAATAGACTTTTGATAAAATGGAGTCGAGACGGCGACAGTGAGAAAGACTAAATGCACGGTTAGCAAAAGGGACGGCCCGATTTGTAAATTACAGATTGTAGATAACGAAATCAAACAGGTGCAATAAGGTAGATATTTTGGAAGCTTATTAACAGAGCACGGTAAAGAGCGATAACAAAATCCGAATTCCCATTGGGATAGGGAAAATGCCTTCCAAAAGCTGAGAAATGTATTTAGAAACGAAGAAAATGATACTGAATTGTTTTTAGTATCAGTTCTCCTATATGACAATGGTCACTGGACAATCTTCTCATAGATAAAGAAGAGATTTGACAAAAACGTGATTCTACAGAAGAATGCTGAGAATGCAATTAACCGAACACGTGAGTAACGACAACGTCATAACAAAAGCACATACTTAACTTCAGAAATTTACAGTTGATGTTCTCCGGACACAAAACATGGAAAGAAGGCTTGAAAAAAGTGATACTAATAGCACAAATTGATGGCAAGAGAGACAAAGGAAAGCAATACAACCTACTTAGCGGGTTTGGATGAATAGATGACAGAACATGTTATGTGAGACATGGCAAAAAAAACAATATTTATTAAGGGCTACAATGGACAAGAAATTGTGGAGAGCCATAATCGCCTACATTCTTACGGGACACCGCTCATAGAATTACTATCGTATACTGACTTATTTCAAAGCTAATATTATTTCCGTGTTCATTCATATCACTAAAGTGATCATTAAAACTACAATTCAGGATATTACTAATGGTTTGTTGCTAATAATTATTCCATGAAAGGATCCTATTGTATAGATTGTGAAAAAGATGTAATAAACGCTTTTGATGTTCAGTGTGAATTCATTCATGTATCCATTTTATTACCTACGCACACCTCAACTAGACGAGTGTTATTTATTCACTACCAATCGATATTTCTCTTGACATGACCTAAATTATTCGAACTCAATTTTCGGAAAATTGCTTCTGTGAAAATTCTTAATAAAAGATCCAAATTAAATTTCAAATTTGCCTTAACGTAATAATAATCCCTTCTATATGAAGATAAAAAAAATAAAAAAAAGTCGTCTAAGAACTTTTAAAAATCCCAAAGTTGCATCCAATTATATCCTTTCCAGGCGCAGCATAGCGAAAAGAACAAAACTACCAGGGTTCTTCTGTCAGTTAATGGAAAAATTGCTGCACTAGAGGGCGCCTTGTAAATTAACTAGGTGAAAACAAATGCATTGTATCGACTTCTTTTCTGCTTAGGGCGGCTTATATCTGAGAAGGAACACAAATTTTGAACAGACTTGAAGTCAAGCAGTATTTCGAGTGTCTCTTAATGAAATTTTCAATAATTCAATCTATTTCTATATTAGCGTTGCCACCCGTACATTTCTTGCTATCCGGTATGCATATTTGCCTGCTTCTGGGCACTTCGGCGTGGTGTAATGGTTAGCAAGCTTGTCTTGCTAGATCAGTTACGACTTAAAAGTGAGTTCGATCCTCACTAGATGCCCCATACTTTCGGCCTTTTGCCAAATCTAAGTTACGCTTAGAAAATCAATATTAGGGCACATCGACGTGGTGTAATGGTTAGAAAGTTTGTCTTGCTAGATCAGTTACGACTGAGTAGTGAGTTCGATCCTCAGTAGGTGCCCCTTACTTTCGGCCTTGTGCCACATCCAAGCTACGTTTGGAAAATCAATATTTGCCGGCTTCAGCTTATTGGGTTCATTCTTTTCAAGCGGGAAAATGTGACAACAGATACCTTTGTACATTTTCTCCCTCAGTTCTTTATGGATATTTGATACTGACGTATATAACAAGAATCGCAAATGTTAGTGATGTCACGATCCTCAATTGATATCCTCGTTCTTGAAACAGATAAAATAATGTCCGCTGGCTTATAGATCAGAAAGTCTAAAATTAAACTCTCGGTACGGATCGAACCTGCATTCACTTTATCTTGGGAAATTAATTTTTAGACAGTAGGGTAGATATCTTTAATGAGACATTCCAATGTCTAGATAGGTGGAAAATAATCTTTCGGTTGGATTAAACCTGAATTCCCCATTCAAGCGCATGGATCCGAGTAGAACGAAACGGGAAACCAAATCTATTTGTAATGAGTTAATTTCAACACTAATAGGCATTAATGGCTATCATACAAAAAACCTCGTTTTTTCGTTCATTCTGGCCGGAAGGCACCAACCTATCTAACAAGTATTAATATAAAAAAAAAACCAAAAAAAAACACGCAGTTTTCTCTTACATCCCGACCTAAAAGCCAAAAGCGATGCGCTGTGTCACCACAATATTTTCCAGTTTGGGACCCACACGCATTTATATATACATATATATATATATATATATATATATATATATATATATATATATATATATATTAATTGAAAATTCGGCGAAGATGCTAAAAATAATAAAGATTAAATTTTACTTTAGACTCATTGACTTTAAGTTTTCAAGTTTTCTGTCTTGTCTACGTTATGTCAATATTGACTTATCCAATGGCAAGATGTTCTTCTTCTCAATTAAATAGGTCTTATTGACAAACGCATAACGTATAACAAATGCCTTTGACACGGTAGGGCATAGAGGGTTACCACTCACGCTCTCTAGCCTCTGGAATCACTGGAAGATTCCTCTAAATTATTAAATCCTTCCTAATGTCTTATATCCCGGAAGGTAGTTTTTAACGGCCAGTCCTACGAGGCCCAAGCGATCATCACAGGTGTCCTTCAAGACTCGCCATATTTTACGCAAATGATCTACATAAGAGTATATTCCGATCATTTGTGAATATCTATGCTGATGATACTAGGGTATATATATATATATATATATATATATATATATATATATATATATTATTTTTTTTATAAAAAATTATAACATAAGTATGTTATAAAATCACTACAAAATAGCCATTTGTTTCAACACACTCTGTGTCTTATCAAGTGATGATGTTGAAAATAAAATAAATGGTTTTAAAAGTTTCAGATTAATTAACGATCCTACACTGGGGGAAACATTGTTACAAAAGCTAGAATAACCAATCAAAAACAAAGTATAGAAAGATTCAAAAGCTTGACAACGAAATCATGCTATAATAGCTTTCCGATCTTTAAATACGTGTAATATTAAAATAATTTATACTAACTAATAATTATAAAATTATATGACAAAAATTTAATATTAAAATTAAAAACTGGCAATTTTAAAATCCAAATTTAATCACTATTAAGTTTAAAAACTACAAAATTATTGAGAAAAGAAAAAATATATATGTTTATTCAATTCATTTCTTCATTGAAATTACGTTCGACAAGACAAGACGCTACAATACATCCGGTCATTTGACAATACATGTATATATATATTTTTTTTTTCTTTTTTCTTTTCCGTTTTTATTTTAAAGTTTGTGAATGTGGTCTTATCTCACGCGTAAAACAACAAAACACAATCAGATTATAATACATAAGCACCCAGACATAATTAGATTACACACACACACACACACACACACACACACACACACACACACACACACAAAAAAAACACACACACACATAAAAAAAAAATAAATAAATAAATAAAAGTAGGTGGGGGATACAAGAACATCTCTACAGCCCTTTATGAAAAAAAAGAGACGTGGAAACTAACACTTATACACACACACAGTTAAATGTGAATACACTCTACATACACATAGACACCGATATATATACATACATACATCCACAGACAATGACATAGACAATGAGAAATCACAACCAATAAATATTTCAGACTTAAATAAATGCTAACCACTTATTGAATTATAAACTTAAGGAACAAATATACAAAGATAAAAATGATTAAAAATAATATTATTTAATATATTAAAACGAAAATTCTAAAACCATAAATATCAATAAAAATATATATTAATCATATAAGTTGATAATAGTTTCATTATATATTAGGCAAAGAAAAACAGGATAAAAAACCCCACAAATATATACATATATATATATATATATATATATATATATACACAGCAAAAAAACAAATTAACACAGATAAATATACACTCATACATACATATACATACAGAAATACATACAAATAAATATATAAACATAAACATATACGCACATATACATATCTATGATAACAAGTACACATGCACGCACATATACATATAAACTTAAATACACACACATATATACACACAGACTTTTATTAAATTTTATCATATAATTTTATAATTATTAGTTAGTATAAATTATTTTTAATATTACACGTATTTAAAGATCTGAATAGCTATTATAGCAGGATTTCGTTGTCAAGCTTTTGAATCTTTCTATACTTCGTTTTTGATTGGTTATTCTAGCTTTTGTAACAATGTTTCCCCCTAGTGTAGGATCGTTAATTAATCTGAAACTTTTAAAACCATTTATTTTCTTTTCAACATCATCACTTGATAAGACACAGAGTGCGTTGAAACAAAATGGCTATTTTTTTGTAGTGATTTTATAACATACTTATGTCATAATTTTTTAAAAAATAATTATATCTGCTCTACTTTGTATTGAGCACTCTTTTAAGAATAGTAATTGTTGGTTATTGGAATTCATTCCGTATATACCAATTATATACTTTGATATATATATATATATATATATATATATATATATATATATATATATATATATATAAAGAATATAGTAAAATAAATAAATATATATATATATATATATATATATATATATATATATATATATATATATATATATATATATATATAAAAAAGAATATAGTAAAATAAAAATTTAAAAGGAGAATATTTCAAATCGTAGTTAAATAAAAAGTATTAGGAAAAAAAAAACCCGAAAATCTTTAAATTTAAAAAATGACGTTGAAATTTTTTTACCGTTAACAATTTTTTTTTTTTTTTAAATCCAGACGACATCCATTCAAATGGTGTCAGGTTTCATTGTAAAATACATCCCTACCCCTTACCAAATTGTAGCTAATAACTAATACAATGATACTGACATAAGGAAAATCTAGACATCCCTTGTTCAATTTAAGTAGAATATTCTGTAACCATGGAAACGTGATTTTAGCTGTGTCTTTAAAAACCCGGTAATTTTTAAAAGTTACTCCAAAATTCGCTTGAAGATGAAATGGAACTAATGCTTTTAATTTAATTGCAAAATTAAATTCGGGGTTTAGCTTCTATTTTTGAAACATGGTTGGAACTGTGTAGCGAAAAAAAAACATATTTAATTTATAATATCAATGCTCTGTAAATTTACATTGAGCACTATTTTGTAAAAATAAAAATATCTATAAGAACACCGGATTTTATATCTTACTGTTCTTTCTTTTTTATTTATATACATATATATATATATATATATATATATATATATATATATATATATATATATATATATATATATCCACCTCAAAACTCTAGATGACAGGAGCTTGGCAGTTGTTTTCTCCTGTGAACTAGCTTCAACAGCTCAGTGGGGAAAAACTGGCAATGATTTTTATTCAACTTTAGGAACAACGGCCTATCTGATGGTTCTATATTGTGGTTAGAATATAAATGTGCAACAGTCGTGAATTTAATAGTTTCCACCGATTACTTAAAGCCTTCATTCAGCTTAATTCAGATGTTGCGCTGTTTGAATGTTTAAAATAGCTTTTAATTTCACAGTGGATTTTTTGTCTTTCATGGTTAAACATTTCTAGCTAATTTCTCACTGTTTGTAGCATTTAAATGTAATGAAAATACTTACTCAATACTGTTAAACAGAAAATACTACCTAGTTTGAATAGGAATTTACAGACACTTTAATACATGTTCAATAACGTTTATATCTCTACCATTAGGGACGCCACGTGATAGGAAACATTATTTACCATACGTCTCTGTTAAATTAATTATGAGTCAGGAAATGTGGTTCTTCCTCCATACTTCCAACAAATTATATTTAAATAACAACGTATATAAGGTTTACGAACTCTCATTTGGCTGACACTTTTTTGGTATCCCTAAGTGTGTTAATTTAAATGATGCGTATAAAGTATCCTTTCGTTTCTAAAAATTCACCACCACCACCACATAAGATACCGTTTCCGCCATTTAATAATCAGTCGTCAAACAATCTTAAGACAACCAAATATTGAACTTCGTCTAATGGATTTATATAGCCAATATGCATTGTTGTGAATTCAAGATCAATTGATGAACGTAATATTGGAAGACTTACACTTACTTATAAATGCGACAGACTGATACTATTATTTCAACGTACGTGACTCATAACGTAATTTTCTTTCATACAAAGAATAAGGAATTGATTCTGAGCAAGCTTTAACAACACTGTTAATACTCGATCTCAGTTTACACGCTAGGTACTGTAATTATGTATTTGAATGTAGATCACCCATCCAGATTCGGAGGAATGGTGCAATGAATTTTACACGTTCCCATATCTATTCACTCAAGCTTGTTTCAGAAGAAGCTAACAAATAACAAGTGAAAGAAATATAATAATCATCATCAATTCTATCATCGGGTGAGGGATTTGACCAATTTTCTCCACATATTTGAATCGAAAACAAAGAGAGGTATTCATTCCTGTGTAGCGTATCATGTGCAAAGTGACATGGTGGAGACCGTCCAAGACAATGTCAAACTACAGCCGATATCCTCAAACTTGAAGACTCACCTTGGTTACGTTGATTCCATCATGAGGAAGCCGCCATCTTGGTACTTGACTTCAAACTAGGAACCCTAAATCTTAGCGATGCTGTGGCTGAATAGTTAGCTTTGAAGTTCAATCTACTTCACTGAGTAAGATGGTCGCAGAACCTACAAGAAATTTTCCCCAAACTCTGACAAATCTTGATTTTATTCATGCTGGGTGGTTAGCTATTTTCTCACCCTCAAAAAGAGTGTTGCTGTTCAAGACCCTGTAAACGCCAGCAAATTTCCGCGCTGAATTTCTAACCAGATGTTTGGCGCCACACAATCGCTCTCCACCTCATTATTTTCTTTCTCTTGAAAACCACTTAAATGTAAATATGATAAAGAGTAAAAGACAGCTATCTCTTAGCACGGAGGAAATTTGACACAACGCTTCATTAATTCTTTCTATTAAAGTCTGAGTTGTCAAAATTCAATTTCTGGGGGAGGGGGCAGTATCGAACTGCTATAAAATGTAAATCTAATGGAATTTGTTCGTTCTTTAAAATGGTTGATGTTGAATTTTTGATTTCAGTCGCTTTTTCCATTTCTCTTTCAACGGTGACTTTTTTTCCATTTAATGCATGACAGGTTTGCTGACATCAATGGTGGATAGCAATTTCCTCTAACGAAAATAAAATTAAAAATCTACGAATAAATGAAAAAAAAATATTCAAGGTGAAAACTATGTAATGTAACAGATAGTTGTACTGAAAAATGTCTCGGTTGGTTTAAGTTACTTGTATCTGACTAAATGAACAAACATCAGAAGGTTTTTTTTTTTTTGTTGTTGCTCAAAATCAATAACACATTCAAGCAACAAACCGTACCTATACGTTTGTACATATTGCACGGAACGTTTTTTGCTGGATTAGCAAAAGTAGTCAGTTATGTTTGAGACTTTTACTTAAAAACATATATAAAATACGGCTATAAAGACGGGGGTTGAAGCGAATTCATTCAAGGCGATGTATTAGAATGGATTAATTTTCTGCGGGGTATTAGAGTGAATTCTTGATAAATAGTGTTAATTTAACGAACAACTTCGATAGTCTGCTGGAGAGAATATTTGTAGGTAATTGTTTAAAGAAAAGTCCATAAAAACAAGTAACACTATGCAAAGAATAAGTATAACATATAATTGTGAAATATAATAATTGTTATAAGGCTTACGAAAACTTAAAGAATTCCAATCAAATAATATATTAATAAAAAAGAATTTCTACAAAACAACAAACGCAATGTATTTTAGGGATGACACTGAATTTATTGACATAAATCTTACAAATTAAACCATAGTTGGGTGTAGAAAAGCTAAAGGCGATTCATACACTTCTCAAAAGTACATATACTTAAGTGAATTATTATATATATATATATATATATATATATATATATATATATATATATATATATATATATATATATATATATATATATATATAATGGATTCTGTGGCAACACCTAAATCTCCCAATAGTAAGAAAAATGAAGATACTATCTTTTACATTACACAAAATTTATGTATTCAAAAATATAAATAACATAAATTATATATTATATATATATATATATATATATATATATATATATATGCATATATATATATATATATACATACATATATATATATACATATATATATATATATATACATATATATATATATACATATATACATATATATATACATATATATATATATATATACATATATATATATATATATATATATATATATATATATATATATATACATACATATATATATATATATATATATATATATATATATATATATACATACATATATATATATATATATATATATATATATATATATATATATATACATACATGTATATATATACATACATATATATATATATATATATATATATATATATATATACATACATGTTTCATTAAAAACGACAGACAAGGTACTACGGTTGAGCTTTTTATTTAATTTTTCTTGTGTTCTGACAAGGGCTTTCTTTTCTGGACAAAGGGTGTGTAAGAACTGTCCGAATGTTTTGTATTTCCGAGCGCTTTTGGCTATACTTTTAGCCATTATCAAGGATGATTCGATTATCAGCTTAGTAGAGTGTGTGCATTCTGTGTATGTTCAGTGTGTGGTAGTGATGTTTTTAATTTCCGAATACGGTTAGTACATTATGGCTTTGTTCATAGTTAATATTGTTAAGAGTTGGCTTTTTCTTTTTTATTATTAGAGCTTCCATTATTTTTAGTCTTTTTTTTTCAAGTGGATGCAGTTAATATATTTGTGTTTTCTAATAGTATGTTCCTAATGGAATCTGGTAAATCTGTGTGTGTGTTTAAATGGGTTCTAATAGAGCTGTGATCAGATAGGTGTAACGTAAGACATCTGGATAAGCATGTAGTTGTGTAGCCGATGTAATTATTTATGAGTCCGGGTTGATCAGGAACACAGTTCCTTAAGGGGCATTTGAACTCATAGATAATGTTCGTTCTTTGTACTTTTGGATTAGTTGGTGTGTTGTTATTTTTGAGGATAAGGTTGGCTGTCTTAAATTTTTTTTATAATAGATAATAAATTTTATTTTTTTATTCGTATTAATTGAGTGTGTGCGTTCTGTGTATGTATCAGTGTGTGGGAGGGATGTTTTTAATTTCCGAATACGGTTAGCACATTGTGGCTTTGTCCGTAGTTAATATTGTTAAGAGTTGGCTTTTTTTATTATTAAAGCTTCCATTATTTTTAGTCTTTTTTTGCAGGTGGATGCAGTTAATATATTTGTGTTTTCTACTAGTATGTTTCTAATAGTGTCGGGTAAATCTGAGTGTGTGTTTAAATGTGTTCTGATGGAGCTGTGATCAGATAGGTGTAACGTAAGACGTCTGGATAAACATGTGGTTGTGTAGCCGATGTAATTATTTATGAGTCCGGTTTTGGTGAGAACGCAGTTCCTTAAAGGGCATTTGAACTCATAGATAATGTTTGTTCTTTTGTAATTTTGACTTGGTTGGTGTGTTGTCATTTTGAGGATAAGGTTGGCCATCTTAAATTTTTTATAATAGATAATAAGTTTGATTTTTTTATACCGATCAATAGGAGTAGTATATTTCTTTATAATATGCCTTAGAGAAGATTCATATATATATATATATATATATATATATATATATATATATATATGTATATATATATATATATATATATATATATATATTTGGTTGGATAGATGTGAGTTTGTGACCCTGGGTTTCACGCTTTAGCGATCGTCAGACAAACTGATTACTGTTTTAAAAATTTATTTTATGTAGATTGCGTGTATTGGTGTTATTGTAAGTGGTGGGGAGATTTCGTCGTTTTGTCATTCATCGTACTAACGCAAACATCGATGTATGCAGACACATATACATATACATACTTGGTCGTCCGTCGGGACTCATATATATATAAACATATGTAGACAGTTTCGGCTATGACACATGTATGTATACAGGTGGTGTAATGTCTATACATACGCATTTGTATGTTGAAATGTTGAAATTTAAACATTGGAAGTGTGGCGGAAATGTCTCGTTATTGTCTCGTGAATGTATCCATGTCATATTATGAAATTTTTTTTTTTTTTTTCCGTTGAAAATATTTGAAAAATATTTTCTCGTATGTATATATGTGGTGGGGTTTGTGTAAAATTATGATAGGTAAAAATTATTAAATTATTTATATTTGTTTTGAGGACATGATAAACATAGTTAGAACCTTGAAATTCAAAAGACACTTGGACAATTTCCAGAAAAAAATCATAGACGACAGGAAAAAAATAATCAACTCCAACAAAGTATTCATTTTGGCGGACAAAACCACAAACATATATACCATAGAACCTACAGCCTACAATCAACTCTTAACCAAATAAAATTACACAACTATACAAAAGACAAACACGAACACAATAAACATTATAAAACCAAGAAGCCAAAATATAGCTACCAAATTGAATATAGATGGAAGAGTAAACAAACTAGCTGAACAACATGCTTTCATCGCGGCAAAGGACCACAAAGCCAGCTTTATAGAAAACCAACATTCAGACTAATTAACCCGGCGAAGAGCGAGATAGGAAAATTAGTAAGAAGATATTAGAAAATATCAACACCAGCCTAAGGGAAAAATTATGTCTCAACCAGTGGAAGAACACCAAAGCCGTCATAGATATATATATTTAAATCGATAGACAACAAGAACAAATCCACTTTTCATCCAATTTGACATTGTGGATTTTACCCTTCCATTACAGAAAGTATATAAATGAAGCCATACAACTGGCACAGCTAAATGTAAAACTCACGGACGGTGATATAAAAATAATCAAGCATTGCCGCAAATCCCGCTGTTCCACAACAATGAACCATGGGCAAAGACACAAAACCACAACCTGTTTGACGTAACAATGGGTAGCACGATGGAGCAGAAATATGCGAATTAGTAGGCATACTCATCCTATCATACCTGGCCAGAATCCTGGAGAAAGGGACACAGGATTATACAGAGATGACGGTCTTATCTTAATAAAGGAATCAATGGCCCCAAAGTAGACAAATTCAGGAAGAAAATAGTGAACGCCCTAAAAACATTGGATTCATAATAGAGACAAATACAGGCACAACTATATTAAACTTCCTTGACGTCACTCTTAACCTGATCAACAACACATATGAACCATACAAAAAAAGAAAATGACACACCAACTACGTACACACATCCTCCAACCATCCACCTTCTATCATCAAACAAATACCAAAAGTCATTCAGCCGCAGACTATCTGAGAACTCATCTAACATGCAAATTTTCAATAGCAAAATAGCACCATACAACGAAGCACTAAAAGCAAGTGGTTACACACAACAACTACAATATATACCTCCACAGCCAAAACGCAAAAAACAGAAAGAGAAACATTATCTGGTTTAACCCACCATATAACAAAACTGTTAAAACGAACATAGGCAAAATATTCCTAAACTTAATAGAAAAACACTTCACTGAAGAAAACAAATTATCAAAAATATTTAACAAAAATAACGTAAAGATCAGTTACAGCTGTACAAAAAACATAACAGATATAATCAAAAACCACAACAAAAAAATGACAACCTACAAAAATGTAACCAAGGATCCTTTATGCAACTGCAGAAAGAGAGCAACATGTCCACTCCAGGGAAATTGCCAAATTACGAACACAATATACAAGGCCAAGGTAAGTACAAACAACAACACTATGCACTACATCGGAAAGCACCAAGGTCCATTCAAGTTGAGGAATAACAATCACAACATTTCATTCAACAACAGGAAATATTCGAACAGCACAACACTTTCTACATACATATGGCAGCAAAAACAAAACATCACACCAACAATAAGTTGGGAAATATTGAAAAAAGCCCCTGCCTACAACAACATTACGAAAAAAAATGCCTACTTTGCCTACACGAAAAAGTAGCAATAATATCACACAAACCGCAAAAGAAACTTGCTTTAAAAATCAGAGATAATCTCCAAATGTAGGCATGAGAACAAGTATCTATTATCAGAATTCATACCAAACGGATAAAACAGACAAAACCACCAACAATCACAATTTAATTTCAAGATACCATCAAAATAATTGCACCTATCATTATTATAATTGCACCACCATTAGTAATCACTTTTTACCACCTTACAATATCTATTAACTATCAATATTATCATTACCACCACACACAGCACCATCACTTACACATCACACCCACTATTAACATATAATCCACTACAATCTTTATTACCCCCCCAGCATATTTAATACTAAAACAATATGATCAGATATAATTTCCATATGTAACCATGAGAACAAACACCTATTACCAGGCAGCTTTAATATAATAATAATAATTTTGTAATTAAAAATTATAGCAATCTTCAACTACCATAATTTTACATAGAATACCTATTATCAGGATTTATACCGAAATAAATTAATACATATAACAAAATAAAACAAAAATAAAACACCAACAACCACTTTTTAGTTCAATCTACCACCACTATAACTACATTCATGGTTTTATCATTCTCCCACCACCGTTACTAATCATTTCTACCAATCTGCAATTTCTTCCAGTTTACAATAACTATTAGCTAAAACCTAAATAGCATTGTCTCCAATCCTTTGAAACATTACTATCACATCATATCATATAAACCCGTTATTAAATTAAACATCACCATATAAATTAAACAATAAGGATTACAATTTTTACCTGTTACATATACACAGTCACCAAAACAAACAAATAACCAGCTTTAAATATAACAAATAAACCCCATTTTTTCAAAAATTTAAAACAAATATAAATAATTTAATAATAATTTTTACCTATCATAATTTTACACAAACCCCACCACACATATATACATACATGCGAGAAAATATTTTTCAAATATTTTTCAACGGAAAAAAAAAAAAAAAATTTCATAATATGACATGGATACATTCACGAGACAATAACGAGACATTTCCGCCACACTTCCAATGTTTAAATTTCAACATTTCAACATACAAATGCGTATGTATAGACATTACACCACCCGTATACATACATGTGTCATAGCCGAAACTGTCTACATATGTTTATATATATGTATGAGTCCCGACGGACGACCAAGTATGTATATGTATATGTGTCTGCATACATCGATGTTTGCGTTAGTACGATGAATGACAAAACAACGAAATCTCCCCACCACTTCCACAATAACACCAATACACGCAATCTACATAAACCCAAATTTTTAAAACAGTAATCAGTTTGTCTGACGATCGCTAAAGCGTGAAACCCAGGGTCACAAACTCACATCTATCAACCAAATATGTTAGCTCTATCTCTGATATTGAGCGCTTTCTAATAAGTACCGCATATAATATATAAATAATTATACATATATATATATTTATTTATATTTATATTCACTTTTCACATATATGTATATATATATATATACGTATATATATACATACATGTATATATTTATATATATATATATATATATACATATATATATATATATGTATATATATATATATATATATATATATATATATATATATATATGCATGTGTATATATACATATATATATATATGCAGTTAATATATATACATATATATATATACATATATATATATATATACATATATATATATATATATATACATATATATATATACATACATGTATATATATATACATATATACATACATGTATATATATATACATATATATACATACATGTATATATATATTATATATATATACATACACGTAAATATATATATATATTTATACATACATGTATATATATATACATATATATATACATACATGTATATATATACATATATATATACATACATGTATATATATATATATATACATATATATATATATACATACATACATGTATATATATATATATATATATATACATACATGTATATATATATACACATATATATATATATATATAAATACATGTATATATATATATATATATATATATATATATATATATATATACATACATATATATATATATATATATATAAATATATATACATACATACATACATACATACATATATATATATATATATATATATATATATATATATATTGTAGTAGGGAGAAAGAACTTTAAGATATATAACCTCGTGTTCTTATTATTAATTTTTACTTTTACAGTGTATTGTGTCATCTGCGTATCTTATGCTCTTAAGATTATGGCCGCCAAATCTAAATCTCGGTAGGGTTTTCAATTCTCTCAGAATTGCCTTGCTGTATAGGTTGAACATCCTTGCCTTACGTCACTTTCTATTTTTCTGTATGCACTGAATTCGTTCTCTATGCGCACGCGTGGTGTTTGCTTCCAGTGTAGGTCCTTGATTATTCTGATAGGTTTATACGCTGATCATTGAAAGCTGAAAATGCATTATTCATTCTATAAGCACAAGCTAAGGGGTCATATTTAAGTATTATAAACAAGGAAGTATGAGGTGCCTATTCCTGCATAAAAGATCAAGCCAGTTGTATTAATTTCATAGTTTAATAAATAAAATAATAAAAAAAATGATACGAACCCTATAAAAAAAGTGTGCGTGTGTGTGAAAATATATTGAAAAATAGGAAAGAACAGTTAGGTTAATAATCCGAAGTTCTTTCGTATTTTTGTTTTAATTAATAAAAAAAAACAGTGCTCAATACACAAGTAGAGCATATATATATATATATATATATATATATATATATATATATATATATATATATACTAGCTTGAATAACACAAGGGCGGCACTTAACTTAGCTCCTGAGGAGGACTCTTGATTGGGACTTCAGCACAATAAGTAGGGAAGAGTAGATACGTTAGGTAACAATAAACTACAGAAGACCTCAAAATTGATCACTGCTTTAAAGTATAGAATTAATATCTAAGTTTATTTTTTAAAAGTTCAACGATAATTCATCTGCTGCCACTTAATTCAAAGTCAATCTGATGTGCATAGTTCCAAGTATTTCTATTTCATGGGTGACTTTCGCTGGATTAAGCAATTAAATTCGAATATTTCAAAAATTTTTCCGAAGTTATAAAAATCGGTATAGTACAAGAAGGTCAAATAAAAAAAATCGCCGAAAATAATCGTAATAATGAAAACTTGGGAATCCAAACTTTCGGGATTGCGGGTCTAGATTCCACCCGGAATGTGTTTAATTCGTTCATGGAGTCGGCCTGATTCCGAAATGGTGATATCTTGGGCTACGGCCTCTAGGAATATATCTGAAAATGTGTGACACAGTGACACACTCACATTCGCATTTACTATATAGATATATATGATGAAAATATACTTTCAGATATGTTATATTTATAGGTAAAGTTGCTCAATATCAGGAATAAAACTTAAGTAAATATAAAATTGTAATCGAGCGGCGACAGTTTATTCCATGCTTGAACGCAATCATCAGACAATAACTCTCACTCTCTCTCTCTCATATATATATATATATATAACAAAAGATGGTTACACATTAGACACACCAATTCATTCACTAGCTCAGTCTTTAAATCTACTTTCAAAATCTACCACGACTCTAACTGTAGAAGTCATAACATAATTTACCTCCTAGAATGCACGTTATGCCAGAAACAATATATAGGAAAATCTGAATGGCCTTTCACTACAGAATTAATAATTATCGCAATCGAATTAAGTCGGATCCCGATGAAAAATTATTACCTATAGAACAACATTTTCGCCTACACAAGCACGATTTTAAAACCCATGCCAAATTCACTATAACTGAGAAAATAAAAAAGTTCAGAGCAGATAACATGAGAAAGATTTTAGAAAGACATGAAAATAGGCGGATTCGACGTCTGAGAACGCTTCATGCAGACGGGCTTAATCACAAATTTAACAACATAGATAGAATTGAAATATAACCCCGTAAATCAGCACCTAACCATATTTTCCAGCCACAGAAGACAGATATACTTGCGTAGGTGTTGAGGCATCACACTTATATTCACACCCATACTAGTAAACACAGTTACATCATACTCACTCACGTCTAATTAGCCAAATGATAACACACACCCATACTAATATACAAAATTAAAAAAAAAAAAACAACAAATAATACACGCACTTAACAGAGACGTATCCCCTTTCCAGGAACCAGAGAAATGTCAAAATGACGAAAGGAATTTAGAGCAGCATGGTTCTTATTTTAGATAACAACTTAAAAGTGACTTTAACCATCACAAGGACTGATCAAAATTCATGTTAAAGAATAAAACAGAAACAA
>CAHIKZ030000222.1:1672500-1687500 GCA_903632075.3 Acanthosepion pharaonis | reverse complement strand
AAAATATTAGATCGCATGAGAAATTGTATAAAAACTAAAACAAAGCACCTTGTCTGTCGTATTAAATAAAATGTATATATATATATATATATATATATATATATATATATATATATATATATATATATATCAATGGGAAATACTAAAATGGGAAATACTAAAAAAATGCCGCAAATATATGTGCGGCGATAGATATTGCCTCCTATGTATGGAGGAAAAAATAGCCATAGCCACACCTTATAATAATCTCAACATGTCACTAAACCAGAAATAGGAAATTTTTATTGGGTGGGGATAGCTAAAACCTGTTTACTCGAATAATATGATAGTGTCGGTGTGTGTGCATTTGTGTTTTTTCGGGTGGCTCTCTTTTCAATAAAACACCTTGGCCTACCCTTTTGTTTTTTTGTTTTTTGTTGATCTTTTAGTGTTTTATGTTGGCTGCTTTTACCAATAGAATGTCGTTTGGACCAACAATCTTATTAACCTGTAGATCCGTTATGTGCAGCCTTAGAGGGTAGATTCTGGCTCACTAGGTTTTATAGATTTTTCTCTACTTAGTATAGTTTTCCAAAAAAAAAAATAACATATATTTAATTTTATAATTAATAGATTAGGGTTTTTACTCGTCAACATGTTTTAAACGTGTCATCAAGGTTTTTTATTAGCATCCTCGGTTTAATTCGCTGTATTTATTCATTTTAATCGCATAAACGAGATTATTATCTTTTTTTTTTCTTTTACTCGTCTATATGTTTTAAACGTTTCATTATGACATATATATATATATATATATATATATTTTTTTTTTTTTTTTTTTTTTTTTTTTTAAGCCCTCTTGGGTTAACTCGCTCCAATTGTTTATTTCCATTTCATTCTTTTTTTTTTTTCGTCAACATGTCTTAGATGTCTTATGTAATTTATAAGATCTCTCGGTTTTAACTCGCTGTAATTTATTTATTTCTTATACATATATTATTATTCGTAAAGTTTTAAAACGGTTTTATTTATAAGCACTTTCGGCTTGATTCGCTGTATTCTATTTATTAATTTCAATGGCTGTATTTTCTTATCTCTGTATATAGTAAGTATTGCTGGTGAAATGAAACGTGAGGGGAAGTGGGTAAACAACGGAAAATCATAATTACCTTCTAAGCATCCGATGAGGGGGTGTCCACCAAAAAAAAAGGAAAGTAAAAAATTACCCGTAAACGGCTTAAATAGATCTCGCACCGTTGTGATTGGTTGTTGGTCAATCTCCAATCAAATGTGAGATTACGGGGTATTCTTATAAAAGTCAGCACAAACAAGCATTATTCTTAGATGGCGTTTCAGAGTCTGATCAGCTCTGAAAGGGTCGATTTGGTGAGGTCAGTATGATGTTTGAAAGACCCGAAACTGTCCAATGATCCTTTTCTAGAACATCACTGACGACGCCCTCTAGCGCTAAAGGAGCGTATATTCAAAGCAGTGTACTGACACTTTTACGTTTTTACTTAATTTACTTCGTCCGTATTTTTTCTTTTCACTAGCCACTGCGGTGCTGATTGATTATTTTCGACCGACAAGGATATCTTGAGTCTTTTAGTGATTTTTTTTCTCTGATATCGATTTGTTCAAATATATTTTTTATGTTTATTTATAATTTTTTTTTATTTACAAATTGTATTATCTGATTTTTCACACCACCTGGCTATATATATATATATATATATATATGAAGAAAAATATACAGAAAAAACAAACAGAAATAACAAACAGCATAATTGCATATTAAGATGTCTGTTTGATTTTTCAGTATATTTTTCTTTATACTATCGGATCTATATCCATATATTTGCTTATATATATATATATATATATATATATATATATACGAAAAATAAACGGACCTCTATGAAAACATCTTTAATCACATTTTGCAAAGCAGCAGATATGCTTTGTAACTTCGGATTCAGATTCTTTTTCTAAATCTTTCGCACATTCACAAAACGAACTTCATGTCAACATGTGTTCTTTGGGAAATAGATTATTAGGTGAGTCAGAACGACCATAAAGTTATACGCGGGTAGAGAGCAGCGCTAAAAGCTGCACACACGAGAATGCTTTATTACCGCTGTAAGCTCAGAAGAAAAAAAATGCCTAAGGGCTGCAGCATGTTGTCCGTGATATAAATAAAGAAGGATGAGGCGCCTGTTTCAGGATAAAAGACCGGTGATCAATCACAAATTAGCGTTGAAGATAAAGGGACACACCCAAAAGAAGGAAATAAATATTTCAAGTGTCCAGAATATGCCTAAAAGGAGAATTTAAAGAAATCGAAGAACGATTACTACCGTGTAAGGCATCAAGGAAAATAGCAATAAATGGAAACTGAGAAAAATAATGATTGGCAGAAGACAGAAGCATGAATGGTTCGATACAATAATATGGTAAAAATATATTGTCTTGGAGAATTGTTCAGAATGCTAATCTCAAGAATTAAAACAACGGTAATGTATTCGTATTTCACCTAGCACTCAAGAATTACTACATTATATATATATATATATATATATATATATATATATATATATATATATATATATTAATTTATTTAAAATATATTTTTCGCTACACAGTTCTAACCATATTTCAAAAAATGGAAGCTAAAAGCCCTGAATTTAATTTAAGTTAAAGACATTACTTCCATTTCATACTCATGCGAAATTCCTTTTAGCTTCTATTTTTGAAACATGGTTAGAACTGTGTAGCGAAAAAACATATTTTAATCAATTAATTTATAATATTAGTGCTCTGTAAATTTACATTGAGCACTATTTTGTAAAAATAAAAATATCTATAAGAACACCGGATTATATATCTTACTGTTCTTTCTTTTATATATATATATATATATATATATATATATATATATAGATAGAGAGAGAGAGATATTTCAGTAGTGAAAATCTTGTAAATCTGTATGGATAATACCAAGGACGATGGAATCCAGAGAGCCTAATGTTAAGTCAGAGCGAATAATTTAATCTAAAGAAAACCATACAAATTTAAGGTTCCATAAGTTTATAATTTATTTCCCCAGGGATCTTGTTCCCAGGATCATCAGACCTCACTTCCAAGGATGAACCGTTTTAAAATATATATATATATATATATATATATATATATATATATATATATATATAAATATAAATCTGTGTTTTTCCAGTTTGGGAGCGATATGCCCACATAAATTAATTTTTTTTTAATTTCCCTCTCTAAATTTTTTATCCCTATCTATTTCCTTCAAAACCCTAAGTCCCTCTCTTACTACATACATCTTTACTTCTCCCCTCCCTTTTTTCTCTCTTTATATCATTTCCGGTAAGTTGACCTATTAAATAGGGCAATGTTCTATCCTTACCCCGCTTCCTCTCTTTTAAGTATTGTAATAAAAATGAATTTAAAAACGTTACAACACACCTCAAAAGTATCTGTCTATATTTCTGAGATGAGGCATTATGTATCTTATTTAAATTATTCGGACCATTGTCCTCATCGTTTTCGCCATATTTATTACAATGTTTCGGCCTTTGTACGCCCCTCCCCTTTTTCAGGTGGTTGGAATGTCGAACTGAACCCTTTATTTTGCTCACTCAGGTAGACTGTTCTAGTTCCACGTGCCATGTCTAATGGATGTCAGTTATCAGTTATCTCCTATTAATTTCCCCCTGAAAGTACTCCACTGCCTCACACTCTTTGGTCCTGTCACTGGATCTAGCTAAAGCCTTTACCCACTGTGTTGTGTTGTCCTTGAATTTCTGGGTATTATAAATCTAATGTGTTCAGCAACCATTTTATACCAGTGTTCATATTGCAATATTTGCTGTTTACTTTACATGTTTTTACCAGAGCTCATATTGCATTTTTTTTGTTATTATCGCTTTTCTTTGGCATTCCTTATTACTGGTTCCCATATTGTATTCATTTCTATGCTTGGTCGACTCAGGAGATTTTTTTAACCTAGCATATGTGCTGATTTTTTATATTTATGAAATTTTTCACTGGTTTTCTTTGTCTATGATCTCAACCTGATACCAAAGAGGGCGGTGATCTCCCTTCTCTCTCCATATGTGGTCAGCCACGCCTTATTTTTCCACTTCCCATCGTGTTACAGATTTCTGGTGTTCTTGAAGCCTTACCTTAAGGGGCGGTCTGTCTCCCTTTCATATTCCCTTCCGCAGCTGCACGGGATAGCCTACACACAGTCTTATGTCATGTTCTCCTCTATGGGGGTGTGTCTTACTCGCGAGAGATATATGCGAAGTGTCATCAAGCTGTTGAAGGTTGTCCTGATGTTATATGGACCGCAGATCCTTTGTATTTTCTTTGATAACCCCTTCACATATAGAGACAGACTGTTTTCTGAGTGTTGTTGTTGTTGTTCTCTTGTACCCGTCTATCCCAGTTTGTTGGGCTGCTGCCATATACTCAAGGTATTTGTTACCTTGTAGTGTACTACTTATACTGACCAATTCTTCATCTAATGTCTCTGGGTCTCCACCTATGACCTTTGCTCCGTGTTGTAAGAAATGGACGATCCATTTCTTTACGCTGGATGGATGGTGGGAGTTGAAATTGAGGTACTGTCCGGTGAATGTCGCTTTACGGATCTCTTCAATCCATGCTCTATTCGTGATATTAGAACATCCAGGAATGGGAGTGTGTTGTTACTCTCTTTCTCCATCGTGAACTGTATCGAAGGTCTTATTGAGTTCACATGGTCCAGTAGAACCTAAACATCTTCCTGGTGTGGCCAGAGTATGAAGGTGTCATCTACGTACCTTAACCAAATAGTTAGCTTTAGAGATATAGATTCTAATGCCATTTCCTCAAAGTATTCCATGTATATATTCGACATTGCTGGTGATAATGGCGAGCCCAGAAAGTCAACATCTCCATCAGATCATCTATTGCAATACTGGTCCGTTCTTCTAGGGAAGAGTCAGAGGTCAATCTGTCTCTGACTACTGAGAGTGCCTCCTCCGTGGGTACCTTGGTGAACAAACTCACCACGTCCAGTGAGCGAAATAAAGGGTTCAGTTCGACATTCCAACCACCTGAAGAATGTCGGTGCGTACAACGGCCGGAACGTTGTAATAAATATGGCGACAAATATGAGGACAATAATCCGAAAAATGTAATTAATGTACATCTCAATAGTCTCAGTTTATACGTTTATATTTATTTTTATAAACCAGAAATAAACTTGATAAGGCTGCGACGAAACCGGTTGTTTTTTAACTTGTAAAATATAAATTAAAATGCCATATGAATCATGATTATTCCTAGCTATCCTTAAATTTTGTACTACAAAAAAATTATTTATATATATATATATATATGTGTGTGTGTGTGTGTGTGTGCGCGCGCGTGTGTGTGTGCGCGCATACATATATATGCATATAGAGGGAACTCCATGTGATCGCTAAAAAGTACATAGCATGATGAAAAAGACGCCAAACTTGACGAAAACATTTTTATCATCTATGTGTTCATGTTATTATTAAGAGGAAATATTAAAGTATTTTGGAGATATTCTTTTTACATTTTTTAATCGTTCCTAGCACGTCCGAAATTTTCGTTAAATATCTTGTTTTTTTTTTTTTTTGACTCATCAAACTTGGCAGATAATCAGTCATGGCTACCCTTTTTTTCCATTTTATAAAATAAATGAAAATCTCACTTTGAAATTCTTTTAAAAATCAATTATCATTTTTTTCAAATCTCATTTTAAGAAAATCATAAATTGTAATGTTTGTTTAAAATATTTCGAACCAAGCTTAACTTAATTTCTTCGCCGTAAAGATGTAATTTGAAAATAAAACAAAGCAGTTCATAAACTTTCACGTCACGTGACAGGTGACGAAAGACATTTTCATGACGTTTAGATAGCTTACGTGAGGATAATTCCTTCTACGGATGGAAAGAAGTGAAGTTATTTAGATTTAAGTGAACAAATTATATACCTCGTTATTTTTAAAGAAAACTTTCAGCGCGCTAATTTTTTTTTTTTTTTTTTTTTTCCACTTAGCTTTCACCTTCAGGTTTACGATGCTTTATGGAAAATATATTATAAAGAAATTAAAAAAATTAGACTGTTAAATGTGAGATTAAATTTTAAAAGAAATTTATGTAATTAATTTATAGGTACCTTTCTTATGAAATTTTATCAGTAGTGTACACAAAATACTATAATTTTATGTACATTTATTACATATGTTATTTGTATTTCCATTCATTTTATTAATAATTTTATATTTCATTTATGGAAAAATGTCTTAATTGAGATTAATATAAAAATAAGATCATATAAATTTCATAAGATGATACTGATACTTGTAGGTACCCTTCTCAGTCGAAATTGAAAAATCAAATTAACTTCTCCACACGTTTTTCGCAACAGTAAAGGCTTTAAGAGCGGAGAACAATGCCTAACTCAAATAACGCAACTTAATTGTATTCTGGTTGGTCTTCCGTACATTATAATTACAGCCCGATTATAAAAATAAAATTACATTTCTTAATTACTGCGGATCTTCTGATTAGTCAAAACGATATAATTTACAACGCGCTAAAAAAGATCTATTTCATAAGGGCACTTAGGAAAGCGGATGCGGCTTTTAACTAATTTTATAATATTTTAACAAATTAAATGTAAAAATCTATTATAATTAAAGAAATAACAAATAATTGTATTAAAAATTCATTTTCCATTGGAAATTTTATTTGCTTTCAGAAAATGTCCATATCCATAAAAGCAAATAAAAGCATTTGAAATTAAATATCTTTGTTTTATTGAGTTTTATATGTTTCAATTCAGAGCTGATTTCTGGTAGGAGGGTCCAATTAAAAATAAGGATTTGCATTCCTCAAAGCCTTGTACTTTTAACTATTGTAATCACTAAACTGGATACGATCGAATTTCTAGAGTTTTCATAAAATTTGTGATGGGTGGGTAATAAATATAAAGAAACTATTTCTGCCATGACTTTAATAAAAAAAAAAAATTATAATAATTACCTTCATCTATGCAAAGTTTCTGAAAGTTTCTTTAACATACGACAATTATTTTAATTTTTGCAAGATTGTCAAAATTAATGTGTGTCATACAAAATAAAAGTGTTAAAAATTGTACATGTTATTTTACTAATTCCGTTGATACAAAGAGTAACAAGGTTTTTTTAATCAAAATTTAGAATGTTCTAAAAAGAAAGAAAATTTTTAAAAATAATTAAAAAAATCTTTGGTCTTTTTTCTTCATAATTACAAACATTTAGATGATAAAATTTTGTTTTCGTCAAGTTTGGCGTCTTTCTCTTCATCTATGCTCTTTTTTAGCGATCTCATGGAGTTACCTATGCATACATATATATATATATATATATATATATATATATATATATATATATATATATATATACATACATATATATATATATATATATATAAATTTATATTTACACACACACACACATATATATATATATATATATATATATATATATATATATATATATATATATATATATGTATATATGAACATATCATATCGAGAGAGCAAGAGAATCCGCAAACACTTTTGGTTATAATGTGGATATTTTAAATATATATTTTACTTTATTTTCCATATCCTTGCTACATCAATTTCAGATGTTGCGACCTTCATCAGGTATATATATATATATATAAAACACAAATTTAAACACTGGGAATATAATTTACTTGAGGGGCACGTGGGGAGTATGAACTGAAAATTATACGCAGTCCTTCATTGATTAGTCAAACGAGGAACTTAGAATGTGGAAGCATGGTACACTAATGAAGATAAACAAAAATGCCATCTGTGTCGGAGAGGAAACGAGGAAATACGATTAAACAGTAGAGGAAGAAGGTAAATGAGGGCTTATAATCGAAGACTGCGCCACATACATCTGAACTAGAATTCACAAAACATGCCCAACTTGCAAAACAAATAAAACAGCAATTTGGACGATGAATGTAAAAAAAATAGAATGAAAACCAAATGAATAATGATGAAGAGAAGAAAGGAAAAAAGTATTAGAAAATAGTACTCTCCCAGTGAATTTTCAAAATGTCTATAGAAACTATTGCCCATCGAAAATTAAAGGATATTTTTTCTGTGTATGCCTTGAAATAGAAACAGAATATCTTGGCGTTGCAGCCCAGAGCAAATATGTCAGAAAAAAAGGAATTAACATCGGCAAAACGTATGAAAACCAGAAAAAAGAAACACAGCGGCAAGTCATATAAAAATATAAAGCATATTTACTCAAATGAAATATAAAAACATGCCTGCTACTATATGAACAATGGTATACGTGATAGAATAACTGTTATGACATATATTTTATTGTTATGGGATCTTACCCATAATAATAATAATAGTAATAATAATGGACTATTCCATACTTAATAAATACTGCGCCTCAGGAGTAGGCAAGGAGTGAGTAGTTCAAGTCGAGTCAAGAGTCGAATCAGAGGCAGTCCGAAACAGAGTCAAGTTCAGACAATTACTGCACGACATTGGAATAGTAATACTGATCGAGACGACATTGTTCTCTCTACTAAACCTGATTGTTCATACTAACACTTCTATTTCTCTGTATATATTCCCGTTTGTAATATATCTTTGTTGTTCCATACCTGTGTTCGAGTTCTTCTTTATTGGTTCTACCTTGGACTATCACCGTTGTACAAGGAACCGGACTATAACATTTATAAGGGCTGAGTCATAAGTAATTTCCTTTTTTTGGAACCAATCGTTGCGAGGAATGTATCATGCATGACAGTTAAGAATACATTTGAACCGAATGAATAAAAGGAAATATCTTGTTCTCTAAGATGAGCTCGCAAAGCCATGTAGAGATAGAATAAAACAGGAAAAACTCGAAAGTCCGTTGTTCTTTCCATTCCATTTGCCGTATTCGCCTGACCTTTCTTCACAGTATGATTGTTACGTTTTTCGATCATTGCAAATCGCTTTGATGGGGGGTACCTTATATCAAGAAAACTGAATTCAAAATTTCTTCGTGCGATTCTTCACATAAAATCTTGGATAAATTTACTTGAAATGTACAGGAAGAGGTTCCAGCTACCTTAGAATTTATGGCAAATAATGGGGGAATATATAATCGAATAAAATATCACTGTACTTCATTTAGTTAAGAATAAAATCTATAATAAAAAAAGTGATATTATGTATGATTAAAAATATTTTCGTACTCATAATAATAGGCGCCTTAATATAATATACAACCTTCAGTTCAAAGTTTTGTGGCTGCCCCTGGTAAATTGCCCCCCCAATAGTTGTTGTGTACTTTAAATAAGAGAAAATTATTATACAGTGATAAAAAGGCAAGACGTGACGTTTTATTAGAAATTTTATTGTAACAATAAGAAAATAAATAACATTTTATAATCAATTATTGCACTCTTTAAGACCTGATTATAGCATCACACATTTTTGGCATTCATTGCAAAATTTTCTCAAAATATAAGTTTGATAATTCACTCCATACTTTTTTCAATGATTCTCAGAGCTTTTTTTCATTCCTTTTTTCACTCTTCTGTCAAATTACTCCCATGCTAATTTGGGGGTTACTTCAAAATTTTGAACTGAAGCATGGTTTGGCTGCTATATTTAGTGGCGATCAGCTCGATGTTACACGTGGCCGAATGACGCCAAAGCACTTAATATTGATTTTATGACTTTACGAAGAGGAATTTTCGCATTTAATCCCTAGTTAAAATGTAATCCGAGATAAACCTAGTACAATAGCTATCACGGAAATGAGATACCCACCAAATTTTATTTTGGCATCCAACATTGGAAAATGCAATTTTAATTTCATTGATAGGAGTAAGATGAAGAATATCATATTTCCGCGATCAAACGGTGTTTAATCATAACAGAGCATCATGGCTGCAACTGATACTCTGTATCATCTACAATATATCTTCATATATTATATCATCAATCAGATTTGTTTATTGCTCTTGCGTAATTTGGAGACATAAATAACAAGGAATGGACGTGAGGCAGCTATATTCCTGAAAAAATGTCTAATCAGGAAAGATTAAAATATTTAAACTGAGGATAGCACTGGATACTTGATGAATGACAAGAGTTTCTCATGGATTGCATTTGACAACCTTTTTTTTTACAAAAGACAATACCCTCGAAAACGTTTTAATTTTAATTCACACGAAGTATATTCGAAGAAAGAACGCTATAAAATATTCAGTGTATATAACAAAATAAATGCCTTCTGGAATATAAAGTCAATTAAATAAACCTAGGAAGAGAATTTAACAGAATGAATGGTTAGACATGTCGATCTACGAGATGATGTGCATTCGACGTAAATTTGGTCAATAAACAAACGATATATTCAGTAATCAGATACTGCTTTAGAATCTAAATACCAACATATTATAGACATTGTAATTTATAGAACCCTCGCCCGCCACATATGCGCATATACTGCTCCTCTTACTCTGTAAGCCTCTACCAAAAGTAACTCTTGGTATTGTAAAAAAGAAATCCCGTAAGAAATAAGATCGGATTTATCCTCCCCAATTATATAAGATCTGTAAAATATTTGATCTCATGGTTCTTATGATGCGTAAAGTGAAGCTAAAAAAGTGATTATGTTTTAAACATTCTACATTGCTCTCTAGAGATTAGATATTTATCTCTGAATCTTTACTGAGAAAAAAGTAATTTCTCGTTTTTTTTTTTCTGCATGGTTTGAAGTTCAGTGATTTCCTTATCTTAGAATGTTTGCCATTCAAGTCTAAAGAGTCCTATTTATTAATTCATTGCTGGTTGAGAAAAGACTCCATTGTTTCCCAAGAGCATTTGTACGAAAGAGACAAACGAAATTGAACTCAATAGACTTGGCCAGAATTTGCACTCAGCAGCTTGATCCTATTTTCCGCTATGATTGATGTCTGTTAATTCTTCTTCTATGTGCTCTGTCCTGTCGTGTCTTCAGCCATCATGGCCCACCTCCATTTCGTCTCCTTTGTAGCACTTATTAAAATTTATCTTTTTGCTGTCTCGGCTGATAAGTCAACCATTTACACAAGATTTTTATGTAATATTAGGGGTTGCTAAATTATTTCTCTCGATAAAAGTCTCTACCTGAAAATACAAATGAGTTATATCCCTTTTTCTGCTAGTTGGATCTCGGCACTTCTGAATTCAACATGATTATCAGCTGACACGCACGTGGAACACATGGTTTTAATCCAAAAAGATACTTGCTGTTCTAAGACAGTAAATGAATTAAAGTTATTTTATTGTGTTAAGATACATTTGTCTTTCATTTTTATTCGTTTTTGTTCATCCCAACAACCAGGAAAATTATGGACTGTTTCTTCTTTCTTTCAATCTCTCCTGTAAGTGTCAATATTTCCAAGCTTTTGTTTCTCAATATGCATCCTAGAATTTTTAACCCACTCTTTCTTATGTTAGTGTATATGCGTCTTTTTTGTTTCCATTCTCTCTAAAGCTTTGTCTTTGTTCACATGTCAAGTGCAAGGTAGGCTTAATATACTTCTGTAGAACCACCTTTTTGTTGCTGTCCGTCTGTTAGGTAATTGTCCATCGTTCACTCCATATAGGAGGACTGATACTATATAAAAGTTTAGCACTGTTAATAATGAGTGTTTCAGTGAGTCCGTTGTGCCATACGAGATACACGCTTAGGCGATCATTTATCTTTCGATACATAACTGACGAGGCAGATTTTTTCAGCAGTATGTTGCCATTTCTTTCTGCGGTAGACCACTTGCGATCCAAGGCTATAGAATCCGCTCTTGGTATTTACCCATAGCTGGGGGGAGAAGAAGGGGATTCATACCTTTCACAAGGGTATTGGCGCATAATGAATACAACAAACTCGACAGAGATTAGAACTGGGCTCTCCCAGCCGAAATCCGTTACATCACGACGCAGATCGAATAATGACAGTATTTTGTTGATATACGTTAAACAGCGTCTGAATACATAATGCAGATTTTTCTTTCGTGATAATAACATGAATATTTCTATACTATGGATTTAGGATCAAAAATTAGAATTTTTCAAAATCTCTAATCAGTCAATTATATGCCATGCATGATACACGATTAGACGATCATATATCTTTCGATACATAACTGACGAGGTAGATTTTTCTCGCAGTAGGTTGCCATCGAAGGCTATAGAACCCGGTGCTGCTATTTAACCAGAGCTGGGGAAGAAGATGAGTCACATATTTCCCAAGGTTATTAGCACGGAAGTGAATGTAATGGATTTGACAGGAATTCGAAATCGTCTCTCCGATTCCTCAATCTGAGCCATTATCCATAACTCCTGCGTCTTCCAATGAGTGTTTACTGAATCGTAATAATTAATAGATATTCATAATAAATAGTAATACCTGTTCCACATACTGTACCATTCGATAGAATTGAGCACATTAGAAAAAAACTATTAACATATTCGCGGTGATGAAGCCGTTGTCAAAATCCTTGTTTCCTGGCAGTTGTGACTTCAATGTTTACTGTGTAAATATCAAATATACCCTGTTTCAGTGAAAGAAACGGCAAGAAACACAAAATCAAAAAGAATAGTGAGAATTAACTGATGCGATATATACTCTAAGCATAGGAAGCCAAATACATGGAAAACCAATTGAAAAGAATATAGAATAAATTATTAAATAAAGGGCTTCAATATTGTGGGAAAGTTTGCGAAGGAAAACTGATGATGGCAGGAGATTACAACAACCGAAAAGTTGTTAGTGTGTCGACCATGATGAGTGCAATAATTCGAATGTAAAGACATATAATATTTGACAAAATTAATTTAAAAAGCTGGAGCAAAACTGAGTCTCACCAAACTTAAATGTTACAAGAATTTTCAGGGAGTTAAGTAGATTTGCTGCTATTTTATTTCCAGCAGCTGCTGTGAAATTTAAAGGGGAAATTTTTATTAAAGAAATGTTAATAATAAAAGGAAACAACTAAAAGTAAACAAAGCTCTTAATTAGGTAAGGAGAAGGTTACTTTTCGAAAATGTGATAAAAGAAGGCCGTCCTTTTGAATGGTGATTAAAAGTATGGAATATTCCAAAAGAGACAGACCAAAAAGAAAAAAAAAAGACTTGAAAAGAATTGTCGCTAGAATCTTGAAATAAAACAAGAAAACATAATATCCTTCCTGCATGTAAGTGATTTCAAGATGGCAGCGACTTGAAGATCAACATTCTTTGAAGCAGCATCTGCTCACTCGGAATAGTTACACAAGAGGCTATTATTATAGCAGTATATCATGCGGAAAAGCAAAAAGATCATTGCAAGAACAGACCGCTGACAGAAAGTACATTAAGATATCTTTCTCAAGTCGTATTTTCCGGCCTGTAGAGATCAAACGTAATGGCGCTTTCTTCAAGCGTTGGATCAGTCCTTTTTTTAATTTTAACGAGAAGAAATACATATACACACCACGAAACACGCTTGTGCGTTGCTGAAACGCTAATGGCGAGGCTTGATTTATTTCTATGTGAGTAATTGTTGTATTTACTATCCCATCTTTTTAAATATACACTGGCGTATATATCAGTTGAAATGGATTAAATCCGACAAATATTTCAATATATTTTCTGTTTATACGTTTTTTTAAGGATAAAACTTATTTAAAAGTTCGGTTTTAATTAAACAGTATTAATTACATTTAGCGGCCTGAATATTTGAGTATTTACCCAAATAAGTTGTATCCACAAAAATAACGTATAAACAGAAAATATATTAAACTATTTTCGGATTTAATACATTTCATATAAAATGTTGTCATTGTTTACGATAAGTTACGTTTCGGAGTAGAAATGATATATGGAAAAGAACGTCGAAGATGTGTGCTTACAAGAAGTAACTTGGCTTGGCTGACCGGAAATTGCTCAGTGGGTAAATAGTTAACAGTACATCAGACCAAATGAGGGTTTACGTAAGGGATAAATGTTCGATTCCTATCGGACAACCATATTTTCAACAAAATCTCTAACTTTCAGGTCGATAAATGTAATTAATACTGTTCAATTAAAACAGGTTATGTACTCAAATAAATCACGCTGAAACACCGGTTCTCGTACGATCACCGAAGTTAAGCAGCGTAGAGCCAGGTCAGTACATAGATGGAGGACACCTAGTACTGTGAGCCCCCAAAGTCCAACCCTTAACTCACAGGGGGGTGTAAACGGTAGTGTCAGAGCTATGCCGCCCGGAACTTCGGCTAACAGGGGCTCTGGTGAAAATCCAAGGAGCGTCTGCATCGGCAACCGGCGGCTTCTGGTCGTTCCTGTCTCTGCGTCTGTGGGAACCCCGCGGCAAGCAAGAACGTTATCCGAGTACCCTACTTCTGTAATTTATCCCAAGAATCTTCTTCTCATAACAGGAAGAAGCCGGCTCAATCCGCCCAGGGTGAATGCCGCATCAGTACAGTAATATATATATATATATATATATATATATATATATATATATATATATACACACGCTAAAGTGTCAAAAGTAATGGGAGGCACCTGGAATGACATAGGTCCCTCTAGCAGGTGTAATGTAATATGGACTCACGATACCTGTCCATAGCTCCCTGATATTTGCAATTGTAGTATCTTGAGATCATATTGACCTCCCACTATATCCTTTAATTTCGGGGCAAGTCATCTATCTCCAGAAAGTCCCTTAATTCTGAGAAACTTGGAATCAATATCAAGGTGCTTTACACTGCTAGAATAATCCGTAGGTGTTGGATTACGCGGGAGCTTTCAATGGGATAAAATCCGAAGAAGCAGTGAAACCTATGGACCAGTACTCAATGTTTAGATTACATCATCATCGACATGATCAGGTGCATGGGTATTATGATGGGGGTCACTTCACAGCTGAG
>CAHIKZ030000222.1:1662500-1670000 GCA_903632075.3 Acanthosepion pharaonis | reverse complement strand
GATTAGACAATAGGAAATTATCAGTATAAAAATAAGCAGACACACTATTCTATATTATTCAATGAAATCTGTCTATCTAGGCTCGTTCATATTTATCTATCTATCTTAGAATATTCAGTAATTATGTAGTTTAAATTTGTACGGCATAGCTGTAAAATGATATTCATTGTTTCTGGTAAATATTCAAATAACGAGACTCTTCTTTCTTTGAAAGACAACATTCGATTTCCAGACAACTACTTGAGCTAAGAAATTGTCCCTCTAAGTTATACACATTTAATTCGATAAACTGAACAAAACTGATATTTTCTAATGGGATTATCCCAGATAATTTACTAACGAGGTTTCAGCAGAAATTCGAGAAGGTAAAAATTAGAAATTAGTTGAACAAATATTTCTGGCAGTTATCGAAATTTTAAATTATTATAAGTTAGAACAAGTCTCTCTCTCTCTCTGGCTCTCTATCTCTCTCTCTCTATATATATATACATATATATATATATATATATATATATATATTAAAATAAAAATAAAATGACGCCACAAGACAATACACGATACAAAATATAAAGAAATATAGAGAAAACAATGAATCAAAGAAATAAACTCAGATATTCCTTCCTTTCCGCAACTTAAAATTTCCTGTAGAAACCAGAAGACGTGGTACAGTATAAATGATGAGAACGTTGAAGATCACTCTAAGTGTCCATATGAAACTTTAAATCGCAGAAAGACAGAAGCAATTGAGTATTTTTGTTTATATTTATATGTACGCGTGTCGTTCAAAAAATTCTAAGACTCAAGCAGAAAGAAGAGCCGTAACGTAACATTTTTGTTGTGGCAAAACACTTCCACTTATAAAAAATATTATTTATATTTCCATCTTAATTTCTGTGCAGGTGATGCCTATACAAAGATGAGAGGTGTGCGACAAATCCAAAAATAAACAAAAAAGAGACCCAAGCATCTTTTCTTCTTTTTTTAATTGGTATTACCCAAAGCAAAGCAGTACAGTCTCAAGCAAGGGGATGAAGGATGGGCAGAGGCTTTCTTCCCCCAGGTGATCGGAAGAGGAGAAGTGGTTTTTTTTTTCCCGTCGAGATGAATGCCGCAGAAGTAATATCAGTTCAGTGCGGGAGGCCTTCTCTCCACCTTTGCCTCCCCACTCAGCGTCGCGTGACATATGTTAGGTATTGGTGGTATGACCGACTATGACCAGCTTAGACCAGCGGCCCGAATGGAAAAACACTTGTCCCCACGTTAAAAACCGACCTTGTGTCACACCCTGACACAGAGGGTGGGGTAAAGTAAATCTAGGGTTACAGAGTGTGGAGTAATTAGTAATGAGGAGAAAGAAAAAGAGCAATCAGGAGGTCAGTAGATAGCAATTGATGTTGTATGTAATTTTTTAAAAATTCAAGTTGGTTGGAAAGCATTTGACCGGGGAGAGTTCAACTAGCGAAAAGGGCTAGATGAGAAATTGTTCGTGTTGTGGCAGGATCCACCTAATTTGCATAGTGGAGTACCGACCATATAAATATGGTTGGTACCTGGAAGAGAAGGGGAGGAATCAAGAGATTCAACCAGAGACTCTGCCCGACTGCGACTCAGTCAACTATTCTCCAGAAACGGTCTTACCAGGAATATACAAAAGACTATATGTAAATATTGTGTACGCTTTCTTGTTTCAATACATTTTGTTCTAAGTACATTTTGTGTTGCATTATTATTCCATGCATTAGTTAAGTTTCAACAGTATGTATATGTTGCAGCACAATTGTAAATTGATTAAATCTCGCCGCCAGTCTAGTATTGTGCTTAAATTCATACTTTTAGGTATCATAGCGTAAAGCTTATCCGAACAAATATCATGAAAGTATTTAGAAAAAAAAAGGCACAGAGATGCAAACTTACAACAGTGAGCAAGTGACTGAAGCCGAGCCGCAAGATCAGAACTAGTAATATTGCCGATTCTTTTTTGGACCTTACCGAAGAGTTCCAGAAAAAATAGCAGGAGCACCGGATCATATATGGCAGCAATATTCTGAGCACGGACGAATGGTAGACATATAGCTATAAAATATCTGAAAAAGGAATATATGACATGCAAGGAAATCTATGAAGACATGGTACAGGCACTTGCCGAGGAATCCCTTTCTTATACAACTGTGAAGAAATTCAAGAATTGAAGAATTCAAGCGTGGCAGCAACAGCATTGAAATTGACCCATGGTCACCTCTTCCAATACTGATGAACAAGTGGACGCAATTTACAGTATCTTTTGGGATGACAAACGTCTTATGTCAAACAGATAGCTAGGCATTAGTTCTTGTTCGGTTCACACTGTGTGTGTGCGCATACACATTTGGCCTCCAAACCCCGAGAGTAAAATGAACGAAACAATTGCTTTTAATTATATGTCATATCAATAAAAATATGCTATCAAAATGTTAAATTAAATTGCAATTATTGTATTACACAAGATTCTAGAGAAATTAATTTCGACATAGTGATTGTTAATTGGAAAAAAAAAATTGAACTCTTCTGATTGGTTCAGAAATTTGACTGAAGTAAGTTAAATTTGTGATGGGATACAATAATACATCTGAAATATTTATTGTCGAACTTGCAACATCGATGAGTTTGTATTGCGCTATCCGCCACAAAAGAAAATAAATCAGCTCTTAATTTCTTCATGGATCTCAAATAACAGAGCTATATTTAGGAATGTCATATATATATATATATATATATATATATATATAGAGAGAGAGAGAGAGAGAGAGAGAGAGAGAGATAGATAGATAGATAGATAGATAGATAGATAGATAAACCTAGTGAGCCAGACAAACCTACCCAGGTTTCACCTAAGCGGATCGCCAGCTTTCCTGGGTAGGTTTGTCTGGCTCACTAGGTTTATCTAGGTCTGCTCTACGGTTGTATTGAGCTCTTTTAGTTAGTTGTTTACTCGTATCAGTGTTTTTTCTTTGGGCTTCAAACCTATATCTGTGCGATTTTTTTTCGACAGACTTTCATGTTTCTAGCTCTTTCTTGTTTTAAAACCTTTTTTCCCTCGAGATTGATTTGATTATTGGCAAAATCAAAAGTCGAGGTTTTTTTCGAAAACGAGTATATATATATATATATATATATATATATATATATATATATATATATATATATATATATATATATATATATAATTTAGTGATCAGTATGAATAATACTGAACAAATAAAATTATAGCAACAAAATACTATATATATAAATCCACAAAAAACATTAACAATAATATAATCCTACAAATAGCCACTACAGGGTAAATGCAGAGAGAAAAACATCTTATATTAGGGCAAAGTGACAAGAAATTTTAAACCAGGGATTGAAAGTATTTAACTTGGAACAAGTAGAAAATAATTCATGGGCATATATTCAAAGCATTTGTTATCATTGAAATAAAAAATATATAAGAATACCAGTATCTTTTCAAATTATATACGGGGATAAAAAAAATGGAATAAATGCGATATTATTAAAATACAAAATATTAAAAAAAAGATAAAGAGATGCTGGCACTGAAATAACAGTCTATGCGTGGAGGGAAAGCTAATATCTACGTGAGTAATTTCACACAATGTATGAAATTATTTTGAATGGACGTCACAGGAAAAAAAAATACGTGAAAGTACAATAGATCTTCGATGCGTTAATAATGAACGAAAAGCCACTTTGAAAAGTTCACTTAGTATGAAATGGCAATGTTAATGGATACAAAAGCAGAAACGTTTTTATTATAGTTATAAAAAGACTAACTTAAAGGTATTTAAACTCGATCACATATACGCAAAAATATATATTTAAAATAGAACACATATGAAAAATACTTTTAAAATAGTACATTCATTTACTTAAATTAGAGTACTCATATACGAAAGAAAAAATATATATATTTACAATAGAGCTCTCATATACCTAATATAACTATATGTTTAAAATACAGGAATCATAAACGTAAGAAAATATATATTTATTTATAAGAGAATATATATTTATATAGGACATTGATATACAGCTGAAATAATATATATTTAAAATATAACACTGGTCTACGTAAGTAAAAATATATATTTAAATTAAAGGACTGATATATGCAAGAAAAATAATATATAGAGGACCAACGTTACTGATGATAACATTTATCTCAAGTGAGTTAAACTTGAATCGGCGGGAACACTGTTCCAGCCACACTTCTCGACCTTCTGGAACCTCATAGCTAATATTGTCGCAGGAGCACGTCGAGGCGGTGTAATGGTTAGCAACCATGTCTCACTAGAACAATTACGGCTGAGTAGTGAGTTCTATCTTCAATGAGTGCTCCCTACTTTCAGCCTTGTGCCACATCTAGGCTACATTTGAGAAATCACTATATGGTTGCTCAAAACAAAACAAAAAAAATGTATCTTCAATTTGTTGTAGCTTGAAATCTAGTTTAACAGGTACAATTCTTGCTTCAAATTAGACGATGAAATATAAATGTTCTATTTACACCCGAAAGAAAATAAGAGAATATTAAAACTTAGTGTATTTTGGATCACTTTGCGTTATTTCTTGTTCCAGCTAAATATGGGTTTTCTAATATTTGGAGCGGATATGCGCGCCAGGTAGCATTTCTCGGTGCAGAATTAGCCTGTCGTGTTTAAATTCCAAACCGACCTCGCCGCGCTTGCTTCCCTCTCCAAATATCCACGGAAAAGTATGAATCTGTATATTAAATAAAACCCAGCTAGGTTTGAATAGCAGAGCCCAGAGAGTCGGGATTAAAGGGACGAGGTTTATAACTCCCCTATTCCATAAAGAAACCTCTGCAGAAACACTTAACATGGGGAAGCTGTGTCCATAAGGGTCTATAGACTTTGGAGCATTTCTAGATATACCGAATCTGGATAGGCAACAGCACAGCGTGGTGATTGTCAGTTTAACGCCGTAAAGTGATCATATGGCCAACGAGTGAATCTTTCGAGATAGGCTCCCTGAAGCAGTGAGTGATCTGGTCTCTCTTTGTGGGTGGAATGCGAGCTAATATTTTACATTAAAGCCTTGAAAATTAGACTGCTATATATATTTTGTAATATTTTCATTTTACACTTTTTTATTTTCGTTTTATTTATTTATTAGATATATTCACCGCTTTTAATGTTAGAAATAAATTTAATTAAAATTATAATTAACAGTTTAGCCTTGAGTGTCGTCATGTGCTTCCAATTAGCGTAATCGAACATAGTTTTCTTGTGTGAGGTTTAGCGGTAATTAAAATCGGCATTCCACGTTCATTTCCGTGGCCAAAAATAGACATTACGGAACCAAACAGAATTGGTCTTATAAAATGAAGCCCGTTTCTTTCTCCTTTTTCCAGCTCCAGACATTGGTCATGAGGATCAGTTCTTTTTTCATGCTTCCTTGTTTTGGATAGACACATGTCACACATTCTGAAATGGACAAAATCCGACAATTATTTTAAGATATTTTTTTTATGTTTATACGTTCTTTTATAGATACAAATATTTAAGTAAATGTTCTGTTTATAATAAACAGAATTAACTACATTTCCTGGCCTGAATGTCCGAGAAATTTTCATGAGTCCTACGACAGGAATCGAAACTGTATCCTATACCGAGCCGTCATACAACCTGTCATAATTAACCGATTCAGCCGCAGAGGAACGTTTCGGTAAGCAAGCTCGATTTTATTGTTTTTAAACAACAAATCTCCATGATATTCTCTCGTACATTCATATCTGCTCGATATGTATCCAAATGAAAACAAATGACGTCAGACATTAAGAAATGGACCAAGTACAACAATTATTTTAAGATGTCATTTATATATATATATATATATATATATATATATATATACAATTATTTTAAAAAAATATTATAACATAAATATATTATAAAATCATTACAAAAATAGCCATTTTGTTTCAACACCCTCGGTGTCTTATCAAGTGAATGTAAAAAAAAAAAATTCCCTCTTTTTTTACATTCAACATCATCACTTCATAAGACACCGAGGGTGTTGAAACAAAATGGCTTTTTTTTGTAGTGATTTTATTATACATTTATGTTATAATTTTTTTTTTAAATAATTATATCTGCTCTACTTTGTATTGAGCACTCTTTTAAGAATAGTAATTGTTGGTTATTGAATTCATTCCGTATACACCAATGATATACTTGGATATATATATACATACATATATATATATATATATATATATATATATATATATATATATATATATATGTATATAGTTAATATTAGTGGTAAATATACATACATATGCAAAATATATAAATATATATACATAGGTGTATACACATACATGTATATTTTTTGAATAAAAAATTCCAAGAGGATAGAATCCAGTTAGAACTCAATGTCCAGGACAGAATAAGGATATAATAAAAAGGCTTAAACACTAATATTCCATGGTCATAATTTATTCCATTGGAATCGTAAATACGATCCAATTCTTCAGACCTACAAATTCAAAAAGAAAACAGAAAAAACATCTCCGGAAATAAAAATAGAATTTAGAGAGAGTGTAATTATGAGAGTTTGGGACGAATGTTAGAGCTAAAGAGAGGGGTAACAGACGAAAGAAGGTGGGAGATTATAGCTTAACAGAGAGAGGTTTAGAGAGGTGAGTGGAAGAGGCTTAAGTGAGAGAAACATGAATGTTGTCGAATGTCTAATACATTAAAGATACATTTCGTGGTGACACACACACACCATAGACGATCTAATGTTAAAGATCAGACGAAGAGGGAGGGAGAGGGAAAGAAACGAAGAGGTGGGAGAGAGATGTGGCGGGGGAAACTAAAACTGAAGAGCATTATATTAAAAGGGCCGCTGTGTAATAAAGAAAATTTGACAAAATTAATATCGACTACTGGTTACAAGTCAAAGATAAACATATAAAAATAAATGTAACGATTATCTAATCTAGCAATGACCTATATTTTTATGTTAAAAAACACATGCAAATACACACATACACAATAACATATATACGTACATACATGCATATAGGAATGTACCCACATACACATACCCATGTACACACATACACATATATCCACATATACACACATATACACAAACATACATACACACACACACATATATATATATATATATATATATATATATATACACAAAAACATAATTCTCACATCAATATATATACGTACACATACAAACGCACACATACACATACATGTAGACATATAATACATAAATACACACACATACATATATATACACATACGTCCAAATACATCCACTCCTAGATATATATATATATATATATATATATATATATATATATATATATATATATATATACATTCACACACATATATACATACGGACATACACATACGTGCACATAAACTTATATACCGAAAACCTTACATCTCCATGCAATTACATACA
>CAHIKZ030000222.1:1612500-1655000 GCA_903632075.3 Acanthosepion pharaonis | reverse complement strand
TGCATCACACTTAGAAAAAGTCATATATATATATATATATATATATATATATATATATATATATATATATATATAAGAAGGGAGGACGGAGACTATAATTATCCACTTCGTTTAGAATTTTTTATTTGTTGAACACCGAGATTTACAGCTTATCGGAACGAAAACTTCTCTGCAAAACTTCAATATATATTATCATTAATAGTAGTCTATATTTATATATTATCATTTATAATACAGTGTAACCCGGATGTAAGAGAGTTGTCGGGACCGGAGAAGAAGTATCTTATATCCGGGTTTCTCTTCTATCCGGGTTTGGTCTATTATATATATACATTAACACAGGCTCTAATTTGGGACCAGAGAAAATCTCTCTTATATCCGGGTTACACTGTATTCTACTTTAATATATATTATCATTAATAGTAGTCTACATTTAGCTCTCCCTGGATTTATATGCTTCTCGTAATTATCCCTTCCAGTCACAAACTGGTAAACTTTTAAAACCATTTATTTTCTTTTTTCAACATATATATATATATAAACAAAATATTTTTGTATATTTTTATATACTTATGTTATAAATTTTTTATAAAATAATTATATATATATATATATATATATATATATGTGTGTGTGTATTGTTGAAACTTGACTAATGCATGGAATAATAATACAACACAAAATGTACTTGGAACGAAATGTATTGAAACAAGAAAGCGTACACAATATTTACATATAGTCTTTTGTATATTCTTGGGAAGACCGTTCCTGGAGAATGTGTTGATTTAGTCGTAGTCAGGCAGAGTCTCTGGATTGAATCTCTTGATTCCTCTCCTCTCGTCTTCCCTGGTACCAACCATATTTATATGGTCGGTACTCCACTATGCAAATTAGGTGGATCCTACCAATATATATATATATATATATATATATATATATATATATATATATCACAGTGTGTGTGTGATTGATTGAATTTGGGGGGGAGGTATATTTCTGCTTTGATACCTATGATTCCCCCCATTACGCACTTTTCAGTAAAAGATGTTTTGCCATGTACCCTGAGGGCTACTTCCGAATCACACTCTTCTAAACCATCTTCGGTTCTAGAACTAGTACTTTTGCATACTAGATAATGTGGAGAGTGGGGAAAGTTGGTGCAGATGCATTTTAATCTAGTATTTGTTATTCATATCTTTACGTAAGTTGACATTCAGAAGTTTATATGGTAGTTAGTGCATATTTACACTCTGTTAAGTCCGCATATGTACACAGCTCATCTATATGTGTATTCATTTCCCCCTCTTTTTTCCTGTATTATTATTATAGTTTATTTATTTATTTTTTCATCCCGCATTTACTGACAGTGGTTTCCCCACCCCCCACAAAAAAATAATTCTTTTATTTGTTCCATCGTTTTTCTTTCATTTATATTACTTCCTTTTCCATTTGCTCCCCCAGATATTTCCTTACTCTCCAAAACTCTTGGAAGAACAGTATTCGGCACTGGCCACAGACGGGACGTCTTCCCCACCCCACATCCTATGTTCTTTTTCCTCTACGTTCAAAATGTCTCTCCCCTACTAACCTACACCGATAATGAGAAAACGGCCTAATACGTTCTCATCGAACAACATTTTGAATTTAAGTTTATTTTCATAAGAAGTTTCGCACGGCGAGGAAACAGACAGTGATCGGATTTTTGCCAATAATATAATTTACACCAGGATTTACATCGGTCACAAGAACAACTGTCGATGAGTCTTCTCCGTCACTCCGTTCATTTCTCTCGCCGCTCATGAAGGGCACATGCATGACCGAAAATTCCGGACTTAAATCGTTAGTTTCCGTACTTCATTTCTGTCATGTCGTTAACAATTAATATTCAGTAAATGTTTCTCGTACTGACAACATTGACACCCTTTCGCTTGAACTTTATATATATATATATATATATATATATATATAATATATATATATATATATATATAAAGATGCGCATATATATATATATATCTATATAAAGATGCATATATATATATATAGATAAAGATGCATATATATATATATATATATATACATACATATATACATATAAATATATACATAGTTATGTATATATATATATATATATGTTTGTCTATATATGTGTGTGTGTGTGTGTGTGTGTGTATCAAACATTCAGGTAAATTATATCTGTGAAAGGGCAATATCAATAAAGACAAATATGTATGATTGGAGTTGAAACGGACACAAAGTAGCTCTACTCTCACTTATAGATACAGACATCCGTTTAGACATTGACTAAACGGACTAAAAGCTCCTACCATCTTCTTCGATCGCCTTCTCACTCGCTGCTTCTTTAAAGTAATATGCTCTGCAGATCATGTGTGGGTGGTTGTACACGAGGGGACAAGAAAACAGAATCATTCTAATCAATCAATTATCTGAGAATCAATCGTTATTGAAATCAAACGTTGAAAAAAATGAATTTCAGAAAAGAGGTGTCTTCAGCGGAAATGTGTTCATACTTTCGTTCTTAATCAATATTGATTTCTGGTATTTCGACTTGGATTTCATTTTCCTTCAAAATTACATTTGATATTCAGAGAGGACGGGCGTATTCTTTGAAGAGACATGAATATTTTGTCAGATAAATTCTGTTGCTTTCGTGGAAGTGCTTTGATGATTACGATCAGAGAAAGTAGCAATAAATTTTGAACCAAAGAAATAATGTTGTTTTGCAAGCTTTTCTATTGGTTGCTAACATTTTAAAAAAAAAAAAAAGAAGAAAAGGAAGAAGAAAAATGAGGAGGAGGAAAAAGATGAAGGAGGAAGAGGAGGATGTTCAGGATGATGATGATGATGATAATAAAATAATGATGATGATAATGATGTTGATGAGTGAAATAAAAAAAAAATCGCCAAAAAAAAACAAACCGGAGATAAAACGAAAAAAAAGTAAAGAGATTGGCTGAAAGATATCAAAAGTATAATATAATAAAAAAAGAAGAAAAACATTAGTGAAAGAAAAAGAAATGAAGCATGAAAGAAAAAAGATAAAAAGAAAACGGAAATGATAAATGTAAAAAAAAGTAAGCTAAAAAGATTATCTGAATGATATATCAAAAATAAATTCTAGGAAGACAAGAAGCAAAAAAACAAAATATGAGAGGGAAAAGAATAAGATTTCGGAGGAGGAAGAGAAGCAGAATAGAAAGAAAAAAAAGAAATATACAATGTAAGACACAAACACACACATTATATATATATATATATATATATATATATATATATATATATATATATAGATAGATAGATAGATAGATAGAGAGAAGAAAAATAACTGTGATAAGTTTAAGGAAAAAGTGAAATAGAAATTAACTAGAAAGGAAACTGATACAAACGGAAGGAAGCTGAAGAAAAGATAAGACTGAGAACACACACACACACACACACATATATATATATATATATATATATATATATATATATATATATATATATATATATATAACTATCCAAATAGTTTTTCAAACCTCTACCGCCATTATCTGTCTGTTAAAACCTATACTGCATTTATTTAGTTTTTGAATAAGAAGATTTATAGCAGGGTCTAAATTGTGGATAAATTTCAAAAGTTTTTTGTCGCAGTTCTTTCGATAGTCACAGTAATTTGGCTTCATCCTGGTATTTTCACGAGAGCAGAAAGATCGAATCCGTTCACATGTAACGTTCAATTGAAGTGAAACGGAAAAGTAATACACCGATATTAAGTGTCTTTCCTTACACTCTTAAATATTTTGTGCAAGCATATGTTGTGATTAAAGATATTTTGTTTAATGTATGTTGTTGCGTTCGGTGTCTTCTCTGAAAATCTAGGTTATTACATAAATCGGTATCGACGAAAAGAACCATTTCGTTTTGTTATTCGTTTTATTATGGAAGAAGTGTGGCAGCTTGGATTCTTAGAGGATGTAGGAGGAATGACGTAATTGTAACGCATGTTACACGTTGGCTCAGCGTCTCTCCGCGGTTGGTCTTAACGTCTTGCTAACCTTGTTGTGAGAGGCGTATCGACGCTTCAGAATTCTGGCGTTCTTCTCTTGAATTCGAGGTGTTTTGGGCTTATATTCCAAACTCAAAGGCAATACATCACTATCAGAAGACTCCGCCACGCGACATTCCGGACAATTGCTGACCATTCCGACTGTGGCCTTTTCATTCTGTAAAATTGGTCATTTTTTTAAAATCCTTGCTTCTAAGACTTTCAGTTTTTCCTTTTGTGATGACAACCTATTTTACTTTTGTATTATCCATTAATATTTGTCCTATATTGATTCTTGCCCGCTGTTTGTCCGACATAAACAAAGTTTCAAAAACTGACAATTCATTCTCCGAGAGAATGTGGTACATGTATGGCTGATATAATAATTTATTTTTATATAATTGATATTGAATATGCAATCTTCTGGAACACATGAAAATTAATAAACAACTTCATTTTCATCAGAATGTTTTGAGGTCCCAGGTTACTGGTAGAAATTATGACGAATGAAAGCTTTAATCTTAAATGATCAATGTAAGTTGTTTGTTGGGATCATTAAGTAATATTTCCAGGAAGAGTAGTAATAGATTGGCATCAAGGATTCATTAGTTTAGGTAATGAATTGTCTAGATACAACCGTAAGTTCTATGCTCACTTCATGCGCACGGAATTCGCTTCAGGTTTCATGCTTTTCAGTCAAATTTGATCTTAAAAAATTTAAAAGCAGTTTATCGTTATGTACTGTCTTCTGATTGCTCTTCATTTATTCCCTTGCTTCTTAGTAATGTTTTTTCTTTTTCTTCTAATTTCCCACTAGAATCCCCTTCTGTCTAATTGGATTCATTATATAAAAAAATATATAATTGTATTGTTAAGAGCTTTTCCATCTTTTGTGTTGAACTGACTAGATGCAATCGTTATTTCTATGCTAACAGTTTTCTTCTCTCTCACTTCATGCGCATGGAATTCACTTCCGGTTTCATGCTTTCCTACAATGAATATCTCTTCTGGATTTTATGCTTTCCAGCCAACGTTGACTTTCAAAAATTGAATTTAATGCCAATCCTTATCTACTGCCTGCTTGATTCCTTTTCCTTTATTCTCCTCGATCCTTAGTAATGTTTCTCGTTTTCTTCTTATTTCTCTCTGCGTAATCCCTTCTTTCTAAGTAGATTCAATATATAACAATGATATTTCTACTGTTAAGGGCCTCTTCGTCTTGTTTATAATTAAAATGCGGCTCGTTAGAACAGAATAAGTTGTTATTTTTTGTTAATATCAGGGTGACCACTACTTTTTTCTATATTTTGTTCAGGCTAATTTTTGTTTTGTTTCTCGAGAAGATGGTTATTTCTATTTGGGGGTCGGAGACAAAATATTCTAAGACGTGTACTGTCTTAGACGCCTACGTGTCTGCGCAAGATATAATATTTTTAATGGTTAGATAAACACTTTTAGCGTACAATATATATCCACAAGAGAATCGACGTGGAAACAATTTTTACAGTCGCACCAGTTAACCATTTCTGCTGTTGCATGTTGCTTCGATAGTATAAACTTAGAAATTCTCGGAAAAATCATAACATTAATTTAGTTTGCATTAACTATTTGGTATCTGTCTGCGTTTTGGCAAACATAATATCTGCTTGCAGTTTCGCTGTTTTTGACACGGTGATAGAATCAGTGTGAATTAGTATAAATAGTTGGTACTGATTTCGGTTGAGAGAATGTTATATATATATATATATATATATATATATATATATATATATATATATATATGTTATTTAAATCATTCGGATTGTTGTCCTCATATTTATTGCTATATTCACGATGCTTCAGCCGTTTTACACTCCGGAATTCTTCGGTTGACATTCGTTGAAACTTCGAATCGATCCCTTCGTTTAGTGTGCGTTTATCACCTGAAGAATGCAGAACCGTCGTGAATAAGTCAGTAAATATAAGGAAAACAATACGAACGTTTACAATGCCTCATCTCAGTATTGGTAGTTTCTTTTTGTTGCATTAAAAATTTCAAAGCAACGGCTAACTCGTGTATACGACACGCGGAAGCGATAATCACGTCGCAGATCGTGACGTCACACATGACCACGCGAGTGTGAAAACGACAAGTCTTAAGTATGAGAGGCCGTTGGTATAAATCAATTGCTTCTGTTATCAATTATTGGCATTTAAGAATGTTTGTTTTCGTAGTTCATTTTGTTTAGATTAGGTTTCAACTGTTTTATGTATATAGCTTCAAGAATTTTTAGTTTTTGTTTATTGCTTTCATGTTTAAGTATAGCTGTGTTTTCAACAAGGAATATCCGGAATTGTGTACGCGGTGAGGCATGTTGTTTTAAATGCCTAATATTATTAAAGTTATCATTCAAATGTAGAGTCAAGCGCCGTGAAAGCGAGTTTGTGATGTGACCAACATAGATATTATTTAATCCATTGGAGATACAATCTCCCAAAGGGCACTTGAATTTGTAAACTATGTTGTTTTTTTGCAAATCACTAACGGGGAGAGGGGAAGAATCATTGTGAACAAATAAGTTGGATATACTAGATTTAGTTTAGTATATGATTAACCTATTTTTTTTTTTGCTAGGATCAGTTGTAGATATATTAGCATTTACTAATTTTTTTAGTATATTATCATCTTGTTTATAATTAGTATGCATGTGACTACGATATAAGAGATTAATATGTTTGGGATTAGTTGAAGCAGTATTATGTACTATTTGCTTAGTATTAAGACTCCTAAGAAAGCATTTTATTCGTTCATCAACTATATAGTTTGGAAAGCTATTATTAATAAGTGTTTGTTTTATATTCTTTAGTTCACTGTAAAAAAAATCTGTTTTGTAGACGAATTAGTTTTTGCACGATGTATTAGATTTTTTGTAATTGCTATTTTGTATGGACAGTCGGTTTTGTAGTTAAGTGCACATAGGCAGCATCAGCAGTTGCAAACTAATCAGCACCTAAGTTTATGCTTAAGGCTCTAAGTTTACTGCAGCAAATTGTCTTATGGGACAATGACGGAGTGGATAAACGATATCACAAGACATGAGCACTAAATGAGAAGGGTGTACCACAGTAAATTAAATAAATGGTTTAGTTAAGAATATCCGTTAACCTACCCAGATCGATATGCACCTGAGGACAATAGTCTGAATATACACAGTGTAAATAATGATAACTCGTCGGCCAAGAAATTAAAACAAAAATTAACATTTTATGTCTCGGTGTTTAATCTTGATATCGAATTAATGAATATCACCATGAAACAGACACGAGTCATAATTATTTGACAATTTATCATTCAGACAGATATCATCAATAATCCCAGTTGTGGTTGGGTCTTTTAACTTGATGGGAAAAGGACCCGGCAGACTAATTGAATGTTTTCCTTGTAGTCCTTCCCGTAAAGAAATACATATTATTGTACTCAAAACTACAACTTAAACATTACGAAGAGCTTTATCTATGTAAAAGGTGAGTGATATTAGTTTTTTTTTTTTTTTTCTTTCACAAAGAATGATCATTGGAATATTCCTGACCTTAGGTCTCTGGTTGGGACACTGAAAGAAATGTCTATACAACATAAATCAAATGAAATAATATTAATAATATATGCATAAAATACATTAGAGACACTTTTCGTGACAACATAATGAAAAAAAAAGATAATCGTATATGAACCGATTAAACATATATTGAGTTTATGCTATAATGTTGAATACAGACCTCGGCAAGACTTTTATTCATTCTCTATTACTATAAAAATGTTTTCGTTTCTGGAAAAAAAATCTGTTTTCCTGTGTCTAGTAAGACATTCGAGACAAGTGTTTTAGTTTGGACCTATTTTCTTTTCAATCAGTTTGTGCGGAAACAGTTTCTCTTCTCTTTTGGAATAGCAAGTATTAATAAGAAATTATATTTTCCATTTTCTGAATACAAAAAAAGCCTGCGTTGCTGTATTTGGATAATTTCTTTGAATCGCAAATAGAAACTTTTCATATTTTCTATATTGCATATGTTTTTGGTGTTGCACAAACTCTTTTCTGTAGACACATTGAAAAGTTTTGCAAACTAATTAAAATAAACCTCCCGTTGACAATGTTATGTCTGTTCATACATGATGTCTTCTCATTTGTGTTTAGCTGGCGTCTCATCGCTGAACAATGGTAATTCCTTAAAGTTTACTGAATATTTTGTTACATATATTTTTTAAAAATTAAACGCAGTATATTTACATTCTTAGATCTGACTGAATTATGTGATGCCATTATTTAATTTTTATTTTCTTGCATCATTCTTTACTAACACAATGGATATCATTGACTGGTAACTAATAGATTTGAGATTAAACAGGGAGAATTCGACAAGAGATAGACGACACACATCACCTTATTATTTTAATTGTCGATCCGAAAATGGTAAGGAAGATAGAAAGCGACCAGTGATATATTGTAATAATATAAGAGACACAAGGCATATATTTCGCGACGGCAAACCTATTTTGTTTACAACTGTTTTCTATGGTTGCTTGATACAGGTACAAGTTCAGTTAATAGAGATGTTTGACAGAATTTATTCTATGAATGTTTCAGTCTCCATTTCTTCATTTATGAATTTATTATGCGCCGCTGTGGTCACCATTCCCATCCATCTCACAGTTGTGGTTCATGGTGACATTCAAGGCAAAATAGTGCAATGGCTTACCGGTCTCTTTTGAACTGGAGATATCCAGATTACTCTGCCCCTCTTCTCAGGAATTAATAAGGCAAGAACTAGAAAGCAACAGGTCGTGTGAATTCAGAGTTTACCTTCTAGCCTGTCGATGATATATGGATGTTTTGTACTGTCTAGACTACATACATCTCTTGTCGAATGTGCCAAAGGAATACATGGTTATATGGGGACTGCTTGGCTGCAGGAGTTGCAAGAAAATTGTCAGTGTTGGCAGTCAATCGCCTTCGAGGACCCACTCCTAGTTTTCTGCCTGGATTTATTTCCGTTATCTGCTTATGACAGCAAGGCAGCGGGGTTTCTAAATAAGAGTTTTCCTTCCCTTAGATGCACTGCCAACCTGGGCTGTCGATCTCCATCTACCCAAAGTAGCTGGTTATGAGGTGACAGTTGTCCGTCATCGCCCATTCTGCGGCTTGGGGTTGGACATAGTTTTTACGGATAATTTGAGACGCATGCAAAGTAAGCATTTTATAGACAGTAGAAGCTTATTCTCACTATCACTACCCGGATGTGGAAAGTTTTGGACAATAATGTACATGTCTAAACATTAACAGTGGTGCAGGAAAGGAAGTAAACTCCTCTATCTATCTATCTATCTATCTATGAAATAGACACTGAGATCAACATCACGTGGCAAGAGTATACCACGCTTGAATTCAATTTTAGGCCACATACTGTAATAATTGTATTCAAACATGAAACAGATTTTCATTTTTCGGTGTTAACCACGGTATTATCTTATATTACATATATCATCCTTATCCTTGATATTGTGCAATTCTACCATACCTTACAACTATATTTTTATCGTATATATACAAATAAATATATATATATATATATATATATATATAGCAGAAGAAACATCGAGGTAAATCAGAAATATCAAATATATATATAAAAAAAATAAATACTTTCATAAATAAAACATTATTACTTTTTTTTTTTTGCAATCTGAAATATCAAATATATATAAATAAATAAATACTTTCATAAAAAAAAACATTATTAATTTTTAATTTGCAACTTTCTCCTCTCACTCTCTCTCTCTCTCTCTCTCTCTCTCTCTCTCTCTATATATATATATATATATATATATATATATATATATATATATATATATATATATATATATTGGGATAAAATACAGTGGGATTATAACGGCCGAATTTATGTGGCAACATTAAGAAAATGATAAGAATAATTCGAATATAAATAGTGTAAATATCCACACTTTTGTAACTAGAACATTATTCTATAATATATATATATATATATATATATATATATATATATATATATATATATATATATATATATATATATGAATCCATATATCTAGAATGCGCGTTTCTTTCAATGTAGGGAGAATGTCAAAACAGGCAAATGTCTTCTGATCATAAATTTTTGTCAAGACTGAATTTGCAGTGTTTTGTTTTAATCTGGCTTGAACGAATTCATTTTCTCTGTAATATAATTTGACAAATCATTATTTCAATTAATGAGAATTAAGCCCACAGCCTTGAATTTATCAAACCACAGAATTTCCCTATTTTAACGATGTGTTTCTGTTTCACAATAGTGATTTCTTTTTTGGAGGGGGGGGGCTTTCTTTTCTTGTCTTTCTTTCATTATTTCCATTGTAATAACGATTTTATTATTCACTCCGGCGCAAAATTTTGTCTTCTTTTTAATTTCATTGATTATGATAAAATTATACTATTGCATTGTCAATTTGGAAAAAAGAATCATTTACCCAATTGAAAAATGTATAATTTGGAATTAATCATAGAGATGTAATTCTTTTTTTTTTTTTTAAATAGTTTGAATGATGATTTTTTTTAAGAAAAGAATCTGGCACATTATTATTAAAAATTAATCAATATGTGAAATATTGATTTTAAGGGAATGAATTCTCTAAAGAAATTGTCTTTATAATTTGGCTTTTCCCACAATTGTTAAAGATTGTCCGGTTAATATTTATGTTTTTGAAATTAATTCCTTTTAGAACGCCTATTCTTTAGAAAAGGAGTCAATGGGAATTCACATTTCAACTTATTATTATTATTATTATTATTAATAGAGTTATATGCGAACGAATTTACGCTATTGTTACAAATATACGTACTCGAATATAGCCATCGTGACAAGCGGTCTGATTGATGCATCACAGTCAAGTGGTGCCAGATTATTTTACAAAGTAGTACATATCATTGCATGTGGGTATATCTTTGATGTAACATCGGGTCTGGTGACACAGTCCGCTCATATGGGCTCTTCTAATATTGAGATATAACTTACAAATTACTCTAGATCTCTCATCCTTGTGGAAAAAAGCCTTAGATAGTTGGCTATATATCTATGCCACCAGTCCTTCTCATAAACAGACAATTTGTCATACCCGAGGAGACATTGACAACTGGGGAAGGTCAGTAAGCTGAAAAGTGAATCATTGGTGTTGAACGGGATATTTAAGATATTCCATTTTAATTCACAAAGATAAAAATATACATCTTATCTCATCCTGGTGTATCATCAAATTATTATAATTTACATTATTGGTTCACATTAACGCAGTCATTGGAAATTCAGTTGTGACATGGTATATTATCCTTGAATGTATTTCTGCTGTTGGAATTTGTTTTTAAACATTGCCTTTTTCAGCTAAAGTTTTCTTTTTTGTAATTTACCTTATATATTGATTGGAAACATCTCTCCACTTTTGATAGAAGGAGCAACTACTACGACAGAATAATTTCAGTCACTGTCAGTTTTCAGGTGCGCATGCGTACCCGTGCTTGACCCAGGCTTGCTGGGAAATGGGTGCTTTTATCGAGTTACCTTTGCTAGATTGATTGACACCACAGGCAACAGAAACCTTTTAAATCATAGCTGGTGGGGATAAAAGATAGTCATCATTTTTTTTCAATGGTGAAGGTATAAGTGATAGTAACGAATATTACATGAATTCGAACTCGGTTTACCTATTTCTCATTTCGAGCCGCTATCCATTACGCCAGCCTCACATCCGCACCTAAATAGTGCCATGTTCCTTCACGTTCAGTTTATTTCTTGTATATTACTTCATCTGGTATCTTAATAATTTTAAACTTCATTTTGATATACATTTGTTTTTAGCAAAGTTCCTTGTTCTATTACGATTTCTACTACTATTAGTAGTACTTACTAGTTTATTATTTGTATTTATTATCATTTATTTATTACTACTTACTAATATTACTAATATCATTACCATATACCGTTTTCCTGATTTACTGTTAGATAATATCATTTGCCATGTCTTTCCCTTGAGACCTGAGGAAAAGGTATTTATTCTTTCAATGCTATTTAGCCTATTATATTCATGAGATTTCACTCTGTGTTATACTCTTTTGTTATTTGCATAGTGAAGGAATTATGAGCGCATCTACCTGCATATTATGCCGATATCATTGTAAAAGCTCAATGAACAGATATTAGCATAAACGAGTTCAAAGTTTATAATAACTATATTACCTGAATGATTGTTAAAAACATTTAATCAAATGAATTTGATAAGCTCCCCGAATATTAGGAGAATTACAAAAACATGATATTTAATCAAAATCGCTGTTTCAGTAGATGTATGTACCATAGGAAGGATTAAAATAATATTGATGCACTCATTAAGAAAATCCAAAGCATTTAATCTTTATCTCAAACAGAACTATTCTTTTTTTTCTAATGGATGATATCTCAATATTTGGAAATGATTTTTTTAGCCACTATACTCAGTAATTTTCATAAGACAAAACATCATATGCTATAATATTCATGACAACACCTGATAACACCTTCCTGTATTAGGTGATATGTTGTCATATCTCACACTGAAGGCTTTGCCTTACTTTGTATCAACTATTTAAAAATTTCTTTGCTCCTCTCCTAAGTGGCCAGCCATTATATGACCAATAATAATAATAATAATAAATAAAAATAATAATAATTGTACGGTGTGAACACCTACTGAATATAAAAATCAACATTTGATTTGAATAGGGTAATATCTGCACTGCAATGTAAGCAAATTTTACAGGAAGGTAACTGCAAGAAACTAGTTGAACATCACTCAGACACGATTAGAGAGATAAGACATGTAACAATAATATGGGACTTTGCAATACACACAGACAGAACAATCAAAGTTAATCAGCCAGACATCGTGATCAAAGACCACAGAAACAAAATGCAATCTCTTATTGACACGGCAAACCTTGCAGATTGAAATGCATCTTTGAAGTTCTTCTATCAAAATACAACGACGATGAAGTGAAAATTTACAAAATGTGACAAGTAAGGACATCGATAATTCCAGTTGTAGTTGGAGCTTTCGGATTGATTGGAAAATGTTTCGATAGACCCACTAAAATGATTCCTGGTAGCCCTTACCATAAAGAAATAAAAAATATTGTACTCATAAGTACAACTCACACATTACTAAGAGCTTTATCTATGAAAATATGTGTGATTTTCGGTTATTTATTTATTTTTTTAAATGATAGTGGAATATCTCATGAAGCTAGCTGAAGTTAGCTGGGACTCGGAGAGAAACGTGTATATAACAGAAATCAAAGGAAATAATGATGATAAAGTAGACATAGATATGGCATATTAGATAACAAATAAACTGTATGTTAAAAATATTTTAAAAAAAAGTAAATATCAAGATCTTCAAATTGGAATAGATAGAAAATGGTCCCCTTAAAACAGAGGCTATACTTATAAAAATTGATATTCTCTTTACGAACAAGAAATGAACAGACAAGCCCGGTAACACTCTACCTGGTAGCTCATATTTACAATACATACAAAACATTACACTGTATAGAACTGCTCATTTTTAGTGTGGTATTTTCAATGTAAAACATATCGATACTTTACAAGTTATTATTACCTAATACAATGACAGTAAGAATATACACATAGCTTTGAGTAATATACCTCTCAGGCATTTTTGGAAACAAAAAGTAATAATAATAATATAGGACTACACAATACACACTGACAGAACAATACAAAGCCAACCGTCCAGACATTGTTATTAAAGACCACAAAAAAGTGCCTCCTTATTGATATGGCAGTCCCTGCAGACTGCCATGTATCTTTGAAGATATTCAAAAAGCTGTCAAAATTTTTTACAACGACCTTGAAATCGAAATCTCAAAATGTAGTACATGGGAACATCAGCAATCCCTGTTGTAGTTGGAGCCCTAGGATTGGGTGGAAAAGATTGCAGTAGACTAATTGAAGGGATTCCTGGAAGTCCATGCCTCAAGGAGATACAAAAAAGTTTTCTGACAAGTACAGTCCACACTTTACGAAGGGCTTTATCTATGTGATTTTTTTTTGTCAGAGGAAAGTGTCATGATGCCATTTCTAAACTTACGTCCCTGGGCGAGACCCGGAAAGAAATGTGTAAACGCCAAAAATCAAAGATGATAATAATAATAATAATAATAATAATAATAATAATAATAATAATGGTATAGCAATGTCGTGTGAGCGTCGGGCGGGGAATAACTCTGTCGAGATCTTTTGTTTGGTCGATAGTTGTCCTACATAATTACCCCTTGTCATTTAAGGATATCAGGCAAAAATAATCTCAAGGTTTACAAACAATAACTCATACCGGAACAACAATTGTTGTGTCTCTCAGAAAGGAACGAGTTTGAGGTCTAAAAATCTATCACTACAAAAAACTGATCAACCAACAATTAAACATACCTTCATCAAAACAAAATAAACTCTTATCTTGGCCTTGCTGACATAATACCAAATGAATTATTCAAAAGAAAGCGGACGAAATGTAAAGGTGAAGAGTACAAATAAGTCATGACATCTTTTTATAGTGAACTCGAAAATCCCCAAAAGAACATAAGGGATCAGACATATAACATATGGCGAGATATCTTAGAAGTTGAAAGATCACATCTTGACCCAAATATGCTTGCCAGGAAATAAAATATTCAAATTCAGAAACCGATCAGACAAAATTAAGTATAAGACAATGTAGAACAAAATATTCCTCAAACAAAAATAAGGGAAGCGTGAACAAAACATAAATGTGACAGAGGGTGGGATATAACTAAATTAAATACAATACGAAATAATGACCTTCAAAGAAATGAAACTGAACAATCTAGCTCCGAGACGATTTTTATGATTCAGATTCTATCACTAATGAAGATGAATCAAACGAAATTTGAGCATAATTATTTGAAATAAATATCACTGAAGCGAAAAAATATCTTACAAATAGCTTTAAGAAAGTAAAATATGTGTCATCTTTGTTTATTTTTTTTTACCATAATATTTATTGAAAATGCCTTTTTGCCATTTATCTTCTGCCTCTGTTTGAGACCTGGAAGGAAATGAGTATACAACAGAAATCAAAGGAAATAGTAATAATAATAATAATTACTTAAAGGGAATACTTACTTTTCTTAAGAACAATAATATTCCTGATGAACAAAGAAGATCTACACGTGATATTGATGGCTGTAGAACATATCTAATAAACAACATGATTTTACAAGACCGAAAAAAGGCATTTTATAGTTTTCCACATAGCTCTTGAAAATACACAAACATCATCTGTCAAGTTTTATCGCATGGCATGAGACTATGGAAAACTTAACAAAAATCAGAACACGGAAAATGTCAACATTGAAACATGAGGTCCGAATAAATTGCAGTATATTCGAAATAGATTCATTTTCCCGTATCCTTTTCTGAACAGCATTATTTCCTTAGAGACAACTTCTCAGCAAAACAATGTCTGGGTAGACGATGAACTACAAGCCAACTCAGAGTAAAACATTCAAGTGATGAAATAAAAATGGAGTTTTGGATTTACAAGTCTGGCGAAAAAAAAGTACACGCGGAATGTTCTTACGTTACAAAACTATCCTAATTGAAATACGACACAACAATTAAAGAGCTTGAACTTGATAAAAAACCTACAAGTACTTTGCTATATATGAACTAGATTGTATAAAACATTCCATCATGAGAGACAAAATTAAGAATTGATACTACTGTTGTAACCTACGGAAGATTACTGAATAGAATAATAAGACGAGGGTTGGTAATGAACGATAATACTTAGGACAAGAACCACACATATAATACTTAGGACAAGAACCACACATATAATACTTAGGACAAGAACAACACATATAATACTTAGGACAAGAACCACACATATAATACTTAGGACAAGAACAACACATATAATACTTAGGACAAGAACAACACATATAATACTTAGGACAAGAACCACACATATAATACTTAGGACAAGAACAACACATATAATACTTAGGACAAGAACAACACATACCAGCGTCGCGTATAAGAAGTAGTCAACTGCTAGAAGTGAGTCGAGTGAATTCCACATTGAATCACCAACTGCAGACTGGCAGACTGTATCTACCAACTGCCCCACGCAGTCAAATGTGGCATAAGGCCCAAGTTAATGTGGCTTTCTCAAACCCGTAGGATCAGCCAAAAGTTCACCGTAGACCCCGTATAAATCGGGTTCGGGTAGGTATTTCCCGAGACGAGACTCTGCCCTTCGGAAACATACCAAAAATATAAAGAATTCCGTTTTGCAGTTATTTTTAGTTTTATTTTTTGCAGTGATTTTAATCCTGAACATAGCCTGTGAGCCACTCGAAATAGATGGTTAGAAAATAAGAGGAACAGTTTATGCGGATGTGTGGGGAAGACAATTGTTAACACTTGAACAGGTTGAGCCTGTAGTGATCGTGGAATCGGTTCTTCAAAGCAATGGTTCGTACAAAGTAGCTGGAGAACCATACATATTCACCAAATGGAATGCAAAGAGAATGAGACTGTTTCCCTAAAATGTATAGAGCCGTGAAAGCTAAAATTGGTGGAATGAAGTTTATCTGAAAATCTTCCATGGAAATAGCGATAGAAGACCGAGAGGTTTGAGGTTTTAGGGTCGAATATAATTCGACATCTACAAGGACGCGGAGGCGCAGTTAGAATCAATCAATAGAAGTGGAATGTGAAAACTAGGCAGCTCTTGTGCCCTTATATGATAGAAGTACTCCATATTCAGTCTGATTTGCCTCTTGTAAAATTACAGTTTAGCAGCAAGACTCATGTACTGATGGGTGCAGTAGAGGGAACTGACCATTTTTAGCGATGGTTCGTATGTACGAGTTCTATTTGAGGTCCCAATGCAAAAGGTAACAATTAAAGGTACTTCACACATCCTCAGGAAAATTTTATTAATGTCACAGATTTTTTTTATTTATACTATTGAAATTTGACTGCATATTACAGATATTCACAGAAGCCCACATATTTTGCAATAATTTCTACATCATGTTCTGTTCTGTGAGTTTACTGAATTTATCACCTGTAGCAATCCAGTGTAAAATACATACGATCGTTTCTTTGTTATGGCAGAGGGCTTGCGTTTCTCAGTGATCCCAAGAACGAAGGCGTCTCGAGTTCGATTCAGATAGAGTCACCCATGGCGGTAAGGTCAAGAAGGAGGGGCCAAATTAAACACGACCAACCCACGAAGACTCCAACGGCGGAATAGGCAAATGTCAAACAAACTTCAACTGGCAAACCGGCAAGAGAGGCTAGCGTAACCAAATGCGACCAGATTTGTCAGATATCGCCTCTCTCAATCCCCTTTGAGCTGCCAGCGAAGAGCTTCTAGTCAAGTATGTGGGATACTCCGCCGCGAAGTATTGTCAACCAAAATCAAACTCACCCGAATGGCATCGTCAAACTCTCTTTGATTGACAGCCATCCCCGCCACTGAAATCGATGGTGGCGTGGCGAGTAGACAGGGAATATGGAGAGATGACAATCCAGATGCTCGTATACGAGCGGGTGCCCACAAGGATACCTGTGGCATCCTTCTAGCTTTTCAGCATCTCTGTTTCATCTCATTACACATGTTAACTTTACAGAAATTTAATTTGTGCAGACACATGCACATTATAAGCATATGACATTATATAATTAAGGAAATAAATAGAGTGCGAATGTCAAGTCTTTATCAAAACAATTCTACCAAAAATAAGGATATATTGCCTTACACTCTCTTGACGTTTATGGTTACAACATGGAAACACCTTGTAAGATAAACAAGCAGATTCAAAATATAATAATAATGATAATAAGAAGAAGGAAAAGAAGAATGTGACTTTGAAGTGGACGAGAAGTGGTATCGCTACAAACAAGAGAAAGCTATAGAGAATGAATGAGAAAGTCTTTGACGATATGGATTCTGCTATTATTCTGCTTCATGAAGTCAACAGAAGGTGCTATTTTGTTGAAGCTTCATGCCCATGAGATCAAAATCTTAAGAAATCGAGAGACAAACTCAGCAGATATACTGCTCCCCGCAATGACGTGACAAGTTTGCGGAATAGGGATACGACCAGGGATTCGACACCATCATTGAAGCCTTAGGCTCCATACCTCAGGAGACGGAAATGTTTGGAATCAGTTCAACGCAGCTGAAATATGCATTGCCATAAAATGACAACATCCTGCGACATGATCGAGAGAACCAATAATGTCCAATAAAATCTCCAGTATAAATTATTTTAATACTGTGCGAACTAAAAGAAAACGACACTAAAAAAATCTAATAATAGTCAGAATTAAAAGATGAGCACGATCCCCATCATGCTACTCATGTTTCAGTTAAATTCCATCCACGCTGGTTGTGTTTCACTCGTTTTGTTGCATTAATTACCAGTGCAAATGTTTTTTTTTCTATTCAAAACATGCGGCACATTTTTTTTAAAATATAACTTGAAGAGAACAGACTTAATATTTTCGAGCTATTGTCCTCATCTTTGTTACCATATTTATCGCAATGTTTCATCCGTTGTACGCTCTAGGCTTCTTCAGTTGTGATAAATATGGAACCAAAATGAGTACAGTAGTCCGTATAATGTAAATAGTGTATATAATACCACATCTCAGATACATAGACAGATGCTGACAGACTAACTGTTGAAATATTGTTAAACCCTGTGTCTTTTCTTTTCCTTTGCTTTTCTCTAAATATTGTAATATTGTTCGACAATCATATTGTTCTTTTGAAACACAATTATAATAAGAATAATAATGGTTGAGATTTCATACCAGTAATTCAGAGTTGATTTCGCTGGAGATCCTTCTGCAACAATTGTTCTGAATACTCTTGTTTCCCTAGAATTCTTGCTTCAATGTTAAACTGGTTCTTCCCTATTTTTTGAAATTTTCATTTTTCACAATGCTCATCCATGTTAACACATAGACTCTCACAAATTATTATTATTATCATCGATGTTTGTCATAAAGACGATCTTTACCAAGCGACACCAGCCCATTGTTCATTAATGAATACGATCTTAATAGTATTATTATCTTATTACTTAAGTAATGACGTATAACCTTTGAATTTTGTGTCTGTTATTATCATGTGTCGTATTCGTATTCAAACAGACTTTATTATTTTCAATCTATTTTCCCCACGTCGTACACTATTTACATTATTCGGATGATGGTCCTCATCTTTGTCGCCATATGTATTACAAAGTTTCGGTCTTCTTCAGGCAGTTGAACTGTCGAACTGAACCCTTTATTTCGTTCACTGGGGTAAACTGTTCTAGTTTCACGTGCCATGTTTAACGGATATCAGTTATGTCCTGTTTAATTCCCCTCTCCAAGTTCTCCACTGCCTTAACCGGGTATTGAACTCACACTCTTTGGGTCTTGTCACTGGATCTAACCAACGCCTTTATCCACTGTGTCATGTGTCCTTGAGGAGCGAAATAAAAGGTTCAGGTCGATATTCCAACTACATGAAGACGGCAGGAGTGTACAATGTCCGAAACGTTGTAATAAATGTGGCGACAAAGATGAGGGCAATAGACCGAATAATGTAAATAGTGTATATAATATCTGATCTCAGAATTATAGACGCCGTGTTTAGCAACATATTCTTTCTCTTTTGGCCGCAGTTTTTCTTATGATTCTTTCGGAACCATTCTATATTCATGAGATAATCCTTTATTTCAATATAGTATTAATACCCCAATTACTTTACACATTCTTCCTTCTTTCAAACATATATTAGTTTTCGCTGTTCTGCACATTATCCGTGGGAGATATCTAGTTTTTATGCATGAAGAGAATCTGAGTAGCTAATTATTTCATTTTATGTCGAGTTTTAAAACATTGTGGTCTAATAAACGTGTATGCATGAAACAAGAGAAACGTTCTCATTATTTTGTTAAAGCCATGCTGCTTTGTACTGTCTTTTGCACGGGAGTGGGTGGTTATTTTGCAACATCCTTTCACTTCAGTTTTCTTTTCCAGTTTAAATACATGATTGTTTTTAATGATAAAACATTCTGCCTGATATAAAATCCATCGATAATTGTGTAAAACTTACATAAGCCTCGGCATATGCGAGGAACATTTAAAATAATTAGGAGTATATATGGTGCGATGGATAATATTTTGGTCTAAATTACGCAAAAATGAAAATAATACTGACATCTAATTTTGACAGATATATTGACCAAAATCAAAAGAAATATATCTTGAAATACTAAAAAGTAAATTTATTTAAAAAAAATCATTCAGAAAATCGCCATTGACTAAAACTACAGCCTCCAGACAATTTTGTAATCTCTAACATATTTTCTGCATGATCTCCTTGTTTAACTTGGTGAATGTTGCGATAGTCATTGTTTTTACTTCTTGTTTGGTGTTACAAAAAGTTTTGTTGGGCTCTCACTTAACTGCGCCCTACACATAATAATCAACCGGGTTGGTGTCTGAGGAGATAGGTGACAAATGTAAGAGATATATTGGCTGAAGAAATATTCTGACTACCCTGACTGTGATCTCCTGCTTCTGTGGCATGGTACAGAATCGCGTTCCCAGAATCGCGTTCCCAGACAAAGGGTCTTTCAGCAGTCACTCTCTTGACTCAGAAAAGCACTAATTCTTCATGGCAAATATGTAGGATTACGTTTCCGTGTTGAGTCTGAGGTCATGTAGGACGATGAATGGAAACATAACATCACCATCACTAGTGATCACTCCAAATATCTTCGTAATTACCATTAGACTCATCCAACTCTTCAGATTGACACCCAGACATTCTGAAATGTTTGTATTGGAGTTTCCAGGGCGAATGCCAAGCAGTAAAACATGCCGTTCCCAAATTTTTGGCGGAATGAATTACATCATGGTGATCTTCTTCTCATAGACATTGGCTAACTGACCCTATTAACTGTTCAGTGGATAAAATAAAAAAAAACAAACACCGCGCATGCGCAAAATTATAAATATAAATTATCGACAATTTACACATCGCACCCTGTAATAAATTTCACGATTTCATTTTATCTTTTAATAGTACCTGTATAATTTTATCTTTTTTAATACCTGTATAATTTTTTATACTGTTGTATAGAAAGATGACAACTTTAATAAATACATGTTTTATGGTGTTTCACTGGACGTAACAAGTAACAGACTATGGTAAGAAATATATGAAATATTTACCGCCAGTTTTAGAAGTACGTTGGTATGTCAATCGCAAGACAGGTTCTTTCTTAATGATAACGGTGGAAAAGCAAAAGCCACTAGAATTTAGATAGTCAGAGATAGATAGAATCTGTGATATCGGGGTTTAATAACAATATACAATTTCTGATTTCAATTTGTATGAACGGAAAAATTTCGACTGAACTGTCATGAAGCGGAATTCTGTGCGATCGAAATGCAATGGAAAAGACTGAGCTCTAATGCTCACATGTTGATATATATATATATATATATATATATATATATATATATATATATAGAGAGAGAGAGAGAGAGAGAGAGAGAAAGAGAGAGTGTATTTGGACAGAAATCCATCTTTTACTCAGGTTTCGTTGAAAACGACTGATAAGTCCTGAGTGTTTGAGTTTTCTTTATATAATTTCTTAGATGCCTATAGTTCATTGATTTTGTAAAAATATTTATGTTATTGTTTTTGTTTATGTGTGTGTGTGTGTGTGTGTGTGTGTGTGTGTGTGGTAATCCATTAGATAGTTCGGAAAATAAAATTTAAAGATTAAAAAAAAGCTGAGTTCCCGTGTCAATGATTAACAATTTTATATCTGGCAGTGAAATTGATGATATTTTTTTTATATAATTATAAACAAAATAAATTGGATTAGAAACATCGAAAGAAATAAAAAAAACTTATTGAAAAAACAGAAAATTATTTTCGCATAAAAAAATTTTTAAACGATTGACTAAATTCAATAGCAAGATCAAATTACTGATTGGTTTACTTTTTACTTTTCCGAGCTAGGAAAATGTTGTTGGTTACGTTGCATCTCCTGTGGAAATTTTTGACAGAGTAAAAAATCCATACCAAACAATGTTTCAACTATCAATGTGTAATTTATTTTAAAATATAGTTCAACCCTAATAGTCTAAAAAGTATAGCCGCGTATATCTTTTCAATTTATGTCCTGTTGAATTAAGACGCTAAATGCAAGCATCTAATATCATCAATGCTATGGAAGGGTATATATATATATATATGTGTTGTGTGTGTGTGTGTGTGTGTGTGTGTGTGTGTGAATTGGCCGGTGAATAAAGCGACAGAAAAATAACAATGTTGGCTTTGATTATTTTATTATAGTTATTTAACTATATATATATATATATATATATATATATATATAAAGAAGTGGTACTTGCTTTTCAGGAAAATGTTGTCAGTTATAGACGAATACATATAATATTTTATTTTTTAAAAATATTCACCGTTAATCGTTTGGCTGTATAATTAAGACGCTATTTGATCAATGTTATGCTAGGGTATATGAGGCATTTTGTCCTTTTGATCACATCAATGACAACACTATATATATATATATATATATATATATAATTATATTTTATATTATCTACTACATATAATATTTTGCCAATTCATATATATATATATATATATATATATATATATATATATATATATATATATACTGAGTATCCTTTCGGCAGTCACTCTAGGCTTTTCTGTCGGTGCTAGAAGACCCAGTGCCGCCCAACGGTCCGTCACACTTTCGAAAATGGCTTCAGTCATCTCTGGGGTAGGTTTCTATATATCCACATGTTCAGTATTCCTATTCGCAAGCTTGCGATACGAGATGCAAGTATAAGTTCATACACGTCATTATCTGTGAGTAGGACACCAGGTTTCCTTGCATGATCTGCTTTGATATCTGAGTGCTATTTCTATTCGGCATAATAACACACACACATATATATATATATATATATATATATATATATATATATATATATATATATATATATATTCCATCTTTCAATTCTGAGCGGAAAAGAAAGAATGGAATTGGGAACACAGAACAGTTAAGAGAAAAAGTAAAAAAGACAAAGATGATTCCCTAAGTAACGAACATCTAAAGTAATTTAAAGTAAATGTTTTGAAATGTGGAGACAAAAAATTACATTCATTTTATTGAAGCAAAACCAAACCAAAAGAAATTTACTGATCTTCAAGCGCACTTCGGTTCACATTTTAACTCTGAACATACCACTTTGAAAAAGTCCAGCGGGATTTTTTTTTCATCGGTATCACTCTAAGCAAGTCAGTGCAATCACTAGCATGCAAGGGTTTACATGGTAAAAAGGTATTTGGCACAGAAATATGAGTAATGTAGAGAAAGAAAAGAGCAATCAGGAAAATATTGAATAGCAAGTGGTATTGCATTTACATTTGTCCAGATTAAAGTCATATGGAAAGTATGGAGTCCGGAGATAGTTCCACAAGCGAGAAGTGAAGGATAGGAAATTGTTAGCATAGAAGTTTCTACCTATCTCTATTATAAATAGATGAGATCTCGTCCCAGACTTGTATCGCGCTTGGATTCATAGAGTCCAGGTACCATAGCGAAGAGCTCCGTTGAACAATTACCATGAAAATATTTATAAAAAAACTCACAGAGAGGCAACCTTACGGCGATGTACGTGTGACTGAAGACAATCTGCCAGATTAGGATTAATAATATTGCTGATTCTTCTTTGGATTTTTTGATGGAGTTCCACGAAAATAGCAGAGGCACCGGACCATATCCGAACGTTGTAAAGACTCTCCCCTAAGCAATAACGGATGTAGTGACAGGGAATTCAAGAAACATAAAAAATAAAACAAATAAAGAAATAATTAAACTTCACTTGACAAATTTGAACTTTTGAAAGTATCAGGAAGTACACCTAATTTAAAAACAGGCTTTTCGGATATATGATTTAAGTCTAGAGTAAAACATATCACCCAAAAGCGGTCGGATATATGACTCATTAAAATACTACAATACAAAAGGTAGGAATGAAACGCTCACATACGCTACCTCTAGTTATCTCAAATGACTCCATTATGATAAATGCGCTGACGGTTATTTTACTAACGCAACCCTCACCATGCTTTGGAATGCAACTTCTAACAGCCCAGTTTGACGTTCGATCCGGTAAGCGGCGTAACAATTGCACACCTGTTATCAACCTACTCCAGAAAGTTTAGAACCAATCGAATAGAAAATTGTATATCTGCTATGTTGATCTCACTGCAGAATATGACTCCGTCAATAGAGACTTAAATCAGAAACAGTCTTTGAATCTCTAACTCTAGTAAAGTATATGATCTGATCTAGAAGCTATAATATACTGGTCCCCAATATCCTATACGCCAGGTTATATTCCAAACATCGATCGATTTGAAACATAATCAGGTATACGCAAAGGTTGAATATCTAGACTATTCCCAATGTGGAGATATACACTGATCATTTGCGTATGCCATACCAAACCACAAGTTACCTGTTTCTCCTCTAGAAGCCAGTTTTCTGATTATGCAAGCCGCTTTACTGATGAGATAGGTATTTAGATTTTGAATACTAAAGGTATCAACATTTCTAAAAGTTTTCCAAGAAGTAGGATTCAAGTAAACATTTTTCAAGAGAGAATCTAGTACGTAGAATTGGAAATAAATCATGAACAAAATCCAGATCCTTGAAATATTAAATACTAAATATTTCAATTACCTCGATGATTGTCTCATATATAACCAATTTAGTATAGAACATATGGAAGAAAAGCCTGGAAAAGTCTGCACTAGGGTTAGTTTTGAACAATACAGCAAGATACTACAAAGTGAAAACAATAATCTAAGAACTAGGTTTATATTCCTAAACAGGCTAATCAGATCAAGAGTCACACACGGATGTGAGGCAAGTTGACGAACACGTTCATAAATGGTTAAACTAACAGCAATATACGTCCATGTTTTAGATGAATAATTTAAATAGATTCAAATGAATGAAACCTGTTGCTCTTGAAGAGGACTGTGCTTTGACGAATCTCATAGAATGAGGTTATAGAATCACAAACAGAGAACTTTGCTATATAAAATAAATTGCATCATTTAATAGCAGGAACAGCTGAAATGTGTTGCACATGAAATTCGAAGTGAAAATGACATAATCAAGATGTTGACTTTGTACATTAAACAAAATTTAAACGGGAAAACGGATCAGTACTGGAAAGGGCTATAACAGTGGAGTTGAGAAGTGTATATTCCTGAAAAAAACTTTTTTTAAACAAATGTTTTATAACTTTCATCTCACAATAATGCTTTCGCTTCGGTCAATAACAGCTTAAATTTTCCTTAAACAGAACGGCTAATCTCGCCATAAGTATTATTATGTATACAGGTATGTGTGTGTGCGCGCGCTTTTACATGCATATAAACATACACACATGGATACGCACACACACACAAAAACCGCGCACCAGCACACACAGATATATATATATATATATATATATGTATATGTGTGTGTGCGTGTGCGTTCGTATGTATGTATCGAGTTATCTAAGCTACCATGTTTTTATTTGTCATAACCAACGATTTTGAGATGGTCCGAATCACTAAAATTCTTGGATATGACAAAACAAATATATACACACACACACACACACACACATAGATATATATATATATATATATATATATATATATATATATATATATATATATGTGTGTGTGTATATGTGTCTGTGTGTATACAAAAACTATGTTTTATTTTGTCGTATTCAATAGTTGAATGTATCTTTATAAAATCTAAATCCATTCTATATTTCGAGAAAAGTCAAATGTTGACATTTGTTTTTCCTGCGAAATTTTCCCAGGAATCTAAATGTATATATATAAAAAAAAATTCCATTAGCAAAGCTGTTTCTTCAGCTATCTATGTCAGTAGTTAATCTTAAATAATTCTTTGTCAAATTATTGACGTAAGAATGCACACGCAGCTGGGTTCTTGAAGCGTGTGGAAAAAATATTTTTATTTCTTTTTGAGAATTTTTATGAAAGGAAAAAAAAAATCTTTGGAATATAGTTGGTCTATCAAACGTAAAGCTGTAGATTAATCGAAGTAGAAGAAAATATATTTTCTGAAGGTTACATTTCTTTTGCATCATCTTACAGATCATTAAGTCGATATTTATTCTGTTTAAATACCCTGGGTCTAAGTTTGACCAATGTCGGAATTAAAAAAAAAAAAGTTAGCAGAGAAAACTTGTTATAATCTAGTCGTTTAGCTTTCTTCACATGTCTCATATTTCTATTATCTTCGGTGAGAGTTATTTTCCCTTATTTCTGGTCTGGAGTGAAACAAAAATAAAGTAAGTCATTACATGGTGAAGATCTTTATTCAAAATAGTGTGTTAAATATGGTTCGGGCTTGGTTAATATAAAATATACGAGATCTGATAAAAAAAGTATCAGGAATGTTGCTATGTAAAAGGATAGAGAAACTGCGTGGCACGGATTGACTTTGACATATGTGACGCGTACATAGAAAGAAAATCGTCTTAGAAAGAGCGTCGTCACCACATCACGTCAAATAGGTTCCGCAAATGATCCTGGCTTAATGAAAAATATATATATATATATATATATATATATATATATATATATATATATATATATTGATTAAAGAATATCAAACATATAAAGTCACATAGGTAATAATTTTATTTCATCAGAGCTCTAAAAAGCACCTCTCAATCTATAAGACCTACTAACTAATAATAAATTTGGTCTATCTTTTGATAAAGAGCTTTCGCTGGATCTATATCCTCCTGAAATTCCATATAAATTACAATATTGTATCATTACTACATCTATCTATCTATCTATCTATCTATCTATCTATATATATATATATATATATATATATATATATATATATATATACACACGACTCTCCTGTCGAATTCGACGTATGACGGTGAAGCAGATCAATTCCTAGGAAACCGATATCTTGACACAAGCAGATGGGACTTAATTATATTGGTGAAGGGTTTGTGCAGAACAATCTACACTTTCTGAAGGGCCGGATACAGAAACTCGGGGCACTACATGCCACAAGGTCCCCAAACGACCATACGCAGGTTTTGAATTCGTCTATAGAACCCAGTCTGTCCTGTTATTTATCCATAGCTACAGGGAGAAGAAGTACGTGAATGTAATTGAATCGACTGGAATTCGAACCCGGCTCCTCGATTCCTCAATCAAAACTGATATCCATTACTCTCTCTCTCTCTCTCTCTCTCTCTCTCTCTATATATATATATATATATATATATATATATATATATATATATATTAGAATTCAACATAGAAGTCAACACTTACAAAACTGTAGATTGCATCTAGCAATAAACAGACTGTCGCCTCTAAGTGTTGTCTTCTATGTTCACTATATTTACACACGCGGTATCTCTGATATTGAGCACTTTATCCCATGAATAAAGCACATCTTAAGACTATATTTCTTCATATATATATATATATATATATATATATATATATATATATATAGTTTTATTAAAACGACAGACAAATTACTACATATATAACGTTTTTATTTAATTTTTTCTTATATGTTCTGACAAGAAGCTTTCGTTTCTGGACAAAGGGTGTGTAAGAACTGTCCAAATGTTTTATATATCCGAGCGCTATATATAGCCATTATCAAGGATGATTCGATTTTCAGCTTAATTGAGTGTGTGCGTTCTGTGTATGTATCAGTGTGTGGTAGGGATGTTTTTAATTTCCGAATACGGTTAGCTTTTGTTGTGGCTTTGTCCGTAGTTAATATTGTTAAGAGTTGGCTTTTTTATTATTAAAGCTTCCATTATTTTTTAGTCTTTTTTTGCAGGTGGATGCAGTTAATATATTTGTGTTTTCTAATAGTATGTTCCTAATTTAAATGGGTTCTAATAGAGCTGTGATCAGATAGGTGTAACGTAAGACATCTGGATAAGCATGTAGTTGTGTAGCCGATGTAATTATTTATGAGTCCGGGTTGATCAGGAACACAGTTCCTTAAGGGGCATTTGAACTCATAGATAATGTTCGTTCTTTGTACTTTTGGATTAGTTGGTGTGTTGTTATTTTTGAGGATAAGGTTGGCTGTCTTAAATTTTTTTATAATAGATAATAAATTTTATTTTTTTATTCGTATCAATTGAAGTAGTATATTTCTTTATAATATGCCTTAGAGAAAATTCGTCTTGTTTGTAATAAATGTGTATGTGATTTTTGGCTGTGTGTTTGCTATCGTTATTACTTGTTTTGGGGAGGAATAGTCTAATTTGTTGGTCTATAAGGTAGTTAGGGAAACCGTTGTTGATTAATGTTTGTTTAACGTTATTAAGTTCTTTGAGGATGAGTAGTCGAGAAGATGAGTTCTGGTGTGCTCTATTTAGAAAGTTTTTTATTATTGCTATTTTGTACCTAAGTGGACATTCGCTTTTGAAGTTAAGGTGGCACGAGTTTTTGCTGGTGGTTTTTTTGTATAATGATGTAATGAAAGTGTTATTGTTGTATTCAACGAGGACATCTAAGAATGGAAGTTTGTTTTTTTTGGCTAATTTCATATGTAAAGTTAAGGACGGATTTTTTTCTCAAATGTGGTCTTAAGTGTCTCTGTTTCATTAATGTCATTAGCTAAAATAAAAAATATCGTCTACGTTGCGAACATAGATTTTAAGGATCTGGGCGATAAAAAAAAAACAAAACCCTACATATCTTTTCTTTTTGTCCATTATATTACTATGATTTCTTTGGAAAGTAATTGCATTGTTTAAGTTTTTTCACCAAGCTTTGGATTTCTGACTTTTTCTTTACTTACAAACCACAGGTAAAGAGCCTTGTCTTACATCATATACAAACTATAACTAGTTAGACATGGTAATGATAATATTAGCCTTTTACTTATAAGGAAATATTTGGCAATCCTTGACCGATCAGCGGGTTAAGTTTTCGGCTGAAATTTATAAAATCCTTTTCTTAAAACAATTTCTTAGTAAAGCATATTCCCCACGTCTAGTAGCTTTTATCGCTGTTATAAATATTAATTGCGGCCTCCTTCCGAACCTCCTTTATTATTATTTTCTCCTCGAGTTGAATGAGCTATCCAAATTTAGTTAGTCCTGATATGGATAGTCTTCAAGTGATGCGCTTTCTGTTATTTGGTACATTTCTTTGTGATTCTGTAGCGCCAGTCGACAATGTTCAAAGAAGTATGATCTTTGGCACATTTATTTAAAATTTTTGACATCATTAGCATCTTGGAGAAAAGCTGTAAAAATCTGACAGATTGATTGATCTGGAACACAAGAAAATACTAAACTGATCGTTTATATATATATATATATATATATATATATTTTACTAGCTCAAAGCCTTTATTCAACATTGCTCTGAGGAAAGTTTTGTATGCAGATGATAGTTTAGATATTCCGAAACGAGTTTGACGCGATGCATAGCATCCATATAAAAGATAGATTGGTTCATTTTATTCAGAATATCATCTATTTATTAAAATGAACGTGACAGACTAGACTGGAATTTGAACTCGGCTTGTACATTACACTTTCAACGGCAATAGCCTTTACCTTATCCGCACATCATTTACACAACCAACTTATCATTTTTCGCCTCACGTTCCAGAAAGAAAGAATAACTTTATTTTGTGTTGTGGGGGCCTACCTAGAAATGGACTCTTCCACACCTATATAATATGCCTGCCAACTCTGAGTAAAGAAGGTCACCAAGTTGTAGCCATCGAGTGAGTGAATGAGTGAGTCAGGACACCAGTGAGAGAAAGTACTCTCCCATCTACATTTACCTTTGTACTACGTTTCCGAGAATATACTATTTAACCTTATATCCGAGTCCGTGTTATCTTTCTATGGTTCTACACCAGAATATTTTGTAAGGAGGAAATGTCATTATTATTAAATTGAAATTAAACATTTACTGATTGCAAAATCCAAAAATTAAATCCTACGTCTTTTAGGGAAATTTTTTTTGCAATAAAACAATATTACTATATATATGAATTCCTTGAAACATCAGGAATACATTAGATTATATAAACATTATAAATATCTATATCAGTTCTGTTCTGACTAATCATACATTTATCTTGTTACTTTATATCAGTTTTCTAAGCCGAAAACTTACCGATCTTTAAATTAAGTAGATTCCTACTATACTGCATGTCTCATCACATAATCGGGGTGGGAAATCTTTCATAGGGAAAACGAATTGTTATTTTTTACAGTGACGTTCATCCTGCCTGGAATCCACGCGAGGTATTAAAACTAAGAAATTGTAGTTTCTGGGAAAATAGCGAGAGAGGCTTACGACGTTTCGCCTGTGAGAAAGGCATTCTAGTTTGGAACATAATTAGTTACCCACAAGGATGCGTAAACGCTTTTGGACTCGATCTTGAGTAGAAAATGGCAATTGCATCACTCCCTTAACCAGAACTTAGAGAACTGAATTAACAGAAGATAACTAATGACTGACATCTATTAGCCCTTGCACGGGGATCTAGAACAGTCTACCGTAGTGAGCGGAATAAAGGGTCCAGTTCGACATTCCAACTATCTGAAGAAGGCCGGAGTGTACAGTGGCCGAAATGTTGTGATAAATATGGCGAAAAAGATGACGACAATAGTCCGAATAATGTAAATAGTGTACATAATACCTTATCTCAGAAATATAGACAGATACTGATAGCACATGGAGTCAGGTACTTATTGCAGTGGTACAGGGGACCGTTTATTTTCCCAGCATCATTAGCGATGAATTGTATGTACGAGTAGTACTTTAGGGATGGGTTTAGTTTAAGGTCAAATAGATGGCCAAGGCACGGGCCCTTGGCAGGGTCTCATTCATCGTAGATAGTGATTGTTCAGTGTCCGATTAGAGATGATGGAATGTTTCGAGTTTGGTTTCCGAGCCATTGTATGTAACTAGTTATTTTTTCTCCAACTGAGATGATAGAGTTAGATCGAAGGAGATGTCAGCTGCCTATCTCTGATCATCTAGGAAAATCAATAGTTATTTTATGGAAATATATAACGTGAATGTTTGTAAAAGAAAGAGAAATTCTCATATGCCTGTAAATATGTGTGCCGTATTCCATCATCCATATTATAAAAAATGTAATATTTCCTACACGGCGCCTTTAAATGATAGGCCATTGAAGAAGAAGTACTCAGAAATATAATAATTTAGTGCTACTATATTAGAGGATAAAATTTTGAGATGCGTCAGAAGGTTTTATAATAAGAACTATGCGCAGAATTGATTTTAAAATATCTCAATATAATATACGCAATTAAGTTGGATAGATGTTTATGTAATTATAAACCTTTTAAAATCATGGCTATTGATATGAAATAAAGTATTTATAGAATTGATCAGTATTAATCTATATGAATAATGTACAGTGTACGTGTGTACCTCCGTCCGTTTTGCGCGGAGAAACATAAATAACCGGAAATATTGCTGACCTGTATTTGCAGAAGTTAGAACGTGTGCAAGAGACACTAAAGCAGAAGGAGTCAGCATTGGTTAATCGCAAAAAAAGTACTGTTCCTCCACATCAATGACATGCCTCTGGTGTCGCGCATGGGCAGCTATACCAAACGCCGAGTCGGCTGGAAGACAATGTACCATGCATTATACTCTCCGGACGTTGTGCCAAAAGATTGCCACAAGTTCCTTTCCCTGGAAAACGACCTGCGTGGGAAAACTTTCGCAAATGTGGCAGACTTGCTTCAGGTATTCACAGGACTTCTTTACTGCCATGGAATTTCTCAATTGGAGGTGCGTTGGCAAATAATGTTTTTGTGTTGCCGTGTGTATATATATATATATATATATATATATATATATATATAAAAATCCGTCGGTGAGAAATCCAAGTAGACTCTAATAATATAAAATTAAGTCAATTACAATTAATGAGATCCAAATGATTTACCTCATACAGACGATCATTTATTCCATGGGAAGTTGTTTTTCCTTGTACTTATCAATGCAAATTTAGTAAATGTATTTGCATTGATAAGTCCAAGGATATAATGATCATCTTTATGCGGTAAATCGTTTGGATTTCATTAATTCTAATTCACACACAAACACGAGCTCGCGCGCCTATATATATATATATATATATTGACTGGCTGCATGCTTGACGGATTTGCTTTTTTAAGGTTTATTGATTTTTTGAAAGTTTTTAAATCTATAACATTTTGGGGGGTTGCAGGAAACTTCGAGAGATAATAATGAAACCTTATGAATTAACGCCTAACTAGGGGAAAAGGGGGTTCAAATGTAAAAGACTGTGAGAATCTGACTTGAATTGTAACACAGTTCTCACATTTCCAATTGTGAGTTTTTATAAATTTCAAACGGTCACCAATCTCTCTGTACAGACCATGTTCGACTTCAAAGTATTCATATATATATATATATATATATATATATATATATATATAATTATGTGCGGAACGACCACACATTTACAGATGAATATATAAGCCGCAAATATAAAGGCTCTCTGGGATTGCTAATAAAATAAATAACAGAAAATTGAATGCGTCACCATATTCATAATCGTTCATTTTGTTGAAAACATGCACAAAAAATTTAACATGGCGACTGTAGATGTTTTTATTTTTACTCGTAAAGTATGACAATGCACAATCATTTTTATGCTCTTTTTTTCAGCTCACTATCCACAGCAGTGAATTGATAATAGTCGTCCACGCATTTGTGCTACTTTTTAAAATAATAGATCTCTGATATAAACATTGCTTCATTAACAGACGTTTTTGCCATCTTCTATGTTAAACAGAAAATAAATTCCAGGAAAGTTAAAACAAAATAAAAGTTAGATACAAATATATATATATATATTTTAATCTCCTACCAATACATATATAGTTGATTTCATTCATATTATATAAATGACAAGTCTACCCATGTCTTGAAAATTGACAGGAATTGTTAAAATGTTTTAATAGTGAGTTGGACTGAAACAAATGTCTTGAAACAATTTATTGGAATTCAATAAATAGGAGATAAATAATTCACAACTGAATCGTTCAATTAATTCCTTCCCTTTATATTTTTTAGATGACCAACGATATGGTTCATTGATTACTCCTGTTATTATATAAATCTTTTTTCGTTCGATATCATTTCAGGTTTAAAAAAATCTGATGTATTTAATATAACAGTAAAATGGAAATTTATCTCTGAAGAAATAGTTTAGCAACAGAGCAAGAGATCCTATTTCAAGACAAAGTAAGACGTTCATTTAATCGACAAAATTATCTGAGTGCCTCACATGAAATGATTGAACATATAGGACTGCAATCTAAGGAATATAGAAACTGATTAATTAAATGTTATTTCGCTTGGGCTCCAATTTTGACTACGTGCAGACAAATATTTTATCTGGATATATTATTAATACAACGTAAAAGGTAAGTAATAACTCATAAATTTAGGAACCTAATTTGGTTCACCACGGCAGATACAATAGAGAATAAATAGTAAATACACAATGATAATTATTATATAGTAAGTGGGCTCATATTCGGAAAGTCCACAAACTGTGATTTTGTTTGAACGTTTATAATGCTGTGACATTAATTATATAATTAGGAGATATTTCAGAATAACAAGGGACTGCGGAGCTGCCCGTAATTTTTTCTACAGGATTCAGTTGAGAATACGAATCTAGAGAGAATCTATATGGGTCTTTTGTCAAGTCAATTTGACATTCATCAATCTCATATTAATCATCTGGAATTTGCAAAATGGACCATATTAGTGATCGATTTTCTCACGTCTATCGTACTCAGTGATTGTCAGACGTAAAAGAAGATCTTATGACGCCGTAGAACATTTAGAAGGTCATGCACTTCAGTTGAAATAAGATGAAGGACGATGGCGAAAGCAAAGGTGGATATTCTGAATTGTTTATATATGTAAAATATCTGCAATAAATATAAAAATGAACTAGTAAAGATCCACCATGAAAGACTGAAAAATATAAATTTTTGTGGCGCCTTGCATTATTAGAAATATTCATAGAAATATGATTTAATTTTTTTTTTTTTTTTACTCGGTTTATTAAACAGGTCGTTAATTTTTTTTCTTTGACGGAAAACAATTGAGTTGGAAATAATTCACTAAGATTGTACTTGGACGATCCTAAGGGAAGAAGAGGAAAGAAAAGAAAAAGAGAAGAGAGAGGAAGAGGGGAAAAAAAAAGAGAGAAAGAGGGTTGGATGATGCATGACCCAGTCAATGGTGGAGGTAGGAGTCAGAAAGATATCTTAGCTAGCATGTTGACCGAATTTTTTTAAAGACAATTGGAAGAATAGAATTAGAAATAATAAAAAGAAAGAAAGGGAAAAGACATGATATCAAAACGGGCCGCTTGATGAAAACCAGATATCGGTCAAAGCATCTAGCCTACTTTTGCGTAGAAAGACACCTTATCAATTTGGAAAAAGGAAATTTTTTTTTTAGAACAATGAGAACGAAATCTTAATCAGAGAAAAAAGTGTCTTTGGGTTGAGGGAGTGACCGGTGGAATTGTATACAGATTCTGACCTGTTAAAATTAGAACCCCCACATTGACGAGTGAAAGATATTTTCAATGTAGATAATTAAGATTTTCTGACTGTCGGGTCTGACCAAAAACAAGAGGTGAAAAAACGATTGTCTCAGTTCACAGATAGCGCCAATATTCTTCCCTGAAGTCACATCTAATTAGCGGCAGGCTGTGTTGACAAAACCCAGGTGAGAAAAAGCCAAGATTATCATTTTCGTACGTGCGAAAAAAGGCCAAATTAGATTTTGTTTTTTAGAACAAGAACGACATAAGCCCGCCCTGATTGATTGCAGGAAAACGCCCAACCAGAGTCTCATTAGCCGAAAAAACGGTCACGTGGCTGCGGAAAAGAAAAGAAAGAAATGCTCGATCAGGAACCATTGGTCGAAAGCGGTCACCTGACATACGCGCCTCCCCACCAAAGGCACTATGAGGAAGTAGGGGTGAAAATAATAGCGATAATGAGAAGACAGAAATAATGCGACTTTTGAAATTATCGAGAAAACCCTGACGCCGACAGACCCACCCCGGTTTGCTGCGGCGTCAATAAAAGCAGGACCCCAGTCGACAGAAATCAGTTGAGTTGAGAGTTGCAGCTGGACCGCGGGCAGGGATAGAGCCTGAACGCGGGCATCAGGCCCGATTCACTCGCCCCTTTGCGGGCAAGAGAACTCAGACAAGAAATCCTTCCAGCCCAAATCGAAGAAGAAGAAGATTGCTCGCAAGCCTCAGAGAAGTTGCAGCCAAGTCGAAGAAGAAGAAGATTGCTCGAAAGCCGCAGAGAAGTTACAGCCAAGTCGAAGATAAGAAGAAGAGCTGCAGGCCAGACAGGCCGAAGAATTGCAGGCAGACAAGAAGAAGAATTGCAGGCCAGACAGGCAGCAAGAGTTGTGGCAGAGTTACGGCAGAGTTACGGCAGAGTTCAGCCCCGGACGGCAGCGAGAAGAGATCACCTCGGACGACAGAGAGTTGCGGCTGAGTTGCGGCAAGAGATCCTTCCAGCCCAAGTCGAAGACAAGAGAACTTCCAGCCTAAGTCGACGAAGAAGAAGAAATACAACTCAAGTCGAAGAGAAGAATCAACTGCGAATGATCGATAGAAATTAGCCCCAGTGTCGAACCAAACCACACTCCGACATACAATTCTAAAGAGTAGGCAATTCAAAATCTTTAGGTTGTGTGATAGAAGCTTGGTGCTATAGTCCACAGAGCGGGTCGGGAAATGAGAACAATTTTGTTTTTATGTAGCGGACATTAAGATATAAAGGGTTGTTACCCTTTTTTTTTCATCAGCAATCTTTTGTCTCGTGAGTTTATTTTCTTTTTGTTTGTGTTTTGCCACCCCGTCGGACTCAACTTATATCGGCCCCAATCCCTGCTGGTCCTGTCTGTCTAAGATCTAAACACAGCGTGGGTAGACAGACCGGAGATCGGTACAGTTGCTTTAGTGACCAGGTATTGGAAGCGAGTCGGGAAAGGCGAGGCTGGTGATCATCTGACCAAGGGGTTGGAGCGGCACGCTTGGACCCAGGAGGAGCGACCAGGAGGAGCGACGTCACCGTTGGCGCCGTAACCAAAGGATCCGACCCTGGGCCAGGTGTGTAACCGTCACATTTTTGATAAAATGAGTAATGGTTAAATGTAGATTCGGAAGTCGGCTGTAAACAACTTAATATATACATCGATATGTACATGACTGACATTGTTATTATATCTATTTGTGCATGCTAAAGAATTATCGGGCTCGACCACGTAGCCTTTTCAAAACAATTAGATAATTTGTCAAATGTTGTAAAAATGGCGGCCAAGGATGTTTTATTACCTACGCGTACTTATTTAGATGAATGCATATGATATGTTCAAGGATTTTTAAGGCATGTTCTGATGAAGGATTTTCAATCGTACAGTGCCATTTCTGTTGGTATATTACTAAATTCTAAATGTCGCTAGTTCTGGTTCAAGTTCGACTTGTGCTCAGTATTGTGTGAACAGAATCTTGCTGAAAAAATTACGGACCGCTATTCGATCCCCAGTTGCCTGCACTGTGAAAAACAATTTCCTACGCAACGCTTTTCACAATGGCGCGATATAAGACGTACATCATAATATTTTCAGCAATTACTCAAGTCCAAAATATGGTGGGTTTGATACACTTACGTTGGGTGACATTCAGTTTAGTAGAAAAGACGTGGACAGAAATACATTATCATTGGATAGAAGGCTTTTGGTTATTTGCAGATAATAAGTTAAAGGAAACTGTAGAAAGTTATGATTACTTTGATTTTGTTTGGTTTGTTGTTCGGCATATCAACACCTCAATGGGTTATTTAATGCCGACAAGATTTTTATTGCTGGTGATATTTTTAAAAAAAAATATTTCTGGTAATATTTTTTTTCCAAAAATGTATTGCTGGTAATTTAAAAAAAAAAAATGTACTTGTTTTAATAATTTTCCCCCAAAAGTATTGCTGGTATTAAAACCTACTTTTATAATTTCATAGTGTTTTGACCCCTTTGTAGTGGGGTACGTTAACTATTTGCCCATAGCAGGGACCCTGATAGGTGCTACCACGCCGTGACAAGTTGGACCCTGGGACACCAGCAATTAAGAGGTTGTTCCATGCTCCTCAAAACCTCCTGATCAAAGACCTTGTTCTCGAATGTAGTTTATTGTCTTACCCAGGACGGGAGTTATTAACTCCATCCTGAAGGGATATGGGCTTAAAAAATAATTGCGGGTCTACTGATGTATATGCGTTTGTATATCCATATACACTATTTTACTGGATGTTGTGGATCAATTGCCAGTTCATGAAGATAATATAATGAGAATATTATAAAAAAAAAATATTAAAATATATATCAACCATTCAAGGCGATTATATCACTACCTTCATATTCACCCACAAACGCACACACACTCTCTTTATATATATATATATATATATATATATATATATATATATATACGATGTATGTGCATATGTGTATATGTTAGCCTTTACTTTTTTCCTCCCAATTTCTTTTGAACTTTCTTTCTTCAAATATCCCTTTGTTCTTTCCACTTCTTACTGAGTCAGTTGTAACTTTGTTGACTTCCTAATTAAATCATTTGTTTCCATATTCTAATCAATAATTAATCGATAGTTATTAATTGTCCAATCTATGTCAGAGTCGTCACGCTAATTACGCACGCCACTGTAGCACAATCGATAAGACATCCAAATACGGCACCACCCAGGTTCTTTTTTTTTTTCTCCAACTTCCTCTTTTCTCAAACACCTTCCCATTTACAATCCTTGCGTTCTTCTCTCTTATTGTGTCATTTTATTTTTTTATAATTTCCTTCGAAAGAAAATATCGATTTAGCTTTCCTTTGTTCGATCAGTTGCAATATGCATTATTTTACTAGCGGAAAATCTTCAAAAACCGTACAACTTTTGCGAGAAAGTAGAAATTCCTGATTGTAGGAACTGACACGTCATGTTATATATATAAAAAAACAGTAAATCCTATAATTCCGTATTCATTTATCCTGTTTTTGAGCGGTTATAGATAATTTCCATTTGGTTATATTAAGAATTTCATCAGTTACATTTCTTAGAATTAATTCGAAAATTAATTTTCTCATGATGAGATATCCTTTTGTTTTGTATTGTCTAAATATGGCTCACTGGCTTAAAGACAGAGATGCTGACCGACCTCATAGAATGCAGTTCGGAATTGGTTCGGTTCGGCATCCGTCCGTCTAGGAGACGATGGAGTAGCGTTTAAAGTTTAAGCGCTGGTACCAAACTGTATTGGTTTATCGGATAAACCAATACAGTTTGGTACCAGCGCGGCTGCAGGAGTTGCTGGAAGGTTGCACAGTGTGCCGTCCATCCGCCTTAGGGCTCTACTCCGGATTTGTGTAGGTTTTAATTATTGGCCTTTCATTCTCCCGAAGATTTCCACAAGGCAGTGGAGCTATTTAACCCATAGCTAGGAATTGGTTCATGGGCATCAGGGCATGTTCACACAATGGTGGGCCTGCATGCCACATGTTAAGGGTGCCAACTCGTCCCTCGTCCCCTGTAGTTTAGCCCCAGTCCGCAAGGTGCTCGGTTGCCATGTGTCGCCACGACGAGGCACTACACAGGGCTTGCTGATGGAGAGGCTATATACTGGCAGAGGAAGACTTACGCACTCGGCACCCCTTTTCGTATTTCTGCTAGCCAGTCGCGGTAACTGAACGTGAGGAGCGAGAAGCACTACCACTACAGATTACCACACTAGACGCATCACAACAGCCGATGAGACACAGTTCGGTATATAGAATCCAAAACGGCGCACAACATTAAAATGGAACGCCATGATATTTTCTGGGTCAGTTTGGCCAGGTCTGCAAAGTTTCTTTTATTCTTGACTGGTTGACAACGGGGTATATAGTTCTCAGTTGGCTCAGTTATTTAACCACGTGCTAAGGTGAAGAAGAAAAATAATATATTATAACGAACACGAGGGAATTCGAATTTGACTCACCCTTTTTCTCTAGCCGCTACACAATACAGAACATGCATACGCTAAAGGCAGAAATAAGCTTAAAGATATTTGTCCAAGTGTCCGGACACATTTACTAACCTATATTCATGATCATGATTTTGGATTTAGTCAAATATATCTCTATTTCTAATCTATGGATTGGATTTAATTGAGGCATCCCTCACTCTCGTTAGATCATGGAATTGTGCGCAGAAAGATTATCAGACACTGAGTCGTTTGTGTCTTGACGGGTCTATTCGAGAGTGCCTTTCTCTCCTATTAATTTAGTAGGCGAAGGCTGATGATGGTCGGTATTATGACTAAATGATTTATTTCTTTTACGGATTATCAACCATTTGCAGGTTATTTAAAGCCAGGAAACTTTTTTAAATAGTATTTTATTTTTAGAGAAAAATGATTTTTTAATACACGTCCTGCTAACTGACTCATAGTTAGGGGATGGAATTGTTGGATACATAACTTTCCCAATATTTGCGATGAAATGAATAAAATGGTACTAACTGGAAATAAAAGTGATTCTCCGATTTCTAATTCCGAGCCGTTATCCCTTACAAAACTGGCACATCCAAGCTTACAGCATCTGGCATTCCATAGGGCTACCCATCTAAATACTGGCCAGACTCGATGTTGCTTAACATCGGTAGAAAACAAATGATAGACGTAATAATTTTTTAAAGAGAATCTTGCAGAAAATGTGTTGCAGCCGTTGAAGTGAAATCCAAAAGTAATGATATTTCAGTATTTTCTGGATGTGAGAAGTTCAATAAACAGAGGAGGACAAATTTTTTCAGAGACGGTTAATAATCCGCCTAAAAAGAATTGTGCACAGGCCTGAAGATACGAATGACTTCGAGGTTTTTGCATGTCAAAAAGAAATGCAGCTTGAAACAAACACACATTATACATGTAATTTCGGTTAACGCGGTGTCGATTCAGCTACAGGCCGGAAGGTGTTTTGAGAATGAAAGAACATTCAGCAGATACACTGTCATATGTCTTTGAAACCAACTGTAAACTTACAAGAAAATACATTCTTTATAATTACACCAACACTCACACACACACACACACACATATATATATATATATATATATATATATATATATATATATATATATATATATATATTTTTTTATTATAAGAGATTATAAAAAAGATATATGTAGAAATCGCTACACATCGCTAAAGTAGTGCTTAAAGGATTTTCAGAAAATTTTAAAAAGTGAAGTGCTACTTCTTTTCCGAAATATAAAGTTGGGGTGGGAAAACATAACGTTAGAATGAATATATATATATATATATATATATATATATATATATATATATATATATATATATAACATAATTTTTTGACAAACTTTATGTGCTGGAAAATCACTTATACTAATCCAACAAAAACTGAATAAAAAACTTAATCACAGTAACTTGTTAATCGTTTTTAATGAAACTTGCTTACAAGAAGGATTGCTGTCTATATATATATATATATGTGTGTGGAAGAAAACTGGATATACGATTTTATATAGCAGAACCGCTTGGCCAATATCTAATTGTGTAACGTAAATAAAGTAATAAGAATTATCTGCAATTTCTATTCGTACCATAACAATAAACTAAAATCCAGAATAAATGTAGTTTCTATTTAGTATTTACTTTGTAATCCTCAACATTTTGAAAACAAATACACTGAAAAATACTATTAAGCTAATCCATTACTCTAATGATTTACAATAATATATATATATATATATATATATATATATATATATATATATATATATGTATATTCTTTTAATAACAATCCTATAAAACAGACACACGCGTCAGTTGCTCAAGGTAAAAACTGTGACCATATTTTCAATTTAAAAATGCTACTTTAATTGAGAGAGAAAGCTATTTATTAAAATGAACGTGCACAGAAAATGATCATCTACAGTAAATTTGCAACAATATTCTTACACGATTTGCTTTTTTTCTGTGTGTGGGAGGGTATAGATCGCGTGTAAAAGTATAAATAAAGACACACAAAAAGCAATTGACTATATATATAAAAATACGTATTTGAATAAAATAAATTTAAAAGTTTAAAACTTCTGGGACCTCTCCTTCAAGTGCACTTCCATTAATTACCGTTTCATATATTTATATATATATTTATATATATATATATATAATTCATCGAGTCTAGAAGAAACCTCAACAGAATGTAGAAAGCACTGGACAGCCGTTTCTACCTGTATTTGGGACTCATCAGCAGTGCGCATCCACTACCAAGAATTGAAAACCAGACTGTTACGATATGAGGCAAACGTCATATCAAACTGCTCCAAAGGATTTCTGCATTCTGTTGAGAGTTCTTCTAGACTCGGTGAATTACTTAATTTTATTTATCTCAAATCCTTCTAATTTCTATCGCATATATATATATATATATGTGTGTGTGTGTGTGTGTGTGTTTATATCGGCACTTGGGCAGCTCAAGGCGGTGTAATGGTTTGCAAGCTTGTCTTTAGAACATTTACGACTGAGTAGTGAGTTCGATCCTCACTGGATGCTCTATACATTCGGCCGTGTGCCACATCTAAGTTACGCTTGGAAAATCACTAAAGAGGCATTTACGTATGCATCTATATATACACAAATATATTTTACGTCTGATGTCGGAGTAAACAGTTCATCGTTAAATGGACACATTATTGCTATCTTAATAATTTAGATTTAAGCGAAAGAGGTGACACGCGTGGCCTCATATGTGATATTTGTGGCAGGATTTGCTTGAGTAAAGCAGGAAAATTAAGCCATATACGAAGTTATCGCACTCGAGTATCAACGAAATACAAAATGTCGGAAAGTACTGAGAATTCCTGTCACTTTTCCGGCAAAGTTTGCAAATTAACTGGTAGACTGAAAATACATGATAAAATACAGGTAAAAAAATAGGCCTAGTGGCAACAAAATATATGTTTCACATGTCTGCTAACTTCGTAGCATAAGTCTTAAAAATTTGTCCTGTTATAAGGACA
>CAHIKZ030000222.1:1575000-1607500 GCA_903632075.3 Acanthosepion pharaonis | reverse complement strand
ATATATATATATATATATATATATATATATATATATATCCATATACTTATATCCATACATATATATATATACTTATATCCATATACTTATATCCATACATATATATATATATATATACTTATATCCATATACTTATATCCATACATATATATATATATATACTTATATCCATATACTTATATCCATACACACATATATATATATATATATATATATATATATATATATACGTGTGTGTGTGTGTGTGTGTCGATTTGGAAGAGAATCTCCGAGCAAAGCATTCAGCCTTATTTGCTGTATATGTCAGCATTTCTAATTTATTGAATAGAAATATGAATTGAAGATTTGTTGTTGCTCAGCACACACTTGAAGAATCGCTAATAACATCTGGAACTGAACTTGCAAGACTCCATACGTTGTTTCATTTTACCAGAAAACAGTAACTTCACCCATTTGAGGAGAGTCTTGCATTCATTACGATCAGAGACAAACAGACTTCTGTTGTAATCACTGATTCCTCTCGGCTTTTGGACAAACTTCATAATTTTTGAGGAAATCTCTGCTTGTTTAAACAAGGGAAATTTCTGCATGCATCGTGTACATGAAAGACCATTATTCTTCGTATATATGAATGGGCTGTACAGCCATTTTGAGTAATATGCGAATCTGCGACGTAGGCAGTGCTAGGTTACTTTGCTTTCAAAGGCGTAATGTGACTCTACTCACAGTTTTTACTCCATCGCAAGTTGTCACTGAGTGGGTTTGTTTAATTTCTATCGCATTCAAGGCTCAGTTATGTACTGCCTAGTGTGCTACTATCTTATATAATCATCTGTCAAAAACATTATCAATGTTTGATTCTGGAGTTTGAATTTTATTTACAATTCTATTAATAGTGCGTTTTATATCTGATATTCATAGTCTTTTTTTATATCCTTTGTAACAGGCCATAAATTTAAATTTATATTATGATCTGCAAGTACTTACATTCTTTTGGGATAGGTAAATATTGGTGGTTTATATTTGACCCTCTAATCGCGTATTAGAAGTTAATGGGAATTCACAAATGTTAAAGAAAATCAATTTACGGGGAGTCACGATTGTTGACGCCCTGAAGAAATATGCTTTTTAAAAAAGCTTTTAATTGGTTGGCGCGCACATTTACGGAGGGTGTATACACATGCCAAACCAGTATGCCTGTCGTAAGTCCCACTGGCAGACTTATATGGAAAGATCTATATATATATAAAATAAAGGCAAAGTAATGAACAAATTAAATCTTGAAGGAAATCTATCTTCAGCCAATACAATAAATAGAATACATGGTGAGGTAAATTATGTTAACGTTTAAGTTCATTTGGCAGCCTATATCAACATAATGTTGTGCAATTATTTGGAAAAAAATGTGAATTTGAGATTCTTGTAATGCACTATAGACTGTTTTATATCGAATATCGCAGAAGAGAATGCAGACATGTGTTGAAATGGTTTCAGCCGGAATATCTTCCCAAATATTAGAATTTCTGAGAGTAAAAATCAGAAATGTTCGGAAACGTTAAAGATAATTAGGAAAATATATGTCAAGCAGGTTCGACTGCGAGGGGAATTATTGGAATTGTATAAATATTTTTCACTAGCTGAACAACAATTTATCATCATATTCTTCAGTTTTAGAAAGAGTAGCTTAAGTCTAAGAAAAGAAAAAGTAAGGCTGTACAAAACGAATAGATTCTGACGCACTGTAATCAACTGTTGCTTCTAACAATTATTACATTTAGCGAATACAATAGAAGTTTCAATATTAACTATATTTCCAATCATAAAAAAATAAGTAGACTTTGGATAGTTTCAAATTTAGAAAGCGCGGTTCGATATGAATTCACCAGTTTGTCTTTTATTGTATACTAGCAGGATTCACCCTCTCGCTATCGCTTCGTAAAGTAGAACATATTTACCACTTGAAATCTTTGAATATTTCATTCATAAATTGACTTGTTGTAGTTAAGGAAAGGTTTACAAATAGATGCCAACTAGTTGAAGGTCAAGTGAAATTCAAATTTCAAACACTTTTCTGTAGTATCTAAGAAAATATTCTTAAACAAAACTATTTTTGATATGAAAAACAATCATTGAATAAAAGAACACTAATGAAGGACAGTTAATTAATGAAGTATACTTTTTAAAATCAATATGCAAATTAGTTAAACCCTAAGAGTGGTATTACCTAGAAGAAGCGGCTTTGTACAAACGCATCAATCTTTAACGAACAAGAAAAATGTCATGAATATAGCATTCTTGAAAAGATACAAGGAAAAATGTTTAATCTACCATATTCCACGGATATTGCTCATTCAAGTCACTCTTCCTTTATAAAGTTTGACACAATTTGGATAGAGCTAAACAAACCACAAGGGGAGATGTCGAAGATGAAAAAATATTTTTACTTCTGGTCAAAATATACATGATTTTATACACGTGATATTAAAAAAAAATGCTTATTGAAAATCATTAAAACCAATGATTACGGTATCGATTAATAAAAACGTCACTATTAGCCAATATTTTCTTTTATTAGACATAAGAAAAAATCAGGTTGAAATTACTTTATAAATGGATGCCTGCTGAAGTAATAATAACATCCAGAAGAGAAAAGTTCTGTATCCCAAAAAATGAATTCAATGACAAAGATTTTCCCCCTATAAATTATTTAGTTGTAATAAAAATAATTATTCATAATGCTTATAATCCTTCTTGCACTGTTGATATTTTCAAATCTGCACTTTCTTAATTTCTTAGGATAAATTGTGAGCAAACGACACTCGCATGAGGAGAAGACACTTATTTCCGTCTTCCACTCACATTTAGGTTATATGTACGGGAGAAGACACTTGTCTCCGTCTTCCACTCACATTTAGGTTATATGTACAGGAGAAGACACTTGTCTCCGTCTTCCACTCACATTTAGGTTATATGTACGGGAGAAGACACTTGTCTCCGTCTTCCACTCACATTTAGGTTATATGTACGGGAGAAGACACTTGTCTCCGTCTTCCACTCACATTTAGGTTATATGTACGGGAGAAGACACTTGTTCCGTCTTCCACTCACATTTAGGTTATATGTACGGGAGAAGACACTTGTCTCCGTCTTCCACTCACATTTAGGTTATATGTACGGGAGAAGACACTTATTTCCGTCTTCCACTCACATTTAGGTTATATGTACGGGAGAAGACACTTGTCTCCGTCTTCCACTCACATTTAGGTTATATGTACAGGAGAAGACACTTGTCTCCGTCTTCCACTCACATTTAGGTTATATGTACAGGAAAAACACTTGTCTCCGTCTTCCACTCACATTTAGGGTTATATGTACTGGAAGACACTTGTCTCCGTCTTCCACTCACATTTAGGTTATATGTACTGGAGAAGACACTTGTTTCCGTCTTCCACTCACATTTAGGTTATATGTACAGGAGAAGACACTTGTCTCCGTCTTCCACCATTTTATTTAGGTTATATGTCGTCTTCCCACTGGTTATGTGTGCAGGAGAAGACACTTGTTTCCGTCTTCCACTCACATTTAGGTTATATGTACAGGAGAAGACACTTGTTTCCGTCTTCCCACTCACATTTAGGTTATATTACAGGAGAAGACACTTGTCTCCGTCTTCCACTCACATTTAGGTTATATTTACAGGAGAAGACACTTGTCTCCGTCTTCCCCTCACATTGAAGTTATATTTACAGGAGAAGACACTTGTCTCAAATCTTCCTCCATTTAGGTTATATTTACAGGAGAAGACACTTGTCTCCGTCTTCCCTCACATTTAGGTTATATGTACAGGAGAAGACACTTGTTTCTGTCTTCCTCTCACATTTAGGTTATATGTACAGGAGAAGACACTTGTCTCCGTCTTCCTCTCACTTTGGGTTTCCGTCTTCCGTCTTCTCACATTTAGGTTATATGTACAGGAGAAGACACTTGTCTCCGTCTTCCACTCACATTTAGGTTATATTTACAGGAGAAGACACTTGTTTCCGTCTTCCACTCACATTTGGGTTATATGTACAGGAGAAGACACTTGTCTCCGTCTTCCTCTCACATTTAGGGTTATATGTACAGGAGAAGACACTTGTTTCCGTCTTCCACTCACATTTAGGTTATATGTACAGGAGGAGACACTTGTTTCCGTCTTCCACTCACATTTAGGTTATATGTACAGGAGGAGACACTTGTTTCCGTCTTCCACTCACATTTAGGTTATATGTACAGGAGGAGACACTTGTTTTCCTTCCACTCACATTTAGGTTATATGTACAGGAGGAGACACTTGTTTCCGTCTTCCACTCACATTTAGGTTATATGTACAGGAGGAGACACTTGTTTCCGTCTTCCACTCACATTTAGGTTATATGTACAGGAGGAGACACTTGTTTCCGTCTTCCACTCACATTTAGGTTATATGTACAGGAGAAATACACTTGTTTCCGTCTTCCACTCACATTTAGGTTATATGTACAGGAGAAGACACTTGTTTCCTGCCTTCCACTCACATTTAGGTTATATGTACAGGAGAAGACACTTGTTTCCGTTTCCCTCACATTTGGGTCCACTCACATTTAGGTTATATGTGCAGGAGAAGACACTTGTTTCCGTCTTCCACTCACATTTAGGTTATATGTACAGGAGAAGACACTTGTTTCCGTCTTCCACTCACATTTAGGTTATATGTACAGGAGAAGACACTTGTTTCCGTCTTCCACTCACATTTAGGTTATATGTACAGGAGAAGACACTTGTTTCCGTCTTCCACTCACATTTAGGTTATATGTACAGGAGAAGACACTTTTAGGGTTATATGTACAGGAGAAGACACTTGTTTCCTTCCTCACATTTAGGTTATATTTACAGGAGAAGACACTTGTCTCCGTCTTCCACTCACATTTAGGTTATATGTACAGGAGAAGACACTTGTCTCCGTCTTCCACTCACATTTAGGTTATATGTACAGGAGAAGACACTTGTTTCCGTCTTCCACTCACATTTAGGTTATATTTACAGGAGAAGACACTTGTCTCCGTCTTCCACTCACATTTAGGTTATATGTACAGGAGAAGACACTTGTCTCCGTCTTCCACTCACATTTAGGTTATATTTACAGGAGAAGACACTTGTTTCCGTCTTCCACTCACATTTAGGTTATATGTACAGGAGAAGACACTTATTTCCGTCTTCCACTCACATTTAGGTTATATGTACGGCACGTAGAATGTGGAAGAAATGAGTGAAATAAGGTTGGCTGATTATGGATGAGAGAACAGGAAAATAAAGAATGTAAAAATAAAGAGATTGGTGTTCCTTCCTATTCTCAGAAAGAAGTTAGATTGCGTATTTTCGCATTCATTTTGAAGAAAATGAAGTTAGAAACTTCATAATGATAACATCTATGACAAAATGATCGATGGATCTGCCAAAATAAAATAACTGAATTATTTTACATAAAATACGTTTTACATATGAGAGTATTTGTTGAATTTATTTTTCTCTGCTATTTGTCTTGTAATCATTCACAATCATCATTGAACGGCAGGCTCCGGTTTAAAAGTAATTTTAAGAAATTGGAACAATAACGCTGACGGCCTAATGAAAAAAAATATAGAAAAAAATGATCAAATAGAGACATATAGCATGGATGGTCAGTTGCTTACTGGAAATTTGCGTCCTGGACAATTGAGTATCAGACAACTGCGACCCTGAACATTTGTGTCCATAGACAAATACGTCCCCGAATAATTGCGTCCCTCTGAAAATTTCTGAAGTTACCTATTTTTTTTAAACAGTTGTTTAATACAGAAATTTTTACTCCAATACCTTTAATTACTATAAACAAGCAGAAGAGTAGTTACCATGAATAAAGTAAGAGAGACGATTTTCTTTTTTAAAGCAAGAGAAAATTAAGCGAGCAGTTTCAGTTCACTCCAACATTTGCGTACCACAAACATCTAACAGATTCTAGATTTTATAGATTATATTTTTATTTGGAAGCCATAGCTAAGTTCCGAAAATCAAACACTAGATGAAAAATATTTGTGTAAGAGAAAAATTACAGCTACCACTATCATAAAAAAAACATGCCGATGAAACAAAACATACCGGTGATGTGTAGAGCAATATTGCAACACTGTTACTCTTCATTGAATTTAAACAAAAATATTTTTTTTTTATTTTATTCCTCCTTTTCCTTTTTATCAAATTATGATTACTACCTACGTTTTCTTTTCTTTTTTTTTTTTTGAAAATTTATGGTAATTGCTTTAAAAGCTTCAAATTTATCAGAAGTACGCAATTGTCCAGGGATGTCATTGTCTGATACGCAAATATCCAGTAAGGTACAATCCTAGATTCGCATATACCGTATCAGCCACATGTACATATTAAAAAAAAAAAAAAAAACCTTGAAAAATATCTAATGAAATTTCAATTTATATTCGGAAATATTGCTATTTTATTTTTGGCAATGCTGTATATTTATCATGATATTTTTTGCGATGTTTATACTCACTCCCTTCGGTTATCAGACGCTATCACTCAAGTAGTATTACGCTATATATTTAAATGAAATGCTAATTCTATTTATGTCGGAACATATATTATTTACATAATTTAGTTTCTAAAAGATATAATTTATTTTTAATAGAAATTCAAACTAAAACGACAGACGAGGATAGCAAAAAAAAAAAAAAAACAAATAAAGCAGGAAAGAAAAAATATGAGAGCTATTCGTTTTTATTTAATATAAATATTAACTAAAATAAAAATAAAAAATACAAACGATTTTTTTTATTTCCCTGCGTTTTCTAAATATACGACGCATACGCAGATATTTCTTTATTTATTTTACATTTCTGGTCGCCATGTTGTCTATTCCAGAATTATATGATCTTTCACTCTTGCCCTTACATACGCATATCATTTCGTTTTTAAATTCTAATAAAAAAACAATAAAAAACATCATCGATCCACACAATGTTTCTCCTCCTCCAAGTATATATATATATATATATATATATATATATATATATATATATATATATATATGTTTTATATAATTGATTAATATAAGAATTTACAAGTGAACATAGCTAGAATATTCTGCTTGCATTTGGTGGCTAGTGAAAGATTAAAATATCCAGCCGTCAGCAATATTTTATACATTTGATTACACACAAACAAACACGCGATCATATATATTTTTAATCATAGCACCAGTTGCAAGGAAGTAAAGCCACTTAGACACCAGGGGACACTGAGTGTGAAAGAATAAGAAAAAAGAGAAAAATTATTAATGAGTGAGAAGAATAGTAGAGGAAATCCCCCCCCGCAACAAAAGAAAAAGTCCAGAGACTGCGCATGTTGAGGAAAATAGCAACAGTACTTATGTACTTACGTTGCGAAAAAATATCTCCTTCCCCGACGTAGCTTAATCGTCCGATAACTTGCATTGGCTTACAAGAAGATCGCAAAATTGGAGGGAAAACATTTCCTATATAACCAATCCAAGGTTCAAGTGGAAAAAAAAAGTCACGGGACCCTGTAACTATAAAAATATTAGTATTACGTTAACAGGTTTTAGTCAACTAGAACTAACAACCCGGTAGGTACATTATTTCTTCCCATGCCTAAACCATCAATTTCTACACAGAATAGAAGATTAATCAAGCGGAGAGTAGATAACGATTGACATTCCATTTGGATTTTTGAAGAACAAAGTTGACTGGAAAGTATGTAGCCGGAAGGGAATTCTACAATCGATAAGTATGAGAAAAGAGATTGCTAGCAGTGAAATTATGGTTACATCTATCCAATTTAAATGTGAATTGACGAAACCTTGCTGCCAATGTAGTACTGCGCTTAAATTCATAAAATCTAGTTGCCATAGAGAAGAGTCCATTCGAACATTTACCATGAAAATATTTATAAAAAAGGCACAGGGAAGCTGGTGGTGTGAAAGTGATTGTAACCGAAACGTTAGGTTAGGACCAATAACATTACTGATTTCTCTTTGAATTTTATTACAACTCACGAAATATATAGCAGAGAACAAGGACCGTATGCAGCAGCATTATTCACATAATGGAAGAACGTTAGACTTATAAATATGTAAGATAGTTTCCGGAGAGAAATATTATCTAGCACAACACATTCTTAGCAGTAAGCCTAGTAATGGACCCAACATGATCTTTGCACTTCATATCAACCAAGAATTTTAGACTGACAAGGTACACCGAGCCACTTTCGTGGAGGACATTAACGCCCATAATGATGTGAGGTAGAAAGTGATCTTTTGTATGATCGATAGTAAGAAGTTTCATTTTGGAGGCGTAAAAAATTAACAAGCTAATATTTGCCCCAGTTAACATAAGACTGTAGGTCAGTGTTGAGATCAGCTGATAACTTGACCTTACCCATTTGATTTTCGAGACAGGAGTAAATGGTTTTCATTCGTATAAGTATCAAGTGGAGAACTGACGTCCTCACATACAAACACACACATGCACACGTGTGTGTTTTTGTGTGTGTTTGAGCATTAAAAGTGGAAATGATGATGATGATTATGCTTTTAATGACTGCGAAATGAAATCACGGCCGACGAATATGACAACATCATATTGAAAATATTTTAGCTCTTCCCTTAGGCATAAAGCACTATTTCATATCATTCTGGTGTATTTATGCCTCATAAAAGTAATAACTGATTTTTTACTAATCATTTCACACGAAACCAGGCAATAAAGCCACTCCGATGTACGGATGTTCCAAGTGAGAAAAACATGGCGGACAATAAAAGAACAGGATTTAAAGGAAATAAATGGCGATAACATTGAATTTTTTTTTTCAGATCATATCTGAATAGAAAGCAATAACCCGGCAGAGGATTCCACACGCAAGAAGTGAGAGAGAAGAAACTAGAAATGCATATAATTCAGGATTACACCTAGCAATTTAAACTGTAAAATTATGAGACCTATATATCAATTTCGTACTTGAATTAAATCCCTGAAGTTGAGATACTAAAAGTGAAATCTCATCAAAACAAATGCTACGAAAATATTCGTACAGAAGCAAAGGGAAGCTACGTTACGGCGGCGGGAAAATGACTGATGCCGTGATGTCAAGTGAGGATCGATAACTTGCAATATTTCTTTGGATTTTATCAAGAATGTCGCGATATACAGAGAAATATATGATGCACGTACGAAAAGTAGAGGTGTAAATATGCAGGAAAATTCTGACCAGACGTATTATCTAGACACTACAAGGTGAAGCGAATTTCTTTGCAGGATATTCAGCAACTGATTTAACATAATCGTTCTGCTATATGTTACTGCAAATCGTGGGACCAAAAAGTTGTAGTGAGTTACTCACATGGTAATTAGCATCAGCCATGATAGTTTATAAAAAGAAGTTCCGTTTTAGAAATGTTGAGATTAACAAATTTGCATGAAAGTCTAGTAAACACAGTACTCTTGTGCATTTTACACATAAGGGATATGTGCCGAAAATTTAGGAATCACGTAATATTGATCAGTTTTGAAGGAACGTGTGAGTCCGGGTTATTTTTTCTCGCTTAAGGCTCGTTTTAAAATATCCCCCAGCCTTGAAAAAAAAATGACTGTAACATGTGTTTTTCCCCTTCGGAGAGTGTTGCCGATATATGCATTACATCTCGCTATCTCTCAAACATTGTATAACATATTGAGCTCGGCTAGGGGGAACAAAAAGTCGATGAAAGCAGATGGTCGCCGCTGGCACTTTGATGATTACGCATTTAATAAGTATGAAGTAGTTCTCGACAAACGTGACAATAACATATTTAAAATAATTCATATATATATATATATATATATATATATATATATATATATATATATATATATATATTATTTTATTAATGCCATTCGTTTTTACCCCTTTTTCTTCTCCTTTTTCTCTTTCTTTCTCATCTGATTTTGAAGTTTAAATTATATCGTCTTTTATTGTGTATCGTGGCACCATTTCCCGTGTCGGTTTTTAATTTAATTTAGGTTAGCGATTCAGTAATGAATTATACATCGGAAAATAATTCATATTTATCTGTTTCTCACTCTTTTAAACTCTCATTTAACCCCTCTTTTAAAACTTATCTCTGTTAAATTTTAATCCTCACTGTCACTTTTAGGCTTTCCTGTTCTTCTCTCGTCTGTTACCCCTCACTACAGATTTCATTTAACTCGAACATACGTCCCCCACTCTCATTCATGCGTACACTCTCACTAATTTTTATTTCTTATTCTCGGAGTTATTTTTTCTGATTTAGTTTTGAATTTGTAGGTCTGAATCTTTGGATCGTAATTACGATTCCAGTATAATAAATTATAACAATGGAATATTAGTGTTTAAGCCTTTTTAATATATAGAGAGGAGGCACGGTGGAGCAGTGGTTAGCGGCTTGGATTGAGGAATCGCAGAGCCGAGTTCGAATTCCAGTCGAATCCACTGCATTCACTTACGTGCTAATACCCTTGGGAAAGGTATGTATCCTCTTCATCTCCCTCCAGTTATGTAAAATAGCAGGACAGACTGGGTTCTATAGCCTTGGATGGCAACTGGTCTAGGAGAAGGACAACTCTGAATTCAAAACCTGCGGAGGGTCGTTTGGGAGCCTTGTGGCATGCATTCGGTGCATTTCTGTATTCGTCCCCCCAAAAAGTGTGGCTGGTCCTTCAGCACTATAAACAAATCTCATGTGCCGGTGTCGGGACTTATCGGCCTGACCCTCATACGTCGAACGCGACGGGAGAGTCGATTATTATATATATATATATAGGGAGGGAGAGGAAAATTGTCAAAGGTTGGCCAAAGATTCATTATTATTTACAGATATCATTGTCGAGATTACACAGTTCACATTAAAATGATCTCAGGTTTGATAATTCCAACTCGGTGGGCAAACATAATCTCTTTCATTATCCCTTCTAGAATCCATCTTTGATTATTGAATAGCAGAAACTTCTTCACTACGTTTTGAGCCATAAGAGAGTTTCCTCCTTCATATTATCATTAAATATCCACTGTTCTTTGAGTGGCTTCTTCCCAGAACCAAAACGATGGAATCGGATCTAGGTGGAAACCATACAATAATGTTAGTGTGTGTATGTATGCATATATATATGTATGTATGTATGTATTGTGGACTCTCCAGTCATATTCAACTTATGAGGGAGGTTCCATGAACCGAGATTCAGACACCAACACATATAATTTGATTTTAGTGGTGAAAGTTTTGTGCAGAACCAACCGCACTTTTTGAAGGAGGCACGGTGCGGTATTGGATAGCGGCTCGGATTGAGGAATCGTAGAGCCGAGTTCGAATCCATTAGATTCACTTACGTGCTTATACCCATGGGAAAAGGCATTAATCCTGCTTTTCTCCCCCAAGCTATGGGTAAATAGCAGGACATATTGTATTCTATAGATTTGGGTGGCAACTGCTCTCGGAGAAGGACAACTCTGAATTCAAAACATGCGGAGGGTCGTTTGGGGACCGTGTCGCACGTAGTGCACTAGGTCTCTGTATTCGGCCCTTCAAATCTATCTATCTATCTATCTATCTATATATATATATATATATATATATATATATATATATATATAGAGAGAGAGAGAGAGAGAGAGAACATACATGTATGTTAGCATTTTTTTTTTACAATTTTCGAATGCATTGTTATATAGCAGGATCAGAATTATAAATTATCTGTAAGAATTTCTTGTTTGTTCTGCAGGTTTTCTTTTTTTTTTAAATCTATTCGACCTTTACAGTCATTATCAAGAACCAGTATGGTAAGCAATACTTCTGTGAGTACATCCTGGAATTTTAGAGACAGCTGAAAAATTGAATCAGTCCAAACAAGATTCAGTTATGTGTATCGGTCAATGAAGCGAAAGTGTATTAAAAAAAATGTTTTTACAGACATATTAAATATTTCAAACAGACATCTCTTGTGGCAAAAGATATTTTATTTAATGTGGGATGGAGATTTTGCCAAATAATACTTTCTCTGATTTTCAATCTGCCCCGGGATTTTGCTGCTTTCTATTTTTTTTTTTTTTTTTTTGGTAATATCCACTATTATTTGTCTATTTGTTCATAGTTGAATTTTGGTTGGTCTAAATGTGCAGATCAATATGTGGATGAACTTCACTAAGTTCCTATAAGTAACAAGTCAAACTACGAGAGATTTGTGACATGCACGGATATAAATTTTTTCTAATATATATTATTGATATTGGAGGTGCAATCACCCGGCTGGCATTAAAATTCATAAAAACATTTTTTTTACATACTGAGGGTTTTAGATGCGATCCCAGCTTTCGGCACTTCTGCAATCTGTCTGAAAACAATACAAGGTGCTAACATTCCTGCCGCATGTCCTTTACAAAGAGCCAAAATACCTTAGCTGTGTTTCGCAACTAAGTGAAATGTCCACTGTCGATTATGTTTCTTCTACAAAAAATAACTCACTATACATTATAGTCCGGTACTTGGGAGTCAAATTAGTTGTACGGGAGCCTTCAACAGCTATGTTAGCACAAAGTTACAAATTGTCGTTACCGAGGATTTGAGTTTAGTGCTGTTGTTCAAAATGTAGATCATGACAGATTATAGGTTCTCTTTCAGAATGGGCTTCACTCTTATAGTTGAAGAATAAACCACAGGTGGGCTAGCTTCCATAGCATCTGGAGTACTTGGAAATCGGAAGTAGAATACTTGCGCCGCATCTATTCTGTTCTAGACACACAAGAAATAATTGGTAACCTTATTTTTATTCGATTTGAACAAAAACTCAACTAAGAATGAGATTACAACAATTGTCATAAACACAGTATAAAAAATACAAAACAACAGAACTGTTCTTGCGTTACTTCTGTTCCATCATGACATTATTGACTTTTTTCTTTTTATTATACGAGCGATAGTCGCGTTGGATCTATGAGGAAGCGTGTGGGAGTTAGAAAGTGAAGGAATTCTGACTACTTGGTTTTGCACTTCACCAAATTCTCGCTAGCCTAAATAATGTACCTGAGTGAAGGAGGCGCCTTGAATCTTCAAAATCTGAGCGGCTGTATCAGTTTTCCCGCCATTTTGTTGTTATATTATAGAAAAATTAATCAAAGACTATCCATCGATATCACAATTAACAGCACACGTTTTCTTCTAAGCAGTAATTTGTTATTTTGAGTCAGGTTTTTTATCCAGAAATACTTAGCCGTTAGCCCTATATTAAAACAGTTCCTTTAAAATGAGTGAATAATTAATCGAAAGCGTTTGGGTCAATGAAAACTACGGACAATTCATCGACACGCTTAGCTTCAAACGAAAATAAAACTTCTAAAAACATTGCATGAAAATCACTAAAAAATATTCCTTGTACGTTATCTTCATATATATATATATATATATATATATATATATATATATATATATATATATATGCATGTATATACAACTCATACAAGACCCTATGGCCATTCAAAGTAGAGGGTTACAGTATGGAGATTTATTAGCCTAAGAGCAGAAATGAAGTTCTTGCTTGTGGTTATATAGGGAATGATAACAGCTAATTCTAGGCTTGAAGATGTCAGAATTTAAGTAGAGAATAAAATTTCAAAGTTGAGACGGAATCGATCGTTAGATGTATAGGGGGGGGGAGAAAAATTTAGAAAGAACCGGAAATTATATACTAAATAGGAAACAAGGGATAAACTTCTGATCCTGTTCCCAAAGAATGGGAAGGATTACGAACCGGACTATACTGTATAGTGAGTTAATTATTGTAGAAGAAACTGAATCAATTGTGAACATTTCATATAGTAGCCGAACACAGATATTTTGACCCTTTGCAAAGAACATGTGGTAGGTATGCAGTTTCTACAAATTCAAATGCAATATCAATCGACATCATCTGTCTTTTTATTGTTTTTTCTCCGCACTAACGTTTTCTTATTTTCATAACTTAGTCCTTAGTGGACTTTTCGCGTCGATACCGAACACAGAGAAGACGTATTGGCCCTTTTCAAGCGACATGCAGAACGTCTGTATTTCTTTATTAGAATTTTATATCTAAATATAGATATCTATCTATTTCAGTCTGTTCATATCTATCTATATATCTATTCATTTATCTATTTTAGTATGTTAATATCTGTCTATGTATCGAACTATTTCAGTTTGTTTATACCTATCTATTTCAGTTTGTTCATAGCTATCTATCTATCTATTTATCTAAGTCTGTTTATATCTATCAATTTCAATCTGTTCATACCTAGCTATCTATTTATCTGAGTCTGTTCATATATTTTCGATAAATTTCATTCTACTTCTATCTATCTATCTATCTATCTATCTATCTATATATCTGTGTGTCTGTGTGTCTATCTATCTGCTTTGTTTCTCATTCTTGTTATCCTGAACATTTAATCAGCGTTTCCATTAGATTCACCTAATGTATACTTCTGTCTCTCAATTCATCTTCTTGGAAAATATTTCTTCCATCTTTTATTTTTTGGTATAATAACGTATACTGTTTTATATGCTTACTGATTGTTTAGATTTTGTTTACGTAATGTAATTTTTATTTTATGCTATTTTTGCTCGTTTTACATTTTTTCCAGAGTTTGCCTTGGAATTGTTCTGATATTAGCGAATTAGCTTTGTTCAATATTCTGCATTTTACCTATTATGACACACATTAATATTAACATGAAGTGCACTGTGTATGTCTCTGTCATTTAATAAATATTTCCTTTATATACGAGAAGCTAAGTTTAAGAAAAACTTTATTCCTTAATGTAAACCTTAATTCCCTGTAATCAAAAAGCTATTAATATATTATAATAATTAATTTATCCCTAATAAGTGAACTCTCTTTGGATTTATATCCTTTTTGGAATTATCCTACTAATTATCAAGTAATATATATATATATATATATATATATATATATATATATATATATATATATATATTACAATAAACGTGCAATCAATTTACAAATACATGAATTATTCACAAAAAACTAATGCAAAAGGTTAATGATTTAAATGGCGAGACATCCATCATCGCAAAACAATTCAAATAGTATACAAAAACCTCCAGATCCGTTATGAATGAATTGATCATTGTTTATATAAATTTCTGCCGTATTAGTTGTTATTTTTACTACAAGCTTTCGTCTGTTCCTACAGACATCTTCAGGTATAGAATAGATGTTGTTCTTGTTTTTTTCTCTTGGTAATAAGAGGACAACGAAAATATATGTGTTGTTGTATCCGAAAATGCTATTGAAAATGAGTTATTGGTTTTGGAATATATATATATAAGTTCCACTGGATGAAACAATTGATATCTGTATCTGTCTATGGTTCTGAGAAGAATTATTATTTACATTATTCAGACTATTGTCCTCATCTTTGTCGCCATATTTATTACAACGTTTCGGCCGTTGTACGCTCCGACCTTCTTCAGGTGGTTGGAATGTGGAACTTCATCCTTTATTTCGCTCACTGGGGTAGACTGTTCTAGTTCTACGTGCCATGTCTGATGGATGTCAGTTATCTCCTGTTAATATTCCTCTGAAAGTTCTCCAGTGCCTTAACCGGTTATTGAACTCACACTCTTTGCGTCCTGTCACTGGATCTAACCAACGCCTTTAGCCACTGTGCCATGTGTTCTCATTAATTAAACATGGCACGTGGAACTAGAACAGTCTACCACAGTGAGTGAAAGAAAGGGTTAATTCGACATTCCAACTACCTGAAGAAGACTGGAGCGTACAACGGCCAAAACGTTGTAATAAATATGGCGACAACGGTAAGAACAGTAGTCTGAATAATGTAGATAACTGAGATCTGTGCACACTTTTTGTATCCTGGCCCTGTGACGTCTTCATCTTTCTCTGAGAGAGTTTTTGTTGAGTTGATGGAGATGGCTAAGAAATATGTCTCCTTCAGCTTTGACAACTGCATATATCAGCAGATAGATGGAGTAGAGATGGGTAGTCATTTGGGTCCTCTTTTGTCCAACATTTATGTTGGATTTCACGAGAAACAGCTATTTAATAAGATTAATAAACCTTATTGCTACTACCGCTGTGTAAATGACACTTTTACGTCTTCTTCATCTTTAGGTAAAGCGGAGTTTTTCTCTCAGCTTAATAATCTCCATCGTTGTCTAAAATATACAATGGAGATACAAGAAAATAATCAGCTTTTTTTTCTTGTATGTATTGGTTGGGAGAACCCCTGTAGGCAATCTTACCTGTGTTTATCATAAACTCATGTTTCTGGGCTTTACATAACCTGGGATTCTTTTGCACCCAGATCCGGGAAGTTTAATCTTATTAGGACTCTTACTCACCGTGCATTGATGTTGTGCTCTGAATGCATATATATATATATATATATATATATATATATATATATATATATATATACAAATATATGTAATTCATAGAAAGGGATTTGCATTTTGAAATGAAACACATTGCTATTAATGTGTATCATTTCAAAATGCGATATTCTACACACACATATATATATATATATATATATATATATATATATATATATATATATATATATATACACACAAATATATGTAATTCATGAAAAGGGATTTGCATTTTGAAATGAAACACATTGCTATTAATGTGTATCATTTCAAAATGCGTATATTCTACACACACACACACACACACACATATATATATATATATATATATATATATATATATATATACACAAATATATGTAATTCGCAGAAAGGGATTTGCATTTTGAAATGAAACACATTGCTATTAATGTGTATCATTTCAAAATGCATTGACACACACACACACACACACACATATATATATATATATATATATATATATATATATACACAAATATATGTAATTCATTCGAAAAAGGATTTTGCATTTTGAAATGAAACACATTGCTATTAATGTGTATCATTTCAAAATGCGATATTCACACACACACACATATATATATATATATATATATATATATATATATATATACAAATATATGTAATTCAAGAAAGGGATTTGCATTTTGAAATGAAACACATTGCTATTAATGTATCATTTCAAAATGCGATATTTCACACACACACACACACACATATATATATATATATATATATATATATATATATATATATATATATATATATATATATACACAAATATATGTAATTCATGAAAGGATTTGCATTTTGAAATGAAACACATTACTATTAATGTGTATCATTTCAAAAGTCATTATTTCTACACACACATATATATATATATATATATATATATATATATATATATATATATATATATACCAATGCACGCCACATTAATAATATGTGTCATTTCAAAAAGCAGATCCCATTCTTCGATTTACAAATTGGGGTAGTATTTTAAAAGAGGACGGAATATTCGACACCGAAATCCAAAAGTGTATTACCAAAAGATACTTCCTAAATGCAAAGAAAATTATCAAAAAAGAAATAGAAGTAAATTATTAAAAAATATAGAAGTAAAATGTTATCTAGCACCAGTCCATCACATTGAATGTTTGACCATCTTATCAGAGCTGAAAATAAATTAAAGCAACAGAAATCTGGTTGTACAGAATGATGTTGAAAATACAATTGACCGAACATATGTGCAAGGATGAAGCTTTAGAGAAAATGGAAGCATAATGCACATTTTTATAGGGATTAGAACAAACCAGATGGAATTTCTAAAGCACATCATGAGGACAGATCTCTTAGAAAATTTGAAAGTCACATGACATGGGGAACCATCATAGAAGCTACTTATTGAGCTTGTGTAAATGGATTGTTCAAATGGTAAATAGCCAGTATTGGGGGATGCCAAAAAGACAAACTTATATAAGAGCTGCAGTGGACAGAAAATTATGGAGAGCTATGATTGTCCACATGCTGAACCTGCGCGGCACGCGGTAAAAGCATATATTTCACAAATATGATCGATCTTTTTCATTATTTATTCGAGGTGTCTCTGCCTAAACTGTAACACTCATCTGGCGTCCTCACCGTCAGGAAATATATGTAGTTTCATTCCATGCACTGGTGGCATTAAATGTTACAGGAAAATTCCTAAGACGTTTGTTGTGAAATCTTCTACTTGCAAACTGAAACCAAGCACATATGTAATTTGAGATGTGTCATTAACATCACTGTTACTTAATGGCAACCTAGACCTATGGATATTTCATGCTTGTTTACAACACAAAATATCCATTATATCATGACATTGCTATTCTATAATCCTTTGACAGCAGTTCCCCATTCTGACCACTACCCATCTGTTGTGGAGTGATTTCACAGTGGAGGCTTGTATTGGTACTAAGTCGGTCCTAAAATAGGTTCGACGTACAAAACGTTAGGAATGTGATATAATAGTTAATGACGCGGGGAGAAATCTAGTTGTGTTCGCTGATACTTTAGTATCCGACTAACGGTCGTCCGGCATCGACTGACTGACCCACTGAGCGACAGTATTTAGTCACCCCCTCCCACGAGGGCATCATGTGGCACAAGGCCGGTTTAATGTGGGATCTCCGAGCCCGTTGGCTCGGCCAAGAATATGCCCTTTGAACCCGTATAAACAGGTTCAGGGTCGGTTTACCTCCCCTAAAGAGACTCCGCCGTTAGGCGCAGCGTTGTTTGGGTTCCTCCCCGCCCGAAGCCAGAGAGTTCAACCGGTCAGCCGGCCGTCCGACTTTAGACTGAACTCAGACCGACTCACTGAGCGACTCCCTCATTACTCTTACTACTTCTACTTATTATAGGTGGGAGAGTCTATTAACTATAGAATAGGTGTGTTCCACTATAACACCATTACTAAACTTTGTAGCCTGAATAACGATTGTATACATGGCTTTTCAATTTATGACGAAATAACTTTTAACAGCTATATTTTTTAACAGCTATATTTTTTCTAACTTGTTTTGATTATTATTTCCTTTCATAGAAATGGTTACAGGCATCAAGTGAACTCAGCAAATAAAAATGCACACTCTAATCGTTACATTAAATCAATGTATATAATTTAGATATTGCTCGCATCCTAAACGTCACACGGTCGATTGTTGTCAACTTTTGCAAATAGCTCTTAGTCATTGAAAGAGTAAAAGTTAAAAATAAAACGCACGAATGTTCTAATACCAAAAGAACGCTCACACTTGTACGGAATAAATCAATAAGTATCCCAGAAAGTCAATTATGCCATTGCTAATGAGATGTATGGTTCAAGGTACTCTATTTTGCATGAAGAAATTTGGTAAAGTCATACATGATGTAGAGAGGCCAATTCATGGCTGCAAAAACAAAAGACAACCGTATAACATATGTTTTTTTCTGATATAATTTCTTTTCAGGTAAATGGTGACAAGCATCAAATTAATTTGGCAAATAAAAATGCACGGTCGTTTGTTATAAAAGAATGCAATTTGTTGGATGTCGCTGACGATGATTCTTCAATATTTGCTAAAAGTAATACGCATTCTAAGTGTCCTCATAGAACCAGAACACCAAAATCTGTAGAATGAATGCAGAAAATTAACATTAAAAACCACAGGAATTCAACTAATGTCATTACTAAGAATTTGAAGGTTTCAAGCACTATATCGAAAAAATTATGCATTACAAGTTTCGATAAACGTCGTATGCCGAGTGGAGAGGCCATTACATGTATGCAAAGACAAAAGATTACCGTCTGATTTTCTCAAAGAATTTGAAGTCTTCAAGCACTATATCGAAAGAATTATGCATTAAAATTTCGATAAACGTCGTATGCCGCGTGGAGAGGCCATTACATGTATGCAAAGACAAAAAAGATTACCGTCTGATTTTCTCAAAGAATTTGAAGTCTTCAAGCACTATATCGAAAAATTATGCATTACAAATTTCGATAAACCTCTTATGCTGCGTGGAAGGACATTACATGTATGCAAAGACAAAAAAGATTACCGTCTGATTTTCTCAAAGAATTTGAAGTCTTCAAGCACTATATCGAAAGAAATATGCATTACAAATTTCGATAAACCTCTTATGCCGCGTGGAAGGCCATTACATGTATGCAAAGACAAAAGATTACCGTCTGATTTTCTCAAAAGAATTTGAAGTCTTCAAGCACTATATCGAAAGAATTATGCATTACAAATTTCGATAAACCTCTTATGCTGCGTGGAGGCCATTACATGTATGCAAAGACAAAAGATTACCGTCTGATTTTCTCAAAATTTGAGGTCTTCAAGCACTTATCGAAAGTTATGCATTCAAGTTTCGATAAACCTCTATATCGTGGAGAATTACATGTATTAAAGACAAAAAGATTTCTGATTTTCTCAAAACGTCGTATATCGAAAGTGGATGATTACCAATTTCGATAAACGTCGTATGCAAACACAAAAAAAGATTACCGTCTGATTTTCTCAAAGAATTTGAAGTCTTCAAGCACTATATCAGAAAGAATTATGCATTACAAATTTCGATAAACGTCGTATGCCGCGTGGAGAAAATATAAAGACAAAGATTACCGTCTGATTTTCTCAAAAAGAATTTGAAGTCTTCAAGCACTATATCGAAAGAATTATGCATTACAAATTTCGATAAACCTCTTATGCTGCGTGGAGATTTTATCAAAGACAAAAAAGATTTCTGATTTTCTCAAAAAATTTGAAGTCTTCAAGCACTATATCGAAAAAATTATGCATTACAAATTTCGATAAACGTCGTATGCCGCGTGGAGAGGCCATTATATGTATGCAAAGACAAAAGATTACCGTCTGATTTTCTCAAAAGAATTTGAAGTCTTTAAGCACTATATCGAAAGAATTATGCATTACAAATTTCGATAAACGTCGTATGCCGCGTGGAGGAGGCCATTACATGTATGCAAAGACAAAAGATTACCGTCTGATTTTCTCAAAAATTTGAAGTCTTCAAGCACTATATCGAAAGAATTATGCATTACAAATTTCGATAAACGTCGTATGCCGCGTGGAGAGGCCATTACATGTATGCAAAGACAAAAGATTACCGTCTGATTTTCTCAAAGAATTTGAAGTCTTCAAGCACTATATCGAAAGAATTATGCATTACAAATTTCGATAAACGTCGTATGCCGCGTGGAGAGGCCATTACATGTATGCAAAGACAAAAGATTACCGTCTGATTTTCTCAAAGAATTTGAAGTCTTCAAGCACTATATCGAAAGAATTATGCATTACAAATTTCGATAAACCTCTTATGCTGCGTGGAGAGGCCATTACATGTATGCAAAGACAAAAGATTACCGTCTGATTTTCTCAAAAAATTTGAAGTCTTCAACCACTATATCGAAAGAATTATGCATTACAAATTTCGATAAACGTCGTATGCCGCGTGGAGAGGCCATTACATGTATGCAAAGACAAAAAAAAGATTACCGTCTGATTTTTCTCAAATATCGAAAGAATTTGAAGTCTTCAAGCACTATATCAAAAGATTACCGTCTGATTTTCTCAAAGAATTTGAAGTCTTCAAATTATTATGCATTACAAATTTCGATAAACGTCGTATGCCGCGTGGAGGCCATTACATGTATGCAAAGACAAAAAAGATTACCGTCTGATTTTCTCAAAATTTGAAGTCTTCAAGGCCGAAAGAATTATGCATTACAAATTTCGATAAACCTGCTGCGTGGAAATTACATGTATGCAAAACAAAAGATTACCATCTGATTTTCTCAAAAGAATTTGAAGTCTTCAAGCACTATATCGAAAGAATTATGCATTACAAATTTCGATAAACGTCGTATGCCGCGTGGAGAGGCCATTACATGTATGCAAAGACAAAAGATTACCGTCTGATTTTCTCAAAGAATTTGAAGTCTTCAAGCACTATATCGAAAGAATTATGCATTACAAATTTCGATAAACCTCTTATGCTGCGTGGAGAGGCCATTACATGTATGCAAAGACAAAAGATTACCGTCTGATTTTCTCAAAGAATTTGAAGTCTTCAAGCACTATATCGAAAGAATTATGCATTACAAATTTCGATAAACGTCGTATGCCGCGTGGAGAGGCCATTACATGTATGCAAAGACAAAAGATTACCGTCTGATTTTCTCAAAGAATTTGAAGTCTTCAAGCACTATATCAGAAAGAATTATGCATTACAAATTTCGATAAACGTCGTATGCCGCGTGGAGAGGCCATTACATGTATGCAAAGACAAAAAGATTACCGTCTGATTTTCTCAAAGAATTTGAAGTTTCAAGCACTATATCGTCTTTCGATAAACAAGAATGTATTACACTATGGAGAGGCCATTACATGTAAAAAGACAAAAAAGATTACCGCATTTTCTCAAAAATTTGATCTTCCACTATATCGAAAGAATTATGCATTACAAATTTCGATAAACGTCATATGCCGCGTTAAGAGGCCATTACATGTATGCAAAGACAAAAGATTACCGTCTGATTTTCTCAAAGAATTTGAAGTCTTCAAGCACTATATCGAAAGAATTATGCATTACATGTTTCGATAAACGTCGTATGCCGCGTGGAGAGGCCATTACACGTATGCAAAGACAAAAGAATACCGTCTGATATGCGCAATGCACTTTTTGCCCAAGTTAAAACATCAAGAGCCTCGAATGATTTTCTTCTCTGATGAGATAAAACCGAAATTTAAGCGATGGAATGACAGATATTTATGTCGATACCCTAATGATTTTCTGACATGTATACAAAGTCTCCTGCTACTATGATGGTTTTGTTAATCGTTCATCCTCACCTCTTTCCTCTGGGCTTTAGGGTAAATAATGTTGACTTTAATGAGGATTTGGGGATGGTTGTGGGTCCTTGGATAGTGAGAGTGATCATAGGAAGATCGTTCATCTACCACAAAGATCTTGCACCGTCTCATAAGGCCAAGACGACCCAAGAATAGCTGAATTTCAATCTCCATGATCAAGTCATATACATGGTCTCCTTGGTCTCCAGACCCGAATCTGTTGACTAAAACGTATGAGACCTAGGCGAGAGAGAAAGCATTCAATGCCCCCTAACTCTATAAAATCTCTGAAGTCTTCCATAACAAATGCATTGTTCAAAATAGATCATCTGATGCGGTATGTCTACATTTCAGGCCTCGTATTGAAGCTGTCTTCGATGCCAAAGTCACCGTTTCTTTTTCAAATAAATCTCTTCTTTCATGACATTATTTCTTTACATTGAGTTTCGCTCTGTACAAATTCCAGGGGTCACTCGAGATAGATGATTGCATTAATAGGCAGTTTATGATAATAAGAGCGGAGTATAACTGTTACCCCAAGACTCCTCTTGGAATTCGGTTCCATAATGGAGTGGTTCGAAGGAAGAAGGTTTTCTAGTGGAACCTACTTCTCACGGATGGAATACAGAGGAAATGTGGGTAGTTTGCTTAAATATAAGTAGCATCGCGCGTCCTAGCCTTAAAGTTTAGACCTGGCGAAATATGCCTCTTTTAGTAAATTCATGCAAATGTCCGAAAAAACTGAGGAACCCTGTATAAACAGGAAATTAACAAAACTTTTGTAATGCCAACGAATATTCGTTGTTACTTTCATAATGCTCGTAGTAGTAGAGACTTTGTAATCACAGATAAAACTATAGTACGCTGTTGAACAATACTGGTGTTAGACGCCTTCGAATATACCTCGTATGAAGAGTACTTATTCGATAATACTCGCTCGAATAGTAATCCGTATATTGATCCGAATACAGAAATAGTATAGGGTATAGAGTAGAGAATAGCGGTCCGAATATTAATAGAGGATAGACTAGAAATAAAGATCCATGTGGGTAGTTCCTACATATATGCGTTTCCTCTACGATTATGTGGTCAACTTTAATTCAATAATGGGATCTCCTGTGTTTGCTCACTAGCGATCTACGTTCAAACTCGGCAGAGACACTTTATTCATGTAAAACACTACTATCTTTCATTTTCTCTGTCTATCCCCAGAAAGATTTTTAATATATAAATATTTTCGAGTTTCAATCATTGTCTGGCATGCAATCTTACGATGATCATCTGATATCCGACGAGTTCGCCTGACTATCTCGACTTTTCTTTCGTCTCCATGTATTCGACACTCCTTCTTACCTTACATATATTAATTTTCCATTCACCTACTTTTCTTTTCGTTTTTTTCTAACTTTATTATCTTCTTAATTTATCACACGCTTTCTAATCTACTCTTCTCTCTCGTCTCTTACAAATTCCTTTCCTATTAAGAATATTACATTGCTTTTTCGCTCTAATTTAATAAATGAATATATTTAAGGCGGATTTATCTAGAATATATTATACTCTGATTTCATGTCGAAAACTTACTGTCATATTTAATGCCAAGCGGAATATTATTATAAACTCATTGTCATTTACTCATTTTTATAATTATAATGAAGTCGTATTTAAAAAAATTCTCATATAAATATTTATCCCAAATTGCTAAATTTATCTATTATTGCAACATATTAAATCCTTCACATTTAATTACTATAAACCAAGTTTAATATTAATTCCGTCAAATTTGAAAAAAACTATAACAGATTTTACTCTGGTGTGAAAGTAGGAAAGTTGTCCGAAATATTTGTTAACAAATTATTTTATATTTTAAGATGAGCGAAAAGTTTAATTTTCTGACATCTAAATTACCCAAATGGTAACTTTAAAGGGATTAGGGATATTTAAAACGTGAAATCTCATCGCTAATGAGTTGTAGCAAGAACGCAATTTACAATGCTATCGTCAATTACCAAAATGTTGGATTTTATTTTATTACCAAAGAATGATGGACGCTCCTCAAACCAAATGCCTCGAGATGATCGCGTCATCCACCGTCTCATGATCACCGACAAGTTCATTCAAATACATTAGTGGTGTTCTTCTTTTCGGGAGAGGGGATGTTTCTCGCAAACTGGTTAAGAGAATTATACTACCATCCGGCGAACTAGCAAAAAAAAAAAAATGAAAAAAAGAACGAAGATTGAATGTACAAGTGTAAAATAATAGTCTGCATTCAGGCAGACACATGGACATGGAGTGACGAAACGTTTGTTATTCGCAGACATTATGACAGCAGGCCTCCAAGAAAGATATGCGTGGAAGAATATACCATAGAAACTATGAAACACACTCCCAGACGAATGAGTTTATATTTCCTGGAGTCTGTAACAACAACGAATAGTAAAAAAATATCTAAAACTATTGCATGATAATTCACCTGCATATAAATAGTTGCCGGATATTTACCAAAGATGTTGCCCCAAAGAAAGAGCCAATCAGTTCACACTCCTTTCCCGACTTTTGATCAGGAGAAGAGGTTTATCATTTTTTGACTTGTTCAGGATTGGTTTTATGGTTCCTTCTCTTTAAATTCTGCTCATTCCCTTTACCTTTTCAGTAAACTATTGCATCTTAGTCGTATTATTGTCTTTTTTGGTGTGAAATGATTTTTAAAAGGACTCTCTTAAGAAGTTCACAGTAACTACAATGAAACAGGCTAGCAACAGGCTCAGCCTCAATTCCATAGAAAATGTGTCGAATTTAATGAAGAATAAGGTTTCAGACAAACGGCTAGCAAATGCAAAGGCTCTTGAAGTGCTTTGGGCCAGTCTGTCAGCCAGGATGACACGTCGTATTGAAGTTGTGCTTAAGCTGAAATGTGGCGATACGAAATGACATTTTAATTTTAATTTAATAGAAAAACGCTTTTAATTAATTTGATTAAGTGTGTATTGCCTTTCATTTTATTGAAGATTTATTCACTGTTGCTTTTAGTTTAATTTTACAAAAGAAAAACAGCAAAAATATTACCGTTTGCTCTAAAGTACTTCTTGATGTTTTTTTTTTTAAGTTCTGATTCCGGAAACACGTAAAATTCTACACACGTATATTTACGGCGATAGAACATGGTCTCAGTACATTTTGCAATAATATTCAGTAATCTGCAATAGATCAAAGTATTCATCAAAGTCTGTTTATTAGAAATATATTCGGCGCCAGAACGTCGTAAAATAAACTCGTTAAAAAGCTTTCAAATAATGCAAAATTTAGAAAAGTAACTTTCTCAACGAACAGAAAAGAAGCAATATAATATAATTGACAACAATTTTCTCTAATTAATAATTAAAAGAAAAAAAAATGTAATGACACATGAGATAAATATGCTTGATAATCATGATCTTGTTAGAGGAGCCGTATTAATTCGACTTTAAACATAAAAAATGACAAATTAATTAAAACCGACACAGACATGAGATAAGAACCTTAAGTTTATTAGAGGTGGTTTAATTGATGCCTCGAGGATGCAGACAATTTATCAGCAGCCGTGTCTCCGCTTTGTAAGTCGTATATTATATAATTGTTATTTTCATCCCCTTTCCTTTCACATTATATAATATTAATGTAATTTTTTAAAAAATATGTCAATAGGCAAAAGCATCCAAATTTCTATTAATTTTTTTAGAGTATTTAATACATCCTCTATTGTATTTCTAGTTTTGCTATTACTTTTACTTCTCTTTAGTTTTCCTAATACAGAAAACGACACAATGAGAAGTATAGTTTTATAAATGGGAAGATTATGTTCCGCCAAACAGAGAAGGTTTAATTAATTTGGAACCCAGCAATCCGAATTTTATTTCCGAATACTTCTACTAAGCCTAGTAGGCAGGTATTCGAAGAGCTCATCTTCAAGGACAACACAGAACACTTAAATGTTTTACAAATTAATTTGAAGGTTGACTTAATTTTTTTCTATTATGTTTATATAAATAATACGTAATTTTCAATCAGAAATCATATCAAGGGCATTTGTTACTTGATTCGTCTCGTGATTTGTCGAAGCACAAATGGCGAAAAACTAGCAAGGAATACCATATTCTTGGAAATGATGTACAAGGTAAATATGTAACCCAAAGAAGCACAGCATATGTCGAATATATTTTCCCAATATCAGATCATATCAGATCTTATCTTTTAATTAAAAAAAAATATTATTATCAAATTGATATTCAAGACAAGGTTGATTTGGAATGTAATATGATTTGATACATCATCCAAGGGTATTTTAGTATTCAGTCATTCAACTATTGGGATTTGCGGGTAGTTTTATGGTTAGCGATTCAGAAAATAAATACTCTTGGGAAAAGTATAAATTATATCTACTCCCCGTTTCAATGGGTTAATATAACAAGATTGCCTGAGTCACTATTGCCGTAAGGTTTCTACCAGTCGAATAGAATGAGAAGTCTGAATTCAAGAACACCATAGGAGATTTACCTCTCCTCCAACTATCTTGCCTTAGACATACCAATCTTGCCATGGCTGCAGTATATATGGCGCCCTTACTAATCTAATGAATTACAGGACATTTCACATGCAATTATGGCTTCTCAGTTGTAAGTTCTTGTTAATGTTGGTGCACTCACCGTTTTCCATCAACAGCAGAATCTGCACTTGGAGGTTGTTTTTTTAGTCACATCAAGGTCAGTTATCGATACACGGTAATTGTTTAATATTCTGAGGTGACACCGAGTACAAATATAATTTGTCATCCTTTAATGTTAATGGAAATGGTAATATTATCCCTTTCCTTTCAAGGAAACATTATCATCGTTGACTTAGCAGCAATATCGAATTCTTTTGATTTTTATAAAATCTTTAATTCAAAACACTCTTTTTTAGGAAAACAGTTTTCTCAGGTTCAGTGGCTGAAGTTGATTCTAATATTAATGGGGGTTTCCTTTTGAACATTTATTTGAAGTGGTCTCGAAAGGTAACATCTTGATAATGTCCTTATTTTTTTTTTCGAGTTATATGTGCTGTACATATCGTACAAAATATGTTCACTAAAATAGTTTTCTCAATTCCAGCAACTGTTATTCCAGTATTGATGGGATTTTCTTATCCTAAACTTGTGTTTGATCTAGTGTGGAATGTCAGCATCTTTCCTATGTAATTATTTACTTTCCGAGTTACATTTTAGTTGTTGCTGCAGTTGGTAGTCCTCAAGTGACATGGTTTCTGTTATCTGGTAAAGTTCTTTGTTTGGGATTCTGTAGCGCCAGTACACAATATGAAAAGAAGCATGATGTTTGCCAAAACCCTCAAGCTTCAGTCGCTCAAAACATTTTTCACCATTGATTTTAGAAATCAATTGTGTACAGCTGAAAGCGTAGATATTTTAAAACGGAATTGGCACCATATATGTCATCTATATGAAAATCTCGATTTGGCCAGGCTATTTAAGAACATGACTCGAGTTTTCAGGTTAATATTTTGGTTTTGTATCAATTTGATGTGTTGGGCGAAACTAACACTGACGTCGCCTAATCTATCTCCAATTTCTCTCTCATATTAAATTTATTATACCTAATAGATACGCCGAGTTATTTAAGTGTTTAGTATTTACTAATTCTTCATCCTGAGTGTTTTATAATGGATTCAGTGTAGTTGGTATCACTTATTTCATTCCAATTCCAGATCATAGTTTCTGTTTTGGAAAAATAATTATATAGGACTCGCGACCGATTGACTCATCTCAGATGAAATATTCCTGATGGATATTAAATTTGATTCAAACATCTGAAAATTCGTGGTGCAGGACACATGCTACATTTTCATAATATACAGAGTGCGATGGATAAATTGTCGTCTAAATTACGCAAAAATGAAAATAACACTGACATCTCATTTTAGCAGATATTAAACAAAAATATCTTGAAATAGTAAAGAGCACATTTATTCCATAAAATCGCCATTAGCTTCAACTGCGACCTCTATACGACTTTGAAATTTCCTGCACCTTTTCTGGACGGTTTTCTTGTTTAAGTTGATGAATGCTGCCATGACACTTGCCTTCAATTCATCTTTGGTGTTCTCTCACTCAAATTCACTCATATATAACAATTAAAATGTTGCAGTCAGAGGAGTTAGGTGGCCAAATGTATGGGGTTATATAGTCGCAGAAATTCTTTGGCAGCCAAGACTGGGTTCGCCTTGTGTGACATCGTGCAGGGTCTTGTCATAGCCTCTTCCAGCAGCCACCCTCTTGATCCAGAGCAGCACTTCCTCCTCAAGGGCCTTGATGTAGGCTTCCGCATTGAGTCTGGGGCCCTGCAGGAAGATGGATGGAGGCATAACATCGCCAGCACTAGCAATCACCCCAGACACAAAGATTTTGACTCGATATATCACCCAACTCTTTCCGAATCCTAAGATACCAAAACAATTTGAAATGTTCGTATTGGAGTTTACGGTGCGAATGACAAGCAGAATAGCATATCGTTTTCAGATTTCTGAACATTGTGCAATTTGGAATCAATTGAATCATGGTGCTCTGTTTCTCATAGACAGTACCCAACTGACCCTACTATACTGTGAAGCCAACAAAACCAAAAACCAATATCGCGTATGCGCAAAATTGAAAATATAAAATGGTCAAAATTTACACACTATTCACCGTACTAGAAGACAAGTATATTTCCTTGACAGGAAAAGTGTGGTTCGAAGTCACTGTATTAGTGAATTATTGTTTTAATCGAAGTGTCAAAATGTTAAGGTACCGTAGACACGAAAAATATTTATTTATCATTCTCCGGATCAAAACCTCAAATGTCATTTGCGCCGTAAGTATGGAAATCGTTATACGAGAAAAGAAATGAAAGATCTTTTTTACGAACATGTCAGTGGAAGTGTCTAAATGTTAAATTGGCCCATAATATCAATAATGAGGGTAGAATTTTGAAGACAATTTAATTATTGGGATGACATTCATTTTGCAGCAATATTGCTGAATAAAATGTTTTTGTTGATGTTAAAACCTAATTCTTCCTTTTATAAATTCATTTATATATTCATTTTTCCAAACTGTTGCGTTGATTTTATACTCTTAGAGTTTATCAGCATTGTAGGGATCTCTAAATTACTAATGTATAGAATATGACCAGACAGTGTCCCCGATATTGAGCTGTTAAAGCTAAGTCAGAAGAGAGATCAGCTGCCACTGACAACTGAAGAAAGTCAAAGCGCATAAGAACCGAGACGGTGTTACCATGGTAACGAAGATGAGAATGCTGGATCAAATAGTGAAGTATTTTTATGATGAATACATAATAAATACTTAATCAGTTTCTTCAAAAGAAATACTGAATGTATTCACCTTTTTCAGAACTGCAAATTCTGTAATATCACTGGTTTACAAAATCCTTTTTTATTTCTCTGAGTCAAGATTCTGAACAGGTCTTTGTCATAATTTTCGTCTGGTGAATTCAAATTTATGAACAGTTTTGCTCTAGCACTTCTAATTTGCATTCACTTATAACATTTATATTGCACTGCATTTGAATGTAAACTAATGTTTATTTTATCTTATACAAAGACATATTACAAAAAACAACCTAAATACAGAGAATTGCCGAAACGAATTTACTTGGATACGACGCTACATAAACGTCATATTATAGCAGGCAGTCAGAAATGAGTTTTTTATGCGATATCGAGTATATTGTATCCGGTATGTCGTGTATGTCCCTCGTCATGTGAGGGCCCCATTTGACTTGGCAGTTTCTTTGCATTTAATAATATCTAGGTGGATCCATTCTCCATGCACATTACTCACTGCTATGAGGTTCAGAGAGAATGGATTAAATATGGGTGTGGAAAAACGAATTTTGACTAACATTCGGCATCCCATATTCTCAAAAGCATGTAACAATTACTCGATGCAACCTTGCTAATCTGGTATCTGCGCATTACAAGGAGGCCATCGCGGACTGATATAAATGCTTCCCATGTTTACAGTACATTTAAAACATGAAGCTCTGTAGTAATAGGAATGTTTGCCATGTCGAAGAATGAGGCCGATTACTTGTTTCGTGTCCTGAAACGGGTGATCCTTACATCTGCAATAAATAGATTCCACTGTTAAATTCGGGATGCCAAAAGCCCTGAATGTACTTAGATAGGTACGATCGCCCGTTTTTTTGTTTGTAAGATATACAAAATAATTGACAGCTATGTAGCATATACTACAATCTTTTTGAAATTATCAGAGCATTTAATATTGCTCACGTTATCGCTAACATTTGTTGAAATCTAAGTTTCGTTCATTTCCGCAAACGAGTCGATACAAATTTGATTTCAGTCGGTCAATGTATGGCTATTTTAGTGGGTGTGATGGACAGACGAAAAACAGAAGTCATAGAATTATACTTATTATAAAACCCAGGTTGTGTGTGTGTGTGTGTGTGTGTACGTTTATATATTGGATCGGATTTCCTACATTTTTCAACCGATTTCAACAAAACTTCACAGGACTACAAAAAAATACCTTGCGGTGGTTCTGACAGCGCCCAAAATTGGAAAAACACAATTGTTTTTGCATGTAATCAATTTGAAAACACGATTAAGAGGCATCGCAAGAATGAAAGGGGGACAACTCATATTGAGTTATACTTATAAAACCCAGGTTGTTTGTGTGTGTGTGTGTGTGTGTGTGCCTGTATTCGTTTATATATGGTATCGGATTTCCTACATTTTTCAACCGATTTCAACAAAACTTCACCTTTTTTTTGGCAGGTAGTGTTTCTTATTGTCTTGCACACTTTTTTTCTTTATTTTTACATTCAGAATGCTTTAAAAATTCCATTTACAAGACAATTGTTTATAATAAAATTCTATTCAATCGATAGACTCATAACGATTGTAAACAATGATTTTCCTTGAGTTTGACTAATTCGTAAAAAAAAAAAAAAAAAAAACTAATTAAGACATGCGTGTCCGTCAACCTTAAACAATAATCTTTGTCAATTTTATTTTTCAGTCTTTATGATGGTCGATGTTTGATCTATCTCTTACTGTTACATCCACGGGCAACGCCGGGCTCTAGTGCTAGTTATATATATATATATATATATATATATATTATGTATATATATAAAAGAAGATAGATAGACCACCGAATTTCCGTCATAATTTATTAGAGAATATCACCGGATTATAAGTAATACAGGATCAGCAAGAATGAAGTAATAACATTTTAGTTATACGCCTCTGCGTATACCACATCTTTTCCGGCATCGTTTAATAGAAAAGAAGGCCGGATTAGCAGTACTACCTGATCAAGAGAAATCAATTAACATTTCAGATGTATACCTCTTACCTATAGATCTACATCTCTGTTACACCATCGACGACTGCTGGATTGCATTGAACTATCATTAAATGTAAACTATAAGTGATTTAAATGATTGAAATAGTCTGTGTAATCTTGTGAAATTTAATCGTTTGTATTTAATCTGATCCCGGTTAAAAGAGGTACATCGTCGGAATG
>CAHIKZ030000222.1:1560000-1570000 GCA_903632075.3 Acanthosepion pharaonis | reverse complement strand
ACAAACATATATATATATATATATATATATATATATATATATATATACACACACACATATATATATCACACACACATATATATATATGTGTGTGTGTGTGTGTGTGTGTATAAATAAATATATATATGTATAAATATTTATATATTATATGCGCGGTACTTATTAGAAAGCGCTCAATATCAGAGATAGAACTAACTCACATCTATTCAACCAAATATATATATATGTGTGTAAATTAAAAAACGCGACAATTATCAAAAGATAATTACAAAGAATTCCTTATTCCGTGGGAAATTTCTTGACTCGAAAGTATCGCTATTACAACTTACAAAAATATAAATCTGCGTCTCCTATTTTTTCCAATATCTGCATTCCTGAAAGAATTACTCTTTTCTCAAGCCATGATAATATGACTTCAATAATGTTAAAAATTAAAAGTACAAGGTTAAACACATAACCTCATTAATTCAAAATAAATAACACATATTTTAATGCAAACTAAATTAATTTGAATACTAATTGTCTCAAAATTTCTTTAAAATAATTTTTTTCAGAACATCACTTACTTTCATTTATTAATAATTATTAAATCGCGTCCCCCATGGCTTGTCTGACGTTTCAACGAAAAATAATAAAAATTGATGTGTTTTCCTAACTAAAAAACTTGGAGAAAACAATACCATTTTTGCTCTTGTATATAAATACGTGTTACAAATAAAATTATTGCATTTGCCTTGATAATGTCACAGCGAGGACGAAACGCGTCGGCTAATAAGAATTTTCCTTTTGTCGTTATTGTTGTTATTTACAAAAATAATCGATATGAAATTTTAAACACACACAACACACACACACACACACACACACACATTATATATATATATATTGAAAATGTGTGTGTGTGAAAATTAAAAAAAGTCAAAATTATGCGTTGTTATCCATTACCGACATTTTTTCATTATGCTTTTAAATGCAAAACGGTTGGCAATGTTTAAAACATTATCGTTCATTAGAACGTGAAAACATTATCCATTATCTAATTTCTTTGGTGTTATATTTGTTAATGTTATATACATTGTCAATCGTTTTGCATTGAAAAGCATAATGGAAAAATTACGGTAATGGATAACAACTCATGCCTCTGTATAAATACTTGTACTAATGAACAACATATAATTTTGTACTATTTGCAATCCTGAAGATGATCTCAGAAGAAGCTCGAAAGTACTTAGGAAATGAAAATAAAAAAACAACTTAAACAGCAATGGCACGTTTCTCTCAAACTTTAACATCAAAACGCAGAGGGTTATTCGTGAGAATTAACGGATTTTATTAAAAATCAACATATATAATTCCTGTAATTTATTCAATCATATATATATATATATATTATATATATATATAGGGACAATTCTTTGCCTCCGTTTGATTGAGACCGATTATGGAACATTACGTTTCTCAACTCATTAGAAAAGGACGATGTTGGTAAAAATCATATTCTTTCAAATATTACTTAATCCGCTAAGAAAGAAAGAAAAAAACATAAAATTTTACTATACAGAATAATACTTAATTGTGTGTATTAGGAGATTACTCTTAAATCGATAATGCCAAACGCGCCAGAGAACGTCCTTTCCAATACAATTCTAACAATAATCTTTAAATTAAATTCTCCCCATTGTAAATTCATTTTTATTGATTTTAAATGCACAAAATACGCATGGAGTATCGAATAAAAAACAATAGTATGGATTAAATATTATAAAATGTAGTCTGTAATTATTAGGCTTAGTCTGCAGCAAAATTGTATAGATTACTATATTGACTAAAGCGACTTAAATTTAGGTCGTAAGGAAGTCTGAAAACTTGACTATATGCACCTTATTAGAATATAGTTGATACAAATTTACGTTAAGAGTTTTTAGAGCTAGAATCTATTTGGCCGTTTGAATTTTTGAAATAACAGTAAATTAATTAAGCCGGGTATGCATTTTGTCTGAAACCTTGCCTTAATACGTTTAGCAATTAAACTTTCTCATTAAATACAATTGTTATTATTTTCTGATTTTCAATGTACAGCGTATATAATGAGTCTTAAATCATTTTAGAACGGATTTTAGATTAAAATTGTCAAAGCTCTAAGATTAATTATCAGATTTTTCCACATTGTCAGACATATTTAATTTGTTGTTGAAGGAAATGACTACAACTGTACACGAATGATGGATTAGTTGTAAATTCCGTGAGAAACCAGCGGGAATTTGCTTTCTCATTCCACTATTTAAATGCGTTGATTGTCATTTGGCTACGTAAAACCGGAAGTCGTCATTTTAACCTATCTGTAAGAAATATTTAATACCCCCGAATCGTTATGAAGCGTAGTTCCATAAACATACGTATGCTGGTACGGTTTCATTTGCAATTCGACTTTTACGAGGGGGATTGCTGGCTTGGAAATCAAGGTCATTCGTTATACTTGAGTGCTTGCCAAGAAGAAATGACAGTAAGCTCTTTTCGTCTTAACAAGAGATAGATTCATCCTTTTTCTTTTAACATGTGTTAAAATAAAATGATCACTAATCTGTACAAAAAATCTAATTTAATCTCAAGATATATATATATATATAATATATATATATATAAGAAAAATGTTAAAAGTTCCAACGAAAGAAAAGTATGTATATTAAAAAGAAGAGAAGAGAGGTGCCGCTAACGTTTTAGTGACCCCTATGTGCTCTTGGATCTGTTTCAAAATGCAACAAAAAAAGATGTGGGGTTTGTGACATCATTATAGAAGGAAACTCCTACACTTTTGAAAACCCCAAAAAAACATTCACAATAAATAAAAACTTAAACTGCAACTCCAAAAACGTAATTTATGCACTTAAATGCACAAAATGTAAGAAGTCATATATAGGCATCAACCAACAACTGAACAACAGGGTCTCCCTACACAAAAGCAATATAAAATTGACAGACAACAGAAAACTTTTTGTATCACAACACATTTTCAAATGTAACCAAGGTAAGTTTAATATCATGCCGATATATCAAACAGACAATTACTCATATCTACAAATACAGGAAAAAACTTTATAAACAAATTTAAACCCGAACTAAATAGATCATAACCCCACACACAAGACACACAACATGCACACAGGGTGACCAAATACAATGATCAAATCGCTCACATACATGGACGCACACTCATATACGGGAGACACGAGGAGATATATATATGTATGTACACATACATACATACATACATACATTTATGTATGTATATGCGGATGTTGACAACTTAAGAAGTACGTGTGTGTGTGTGCGTGTGTGTGTGTGTGTGTGTGTGTGTGTATACTGGTTCCATGTAGCTTGGGAAATATGTGTGTGTGTGTGTGTGTGTCTGTGTGAATGTATTACTTGTGGTGGGATGGTGTGTATGTGCGTATGTGTGTGTGTATGCGTGTATAGGTACAAATAAGTTTACGAATACTTCGTAGTAAGACAGTATATGTATGGAGGGGAAATATACGCACGCATATATACACGCATGCTGACAGGAACACACCAAAATGGAAACAGATCCAAGACCACATAGGGATCACTAAAACATTAAAAGATAAAATGCTATAACTACTTGCTGGACCAACCTTAATTGTTTTATGACCCTTCGCGCAGAACTCTTCATTGACAATTCTAGAAAGAAATTCGGATTACCAACACACAAACAGAGAATGTCTCATATTGAGAATATTTCACATTGAACATGAAGAAAAATTAATTATTTTTAATATGTAGAAATCTCCACTTTTACCTGAAGACGGTCGCGAGACCAGAAACTCGTGTCGTAAAATTATGTAAAACAAAGCATAATATTTTTTCTAAATAAATCCACATTACAACCAAAAACGTTAGCGGCACCTCTTTTCTCTTCTTTTAATATATATATATATATATATATATATATATATATATATATATATATATATATATATATATAAAAATTATAAAAAATATTTTATTAAACCAAAATAACAAAGGGATAATAAGAGAACGAAAGGACCAACAACATATTATCGCCGGACATCATATTAAAACCCTAAGATATACAGATATATTGTTGATGACAGGCCCAGGAGGCGAATTGAAGGTAAAGTTCGACAACATATTAAAGAGAAGTAAAGGGAAATAGTTATTAACTAAAAGAAAATGGAAATTTATGCTTTTTAGACGAAAGGGGGAGATTTTAACTTACTTCGCAAGAACTTCCGAAACAAGCGGGTAGTTAATTTACTTTAAAAATATTTATAGAAAAATCAACGTAGCTTTCCTGTCTTTTTATACAAACATTTTTATGGTACTCGTTTTTACGGTCTATCCACATTGGTACCTCGATGTTAAGAATTTCAGCGCTGTGCCACGAGATTGGCAGCTAGGTTACTTGCATTATTTATATTATTTGGACTGTCACCTCATCTTCATTCCCATATTCACAACGTTTCGGCAGTTGTATTGTCCGGTCTTCTTCAGGTGATTTAAATTTGGAATCGTACCATTTATTTCGTCCACGGGGGTAGATTTTTTTAGTTCCATATACCATGCCTCTTACGGATGTCTCAGATATTTCCCTTTAAATCAAATCCCCAAACTTTTTTTTTGTTCACCACTATTGTGGTCAGAAGAGGCATGACATGTGAATGTAGAACAATCTACCCCGGTTGACGAAATAAAGGGTTCGACTGGAAATTCCAATCACGTGAAGAAGGCCGGAGTGTTCAATTACCGAAACGTTGTGGATATGTCAATGAAGATGAGGATGATAGTCTAAATAATGTAAGTAATCATAATACCTCATCTCATATAGACAGGTTTGCTAGTTAGGTCTCATCATTTTACACTTGCATCAGCGAGATGTAACCGTACGTTATATGCTACCAGCTTCATTCCTCGTACTTCTCCCTTTGTGTTACTCGCTTCCGGCTTCTTGCTTTCCAGTGAAATTTGAGCTTCAAAAGTTTGAACGGAATATTAATCGTTATTTTCTATCTTCTAAATTCCAGTTCTTTTAATGTACTTTTTCGTTAATAATGTTTTCGTCTTTCTCATAATTTTTTACACTCAGTAACCCCTTACAACTTAGTAGCGTTATTGATTTTCTTGGGGTGAAATTATATTTTTAAATAGGGGAAGAAAATTACTCTGGATAGCCATGGTTACTGTTGTGGTAGGATCCACCTAATTTGCATAGTGGAGTACCGACCATATAAATATGGTTGGTACCGGGAAGAGAGGGAGGAATCAAGAGATTCAACCAGAGACTCTGCCCGACTGCGACTCAGTCAACACATTCTACAGGAACGGTCTTACCAGGAATATACAAAAGACTATATGTAAATATTGTGTACACTTTCTTGTTTCAATACATTTTGTTCTAAGTACATTTTGTGTTGCATTATTATTCCATGCATTAGTTAAGTTTCAACAGTTACCCACGGCATGGGATATGGTTCATAGATAAAAAAAAGAATACCAGTTCCATTTACACTAAACCGTTACATCACCTGCATTTCTTACATATTTCTGAGAGTGAATGAAATATTTGACGTATTTCTTAAAACCAGTTCCTACCTTGTGTCTCTTGACCTACATAAACAAATTGTAGACAGTGTAACACACTAAAGTTATCGTGAAATAATCATTGTGCAGTGAAGAATTCAAAATCCAAAATGAAAAACTAAGTAAACATCTAATTTTATTTGAGATTTAAAAGAAAAGTAATTCTGATTGTAAATTTTACTGGAGGACTAATCTTTTGATTAAATTTCATCAGAGAAACGAACCAGGTAAGGTCGTCTCTGACATAACATCTTATAGCGTGGAAAATATCAGCGATCAATCTCAGGGATTTTATTATAATTAACTGTTATGTTCGATATTAACCGGTCAAAAATATCCAGCAGTCTGTTATTTTCTCATTCTTTTCGATGGTTAATATTTCAGCAAGAAAAGTTTTAATGAACTTATATTCATTTTCTATGCAGAAACTTTAAACCAGTGGTGAATGTTTTCTGTAGCTAACTTAACGAGACCGACAGATAGTCCCTTGCAAAAAGGAATCTTTTTATAATATGGCGTATAAATCATTTCCTATTCAATCATTTTATCACGACCCTTATATATTCGAAGGTTTCTTGAAATGTCTTCAGCTTTTCTTTTTGTGGGCTTTAAATTTGTAATTTCCTTCATAATTAAAAAGACTTGACTAAGAAGGATCATTTGGTAGTTTCTTTGAATTGTTTGCATCGGAAGCAGGATGATTTTTCATGCAGTTTCAGAGTAAATTATCGTGACATGACCGTGACAAGACATTTCTCTCTGAAACAGTGCACAAGTATACGAACATTGATGCTTTTCCTAAAGATATTCTTTCGAAATAAAACCGTTGTCGGAAATCGCCATAGCGATTACGTTTTCACAGACACCAATCGTTCTTCCACACCCCAACGAATGTATACAACATTCATTATAGAAGGTATATGGAAGAGGAAGAATACGCTGTGCAAAATGTAGTTTCACACAACATCGTAAATTACATCAAAGCCAAAGCATTTTAAAACACTGATCAAGTTCTCGGTAGATGAAGACATGTATATGGATTTCATGCACAACGCCAAAATCGTTCAGAAATAATGACACACTTAGCTGTATATAACGCTATCTTTGATCAATGATTAAAAATGGCTTTGAGCGAATAATACCTGTAGACCCCCAGGAGGACTATATTACTTCAAATCTCGTAAAATGGTGCTCCAAACGAATCACTTTATCAAATAAAAGAAACCATGTAACTTGAGGACTTTCACCTTAAGCGCTCATTAAAATGGTTATCACATGTAACAAAAAGAGAATATAATGACATCATCAGGACGTTAACTTTCCTCAAGATTTTGAAGAAAAGGTTACAATGATAGATTTGTTTGTTGAACGGTATATCAAGTCCCTATGAGTAATTTAAATTTCTTGTGAGTTTTGAAGTATTAAAAATATGATGTACGTTATTCTGCTTTCACAATTGAATACATGGTAGACGATGCGCAGTTTGTGTGCGTCGGCAATGTGCGATGGATAAATTGTCATGTAAATAACCCAAAAATGATAATAATACTGATATCTTATTTTAACAGATATATTTACCAGAATTACATGAAAATATCTTGAAATACGATAGAGTAAATTTATTCAACAAAATCGCTATTGGCTTTCAACCACGGCCTCAGGACGACTTCCGAATGTTCTCTATCTCTTCTGGATGATTTCCTTGTTTAAGTTTGTGAATGCTGCCATAATCCATGCCTTCAGTTTATCTTTGGTGTTAAATATGTTTGTTGGTCGTTCGCTCAACTGCACCTCACACATAATAATCAAGTAGGTTTCAACATAGGTGACCAGATATATAGGGTGATGTGGTTTCGGAAATTCTTTGACAGCCATGATTGTGTTCTCCTGATTGTGCAGCATAGTGCAGAGTCCTGTTGTTAGATATAAGATCTTCCAGCAGCCACCCTCTTAACCTAGGTCATCACTTACTCCTCAAGTCAGTTGCTTTAGGCCTTAGCGTTGAGCCTGAGGCCCTCGCCAACAAATTCGGAAGATCTTTTCTTATCAGGTCGATCAGATTGCGTTTTTCCAAGTTGTCGTACCTTCGTAATCCCCATTAGACTCATCCAGCTCTTTTGGAATCCTTCGAATTAAAGCCAAAACACACTGAAATGTTGGTATTGGTGCTTTAGGCGCGAATGCCAAGTAGTACTGCATGTCATTTCAAAATTTCTCGGGGGCGTGAATTGCGTCAGGGTGCTTTTATTCTCACAAACAGTACCCAACTGTCCCTACTATACTGTGCGATCGACAAAATCAAAAACTAAACAAAACAAAAAAACTCGCATAAATAAAATTAAAAATATAACATGACGACAATTTACCCATCGCAAAATGTACATATCCGCGTGGACATGATTACTAGAAGCGAGATTTCTGTGCGTTTTATGTTGTACTTTTGTTCAAGATATATTCTGGGGTACAGTTTTATTTGAGAAATTGTAGGATGATATTATATGGACTAATTATTTGGTTCGTTGGTTGTTTGATTGATTGTTTGATGGATTGATTGATTTTGTTTGGCGGTAAGTCAATGATTTAAATAATGCCGAAATCTAAATATTTATGCTTTCAACAATAGATATTTTGTATATAATTTTATAATTTCAGAGTAAAGGTATGCTTAAGTATATACTTTGCAGATCATAAAATATACTGTTTGTTTGGTTTGGTTTGGTTTGTTTTACGGCATATCAACCTCAATTTTTTTCTGGTAATATTTTTGTTTTGTCAAAAATCTATTTCTGTTAATATTTATTTCCTCAAAAACATATATCTGGTAATATTATTTTTTCAAAAACGCGTAAATTATAATACTATTTTTTCAAAAACTTATAGCTGGTAATATTATCTTTTCAAAAACGTATATCTGGTAATATTATTTTATCAAAAACGTACAGCTGGTAACATTTTTCCAAAAATGTATTATCAGAGGCCTTGCTTTTGGACGTAGTTTATTGTCATACCCAGGACGCGGATGTAGTTTATCGCCATACCCAGGACATAAACTGTTGGTAATTTTAATTTTTTTCATTTTAATATACTTTCGTATATTTTTAGTGTTGGACTGATTGCCATTTTGCGATAAAAATGTATTGTTAGTGCTTTTACTATAAAAATATACTGTCGATTTTTGTTTGTGGATTTACTATTTGCCCATAGCTGTGGCCCTAACAGGTTCTACCACCCAGGTCAGGGTGGTTACCTGGGAACAACCGTAATCAGTAGATGGTTCCACGCTCCTAAAATACATCCAATCTCCAGATAAGAGGCCTTGCTGCTGGATATAGTTTATCGTCATACCCAGGACGAAAAGGTTAGGAAGGACATATCTACCAATACTTCAAAGATTATTAAATGTTCGTCAAGTCGAGAAACCCATTTTCCTGCAAAATTATTTTAATAGAAAGAATTTATATAATTCACTAAGCAGTAGAGCTAGCTATACGGACTATGAATAAACATTTATTTGCCATATAAGGCCACGGCTAATGTTACTATTAACATTAAGATAATTACCTAAGAGGTAATCAACCACATTCAAAATAAAGAATAATTATAGCAATAAGTACCAAATAACATATATCAGTAATTGCGTTTGAGAAAGAAAAAAAAAACGAATGCACCAAATTACGGTTTGTAGTTTTTTTGATTTGTTGGCTAAACATTTTAAATACTTATAATAAAGAGCCATTTAAAATTAGATATATTATGCTTTCCTTCCAAAATTCATTAAAACGTTTATTTTTTCAGCCATAAAGGTGTTTAATCAAGTCTCAGGTAATAAGCATGTGCGCAATCAATGTACACAATGCCTTGAGCTTTTTTTATTTATTTTCTTCTAAAATGTCGTGCACCGAATGGTTTAGCGTTTTGTAAAGATCATTTCACAGAAAATTGTATTATAATTTGAATTAAGTAGTTTTCTTCATGGCACCACATATTTGCACGCATATATTGATTGCGTGAATAGCGAACACCGTTTCCTCTACTAATTTATCGACTGGCCTTTGGAAGAGTTTAGGTTAAATTTTTCTTATTATTTCGTTTATTTTCAATTTGCTTCTCTCTATCTATCTCAGTCTATAAGTATCTATCTATCTCAGTCCGTTCGTATCTATCTATCTATCTATCTATCTATCTATCTATCTATCTATCTATCTATCCGTCACTTTGTTTCTTCCTATCTATCTATCTATCTCACTTTGTTTCTTCCTATCTATCTATCTATCTATCTCACATTGTTTCTATCTATCTATCTATCTATCTATCTATCGATCTCACTTGGTTCCTTTCTATCTATCTTCCTATGTATCTATCTCACTTGGTTCCTTCCTAT
>CAHIKZ030000222.1:1542500-1557500 GCA_903632075.3 Acanthosepion pharaonis | reverse complement strand
CTGATACGTAATACACAAAGGAAGGTGTTGTTATGACGATCGCTAACAAATATCTCGTCACATCGTGTGCTACATAGATAGGCTTGGGAAACCTTCCCAGAGAAAATGAGGTGACTTACAACATCTGCACATCACCTAGTAAATTCCCAGTCATTTCTGAAATTTTCAATTTGTGGCACCTAAAAACCTTCGAATTTTGGAGGTTTTCAGATTTTGAAAATTAGGAGAAAGGATATTCAAACTCTATAGGTAGCAATTATTGTTTTCAACATTGAAAAGAATAGCTATTCCATGTCTATTGAAGTTATCCATCGTTTTATTTTTCAAATTGCAAATAACCATCTGCAAACTTGGCTGCTATAAATGCCGAAAAACAACACGAAACCAAATCCGGTTACAACCATCAGAAACCCATGAATAATTTTCATGTGTGAAAAAAGTTAAGTAAAATCATAGAACATATGTGATTGACACACGTTCCGGTTACATGTTCCTCATACGATCTCTTACGTTTTGATTTATAACTATACTTATATATATATATATATATATATATATATATATATATATATATATATATATATATATATATATATATATAAAAGTGCTACTTAAAAAAATTTTTTTTTTTTTTACTTTCCTTCACTTTTTCTCCCCCGCCTCCGAAGATGACTCACGGGAATTAAATGCTTGGATACGGCCTTGATTTTGAATATTTGCTTTTTCCATATCAAACAGCCAAGTTTGAGAGAGATTATACACAACTGGAAGAAGATGATAGATATATTAAATAGACGTAGAATGTTTATTTACATACATTCATATTTGAAAAGAAAAAAAATATTCGCAAGCCGTTCATCAATCAAGTTAAAAAGCATTTGCCGCATCTTCATTGACAGTTTCCTCATCTTTCAAAATGACTCTACGAGAAAATATCGAAATATGTAGAAATTTGTTTTCTCTTTCGTTTTTTGATGTTTCTGAGATTTGGAATGACGATTATTATATATTTCTCTGCTTATAAACATATACCAATCGTAACAGCAAAATTGTCCGAATCGTGTGACATTATAAGTGTTCATCCCATAAAATGTTTAATATCTAAAAGAAAAAAACAAGAAAACACTAAACAAATTGACTTTTTATTTTCTCAGTACTCAGATAAGATGTTTAGCCACCTTGTCTTAAGAATCTCTTAAAAACCCTATGAGTTATTCAGCTAGAAAAAGAACGGGGTAAAATCGTCTTGTGTCAGCCCCAATGTCTTCCCAAATGAGCAATGGTAAGAGGAAAACATCATTCACGCCTTCAGCAATGGCAGCAACATTCAAACTCTGGCTTTCATCTTCAGAATCTATTCAAGAACCATCAAGAGAACATAAATATGTTTTAAAAAGAGGGAACAGAAGAAATGTGTTGTGGCCTGTTTAGCAGCCAGAAAGAAAGATTCGGAAGACGAAGGTCGGTTGAAAAAAGTATATTGAAGATATAAACAAAACAATAGTGTTAGTAATAAATAGATTATCACAGCGTCTACTACTCCACTCCACTTCACACTCTGCGCTCCCGTCCGACTCTCCCAGTTAGTATCTATGAGAGGAAGAAGAGTTCATTATACTGTAAGAGGGTTTACCACAACAAAATGAAAACTGGATCAGGAGGTGACAACAATAAGAGGGGTCATTCTTTCAAATTAGGGCTAAAGAGATCAATTAGATGCAACACAATCCATACGACATTTGGTACATGAGAGAGGTGTTTCAGTGCAAAGAGCAGTGAAAAACGACTGTCCATGATATCGTACGTGAAAACTGTGAGAGACCTTGTTCTTCAAGTACAGAAAATTAGAATGTTTGAGCGGATGAAGATCATCTTGAATGAATTGAAAAATGGTACTAAAAGAACACACACACACACACACACACATAATATATATATATATATATATATATATATATATATATATATATATATATATATATATATATATAAATCGACTCCCGTTGAGGTCAAGCAGATCAGTTTCCAGGAAACCGACAGCCCGACACCAGTACATGAGATTTGATTATAGTGGTGAAGGCCTCGTGCAGGACCATCCACACTTTTTGAAGGGACGGATATAGAGACCTGGTGCACCGAATGCCACAAGGTTCCCAAACGACCCTCCGCAGGTTTTGAATTCAGAGTTGTCCTTCTCCTAGACCAGTTGCCATCCAAGGCTATGGAACCTGCTATTTTACCCATAGCTGGAGGGAGAGGAAGAGGATTCATACATTAGCACGTAAGTGAATGTAATGGATTCGACTGGAATTCGAACTCGGCTCTGCGATTCCTCAATCCAAGCCGCTATCCATTACTCCACTCAATTCCTCATAAGCTACTGATCCTTAGCTATGATTAATTCATGATGAACATGTCATTTTCGTTTATGGTTGAATTTATCACGATTCTTCTCTTTAGCTTGCAGAGTAATTATGCATACTTATTGCTTAAAGTAGAGGGCATTAGTGTTATAAAAACTCGGAGAATTCCAGTAAGATACTTTTAATCATTCCAAAGATACAGCGATTTAAACCATAATCTAATAAATGGACAATTTTGCTTTTACACGACTTGGACAATTAAAGGTATAGGGAGAGAGAGATAAAAAAAAGCAGTTTACAGAAAAAATAATATAGATAGATAAATAGCAGTTACAGAAATATTCGAAACACCGTCATATTTCACTGTGCATTTCCAAACGATGAGCATTAGAAATTTTATACTGGAAATGAACTCACGTTAATTATGTAAATAAAGTGAGTTCAATTCTTATTTCGTTAAACATTTTCGTTTTTGTAGAATATGTAACTCATTAATTCTAATTATTTCTTACCGAAATTACACTCATAATCCTAATGATCGTTTTAATTTCAAATAAAAAATAATTAAAAGTGAAAATATAAGGGACTGACTAATAATTTGATTGCAAGTTGTAATTTACGTTTTCAATCTTCATTATTCAATTCTTTATTCACAGTTACATGTAAATAGCCTAACTTATGCTAACATAGAAGAGTAGGATAATGAACAATAATAATAAATTCCAATAGGTTCATTGAAGACATTCCTTGTAGCCTTGTCAAAGAAATACAAAACATTGTACTCAAAAGGACAGCCCAAAGAAATTATCTATGTAAAATATGTTATATTAGTTTTTTTCCCCTAAAAAATGCCCCATGATGCCATATCTGACCATAGGTCTCTGTGTGAGACCTGCAAAAAAATGAGTATATACCAGAAATAAAATAATAATAATAATAATGTCATATCAAAGATTTCTGAGACAGAGATGTGGACTTTCGAGCATTGAATTTACAATCAGAACAGCGGATCAGTCACACTGGAAACATGCATGAGTCATGATGGTAGGCAGTATCGGTCATACAAACGCTGACTGTTGTGTTTTTATTCTAAATTATTAGAAAATATATATATATATATATATATATATATAAGATAGATAGATATATAGCATATATATATATATATATATATATATATATATATATATATATAGTCTATCTATATATACATATATATGCATATAGAGTATATATATATATATATATATATATATATATATGCATATAGAGTATATATATATATATATATGTTAAGAAATGGACGAGGTCCGACAATTTATTTATTAAAGACATTTTTATTTATGTTTAACGTTGTTATTTTTTATAGATACAAGTATTTAAGCAAATGCTCTGTTTATGATAAACAGTATTAAATAACATTTACCGGCCTGAATGTCCGAAAATTTTCATAGAAAATATTCGTTCATGAAAAGGATTCTATATGGCGGTTCCGTATTTAGGATGCAGGTTCGATCCTAAACTATGAGCATTTGCTTAAATACTTGTATCTATAAAATAACAACGTTAAACATAAATAAAAATGTCTTTAATAAATATATATATATATAAATATAGCCTATTATATACATATATATATATGAAAATTTCTCCGATTTAATCGGTAGAGAAGACAATATTTATGAATAAAAATGACAATAGGAAAACTGGTAATGCTGACGCGTTTCGTCCAATGTGGACTTTATCAAAGCAAAATACGAAAATGAAATTAAATGAAGAACGTAACTAATAAAAACAAAAACAGAATGTACCTAGCAACTGGAATGTAGAGAAACGCTATTTTCATATTTTTTTAAATGAAAAATGACGTCAGAGATTGTCACGTGTAGAGAATATTGTCATTATATCTGTGTTGATGTATTCAACCATTTTCTTTCGATTTTATGAATCTGTTGTGCATATTTGTTTGTAAGAGCATTAATTTTGTTAAGAAAGGTGAAATAGGAAAAAAGCCTGGGCGTAAATTAATATTTGGATAATTTTCTATGGCGGCACTGTCCAGAATTTTCCTTCTGAGTGAGTTATTTTCTTTTTTCATGAGTGTAGCATTTTTAAAATCAAAATTATGGTTGTATTTATTTCTATGTATGACTATTGCATTAGCTAAGTTGTTTTTTGTGAGGTCTCTTTTGTGCTCATAAATGCTTCTACTTGTTTCTCCAATATATTGGGAGGAGCAGTTTTGGCAATTTATTTTATAAATGCCTGCTTCAGAAATATTAGTGCTATTATTGTTTTAAGATCTTAGTATATCTATAATGGTTTTGGATGGGTTTGTGACTATTTCAAGATTATTTAGATGGGATAGGTTATTCTGGATCGTGGACGTGGCAGAATTGGTCGGTAGTATTATGTATCTGTTTTCATGTGATTTACTATTGCGGATTGTGTTATTAGTTTTGTTTCGTTTGTATATTTTGTATGCTTTTCTTCTTGCATTGTGGATGAAATGATATGGGTATTGTAGGTTTTTGAATGTGTTTTCTATGTATGTTTCTTCTTTAAATAAATATTTAGGACTACAGATTCTTAATGCTCTTAGAAACCTATAATAATTCCAGATTTAATTTTGGAAGGGTGGTGTGAGTAGAAGCTGATGAGATCATTTTTGTTTGTAGCCTTTCTGTAAACGTCAAAATTGAGTTCGTTGTTATTTCTAATTAACAAAATGTCCAGGAACGAAAGAGTGTAGTTGGTTTCAGTTTCGAGAGTGAAGTTTATTGTAGGTTCAATGTTGTTAAGTTTGGAGAGAAGATCCGTTAAATTGGTGTTTTTTGGAATTATTAATAACGAGTCGTCTATGTATCTGAAATATGAAGAGTTTGTAGGGAGAATATTTTTGAATGAGTCACTTTCTAGAAATTCTAAAAATAGACATGCAAGAACGCCGCTGAGAGGAGATCCCATTGGCAAACCAAATTTCTGTCTGTAATGTTGGTTATTAAAAGTAAAGAAACATAGCTTGGTAATTAGTTGGCACAGTTTTATAATTTTGTGTGTAGATATAGGTAATTGGATTTTTGCATTTGTTAGGATTTTTTTAAGTAAATTTAAGCATTTATCTATGGGGACGTTTGTATAAAGAGATTGTATATCTAAACTAGTCATATATTTGTTTTCAATGTCTATGTTTTTTAGCTTGTTTAAGAGGTCGCCTGAATTTTTTATGTGTGATGGACTAATAGTGCCGAGAAGTGGAGTTAAAATTCTGCTTAGTTTGCGGGCTATTTTATGTGGAGCGCTGCCTATCCCTGATATGATAGGTCTCATTGGTATGTTCGGTTTATGCGTTTTTGGTAATCCATATAATATGGGTGTTTTTGGATGGTATTCAGTAAGCTTTAACCAGGAGAAGTTTTCATTTTTTAGTAGTTTTTTAATGTTGCTTGTAAACATTTGTGTTTCTTTTATAGCTATGTTTTCATTTACTTTTTCATAGATGTTATCATCATTAATGAGCTCCCTCATCTTCCGTTGGTAAATGTGTTTATCCATAATTACAATTCCCCCGCCCTTATCAGAAGTAGATATATGTATGTTTTTGTTGTTAGCTAATTCTTTCAAGGCGTTGATGTATCTTCGAGGAAGTGCGGTGCCATTCGTGATTTTGTGTGTAGCTGTGATTAGGCCCTGAATATAGCCTTTGGTAAAATCGGAGTCATTGTGGTGATGATTTTTGATTATGTAATCCGTGATATCATATTTCGGTAATCCAGTGGCAAATTTCTGACCAGAGCTGAGTGCTTCTAGCTGTGTATCCGATAGTTGGAATTTGGATAAATTTGTTATTAGCTCTTTTCTGCCGATGTTGGACCATTTGCTATTGTAAATGAGTTTGCTGAGTTTGTTCTGTAAAACACGGACTTTCTTCTTATTATTATATCTGACTGAATGAAATAAAAAGATCAGTCAGATATAATAATAATAAGAAAGTCCGTGTCATTTTCAAGAACAAATCCAGAGTCTGTGTTTGTACACAGAATTCTTTTGCTTACATACTTGTATGGACTATTATATTTAAAATTGATTATCGGAACGGCAAATAAAATCGCAGAGCCGAAATAAAAATCCAGTCGATTGTGTTTCGTTCGATACGCACTTGAAAAAAAGCACGTGTCCACTTTCTCTAGTTGTGGGTTACTCTGCTTTCTTACCTTGGTTGAATTCCGTCTTGAGAAGGGAGATTCTGAAACCAATTTTGTGATGATCTCTTGGGTAACATCCATGCTCAATGTAACAAGTTTCTCTTCCAATGTTTCATAATCTGCACAAGCCTATATTATTATTGTAGATATACAAAGTTCGATTATCTCTCTTTGGTGGAGGTGAATTCACGTCATTCCCTTGACATCACTGCATAGTGACGAAAGTAGCAGTCAGTCAGCCCTACACTCGCTCAGCTTCCAGGAATCCAACGGGGCAGGTGTTTTATTTTTTAGTTCGGGCGTCCTCCAGCACTTGGCGCAGGTTACAAGCCTATGGCGTGATTTATCTCCAGAAATATATCTTCATCAACTGTGGAAAATATACCAGGTCGCAGTCCTCAAAATGGGAATAACTCAAAGTTTTATTGTCTCCCGTTTACGAAATTATGTCCTCGCTAGGGATATGGAGGCGATCGAATCTGAAATCTTAATTATAGCTTCCCAAGTAACACTGGCGTATCTACATGTTATATGAAAAACCCTCTTTATTCGTTCTCTTTTCACACTGCTTGTTGTGTAGACATGTGTTATATATATATATATATATATATATTTTGCGTGGAACAGATGTATATATAATTTTGTGCATGACTTAGCATTATAAAACTCTCTCCGAGAAGAAAGCATATTTGCCATTCCTTTTCCTTTCAGCCATCCATTCTGTCCTTGAAATATGGTGTTATTATATCGCGAATTTAATAATTTCCATAATAGGAGAAATGCAAAGGGGAGAATAAAACTTTCTTCGATAGCTCAGCCATTATCTGGGTCAGCCTGACCTGATATGATATATTATTACCTCCATGATGTGGGGACCTAAACTGGAACGACAATATTATCAATGCGGATAATGTAACGATTCAGTTCTAGACTGAACCATTTAATCATCATAGATCGAAATCGGTGGTAGAGTTAGCGATTAAAAATGCCTCAAAGTATACGGTATGTGATATAAAATATTGTGTACATTTAAGCAAAAAAGCATGATATAGCAAAGAAATGTATCCATTGTATTTACGTCATTCTTGTTCTTGCCTATGTCAAGGAAATATTTTACTAAATAGAATTACAAAAATGTGTATAAAATCATTCTATATAAATTCATATTAAAAGTATTGTTTATCGGAAAATACTACCTTTTTTTTTTTTTAAGCATTACGCCCAGAGCAAGGCGGGAAGCCACTAGGATACAGGGGGTTGCAGAGGATTTGGAGCGAGAGCAGATAGGAGTGATAGAAGAAAGGACAAGGAGAAGGATAGTGGATAGATCAAGGTAACTGGATGTGTCGATTGACATTACATTTGAATAGTTGGAGATTATAGCTCTCAGGGAAACAGTAATTGGGAAGGGTGTTCCACAGACGAGAGGTGCGAGGTATGAAGCTATTGGAGTAGAAGAGACGGCTATATTTAAAAGTTTCTACAGTGAAAGGGTGAGAGCGGGATGCCAGCCTCGTAGGGCGCTTGAATTCATGGAGTCTGGGAACCAGTGGAAGCAGTTCATCGGAGCAATTACCATGAAAGTATTTGTAGAAAAGACAGAGGGAGGCGACGGCGCGTCTGTGAGAGAGTGACTATAGACGAGACGCCAGATCAGGGCCAATTATATTACATATCCGTCTCTGGATAATTTTTATTGTTATCATCTTCATTATACTCCGAATTCAGCTATAGTCGCAAAACCTACCAAGTCTACGAGAAGACCTAAGGTAGTTAGTGATAAGGTGTTATGGCTATATTTCTTGATATATTTTTCTAACTCTCATAGCATCACTAGCGTTACATGGATAAAGTAGTTCTTAATGTGTGGGTTGTACATATCAAAAAAGTTTTGATATTTCACTTAAGCTAGGCTTTTAAAAGAATATATTCAATGTGTTGTTGTGTAATTTTTTTTGTCATTCCAAGCGCACCTACTATGGCTGATAATATTCTTGTCAATTTCAGCATCTTTACTATTTCGATTTCCAGGTCTTTATACTTCAATACTCTTTCAAATTCCTTGGTTGCTATATTACATCCTGCTGGGCATGCGGTATGAATAAGTAGTCACTTTTTTTTTCTTTTCAAACCGGCAAATATAATTAATTGTGTTTAATTAAGAAAAAGAGCATTTATTCAAATAAGTGTATACATAAAAATCATATAAACAGAAAATATAATGAAATATTTCTTGGATTTAATTATATATATATATATATATATATATATATATATATATATATATATATATATATAAATGAACATAGAACATTATATTTACACAAGCTCTATCTCTGATATCGAGCACTTTATCCCATAAATATAGCACACCTTAACACTATATTTCTTCATATATATATATATATATATATATATATATAATTATCCATACTCGGTTGGTGAAAAACCCCGGGTGACGTGATTCGCAATTATAAATATATGGAAACAAATTGGTATCTGCGAAAAATGTGAAATAAAGAAAGAACTAAAAAAACCCGAACAGGACGAAAAAATCGTCCACTGCCTTAATTTCCAGTCCAAAGAAAAGAAAGTAATCGAGTAAAGAAGATGAAACTCAAAGTGCTCAATACGCTAAGTAGAGCAGAAAATAAAATCCTAAAGAGCTAAACTTGATCTTCTGAAAGGGCTAATTGGATATTCAGGGTAAACGGGCCACCCTGAAGATCCAGTTACGTGAAACCTAGGCTGACTTTTAGGAGTTTTAATTATATATATATATATATATATATATATATATATATATAGTTAAATTCACAGATGAATTCGTTGGACAAGACAGATTGGTATCAAATGACAATTGGAAAAAAAAACTTACAACTATATTGTCGACATGGAAAAATAATAATAATAATAATAATAATAATAATAATAATAATCCCTTACTATAAAGGTAATTTACATTAACCAGAAAAAAGGCTTAGACACAAGCGTCTATCTTTTTAAATTTGGATTTTTATTATAACTATAACAACAAAAACATTTCGATTTCATTTTTGCCTTTGAAAAAGTCGGAAGACGAAACTCGTCGGCAAAATGTAAGATTTTTTTCAATTGTCATTTGATACCATATATATATATATATATATATATATATATATATATATATATATATATATATATGTAAAATAATTAATTATGGAATCTAATGAATTTATACAATGAAGTTTCCGCGTAGAACTTTTCTCACGGCGAACTTCCTACGAGGTAAATCTTCTCACAGTGAATTGAGAGCAATGAACATTCCGGTGGGGAATTGATACCAGTAAAATAAGCTCTAAATGCTCTATTCTGGTCTCCAACATTTGATTAGTTTTTCCTGTGTGCTCAGCTTCATATTGGCATTTATAATTGGAAATAACAGAGCCTAAATGACGTGGGGTCAGAACATCCTTACAAACTCAACATACGTTGGAACGAAAACACCACTCGTGAATTAGCAGTATCGCAATAACGTCACCAATCCACGGAAATCAAAATCAAACGAGGCACTTAATCAGAGGAAACAATTTAGATTTATTAAATTGCACAATCTTTGCACAAATGCCAGATTACAGTACGTTATGTGGGTAATCATTTTCTCCTAAATCCCATGAAAGAAACTCAATCTCCGATTGTAATTCAGATTGAGATCAAATTTTACAGACTTGATGCACCAATGTCTTGATCAGGTTAACATTTTGCTGCCTTGGACAAAACAAACCCCACTGGGTAAAGGATCCAGTGACGGCAGGCTTGTGATACACAGAGAAGAGAAAACAAGTATCTGACCTGTGTAGAAATAGATCTAGTAAATTAGTATAATGTTTTATTTTTTTCCATGTGAATCTTAAAGTCAAACGTAAATCAATAAGCAACTCATGAACTCATCCGCTGTGTTTCTCACTAAAGACACAAAACGTGTCACACACATCACTGTGATAAAAATGTGTTTTTGCTGAACAAACATGTCCTGAGTAAGACGTTAAACTACATCCACGTCCTAGGTCAGACGATAAACTACATCCAGCAGCAAGGCCACTGATGATTAGGTTTTGAGGAGCATGGAACCACCTCTTAATTGCTGGTGTTCCAAGGTCCATCCAGACCCAGGGTGGTAGCACCTATTAGGGTCCCAGCTATTGGCAAATAGTTAACTATTACCAGCAATACTTTTTGAAAAAAAAAATCATTACCAGAAACAGATTTTTGACAAAACAACTGATTACCACCAATAAAAATATTGTCAGCATTAAATAAACCATTGTGGTTGATATGCCGTAAAGCAAAATAAAACAAACCAATCTAAAGCAAAGAATACATATTCTATTCATAGTCAACTATCCGAAAAATGTTGTCGGCATTAAATAACCCATTGAGGTTGATATGCCTTAAACCAAACCAAACCAAACCAAACCAAATAGTACAAAGTTCCCATGCTCATGAAACCCAACGCCAATATCGATCACCCTAAAAATCCTGTCATTTTCTTTATATCGTACTGTTAAAACTGAATTCCACAGGTACCATGCTAATGTCAGTGAAGAGATCCTCCGAAAATTGTGGTGAGAGACAAATGACCCCGATGCCAAATATCAAATGTTTTTCAACAGTGGGACACATGTGAATAGATGGCTAATATGAAGCAATCACATAAATTTATTATCGTAGTCAAAGAGAGAATTTGTGATAGAAGCAGGAAATGTAAACGGATCCTGAATACAATGAAAGAAATAGATCTCCAATAGCGATTGAAATACATTGGCGAACGGCTTGGTCAATTTAAGCTCCAATGAACTATAATTTTAATATACCATTACTATTGCATTAATAAAGTTTTGTAAACGTCATAGGGTGTATATAATTTCAATATGCCCTTTTTATTGTAACTCTTTCACATTTATAATATTTATATCTCTCTATCACTCTCTCTCTCTCATATATATATATATATATATATATATAATTTTAATATACCATTTTACTGACTGCATCAATAAATTTTTGTAAACTCCATTAACTGCTTCTCTCTATATATCTATCTATATATATATATATGTGCTTGTATAATTATATAATAATTGTAAATTTCTAGGTATTACGTAATTCGAAAATGTCCAAACTTATCGATTATATATTTGTTTATTTGTAAAACACATATTGAATTTATGGTAAGATTTTATATGTCCGATTTTCGCCAAGAATATCGAACATATTTTAACATTAAATTGTAACTACATCTATCGCATGTTACCAAAACTACGGAGACTGTTCTACATCAAAAAAGCTTCTTAAAAAGTTACTAGGAATTGGAATTTGAGTTGTTTCATTGGTCTGTGTACACGAGTGGGAGTATGAGCTGAAAACATTTTGTGTCTTTTAAAAATCTTATTCTGAAACAATACATAAACAAATGCGATCTGTGGCTAAAATTACCTTGTTATCTAATCGTTCTATGAAATATCAGAAAACGATGTTCCTTTGCTCCTAAAGGATCATATTCATTGTTTTTTTGATAATTTAATTTGTAATTTAATTATTTGTCTACGTATTTTTAAAATTAAACATTTTATCATTTATCAAATTACACAAGATATTTTTCGTCGCGAATTGAATAAATATAAGGAGATAAGTAATTAAAACAGCGACTGTTATAATGAGGTAATGCCTAATAATTATTAATCCCAACAGTCAGTAACTATTATGGATTATCAGTATAGAAACAACGTTATCACATATATTCATATTACAATATTATGATCACATTTTATTGTGAGTACCGACGATATTAAATATAAATTTTATAAAGGAAATTATTTAAATATTACTAAAAATTTAGTGATGATAATAGAATATAATTTAAAAAGATGGTTTAACCAAAGAAATTCTGTTTAACTGTCTTTGAAACAGAGCCAATATTAAACATTCCAATTTAAATATGCATCCGTTCACCAGAATATTATAGATTTTCAAACAGTGCAAAGGAAAATAGCACAGTATTGTAGGGAAATAAAAAGAAATAAGACTAAACTAAGAATTATAACAAAACTGTCCTTTAGATCTTCATAAGATCATGAAAGAAAGTGAGTTCTGCTCAAAAATGAATAGAAAACTTAACAGAAATTCCAAAGAAATTACATTAATTTTTAGCTAGACTTTCTTTTATATTAAAACATCTTATTTAGCAAATAAACAATAACTCCTCGGCGAGCCTCTTGGAGCGTCTTATTAAAAAAACACCAAAATAATTCACCACAAGCGATACACTAATAGTAATGAATTACATACACCATTTAAATATACACTTAATTATTCAGATCTCTAAGAAATCATGTTAGTATTGTTATATTACATTAGCAATATTTAGATGTAATAGACTTTGAATACTTTAACCATGGAATTCAGTAAAATTTTGTTACTGATAATGATAACTAATACTTTTTAAGCAACCACATTCTTCAGAAAATGGACGAGAATGGCTCTCGACTATCCTTTATTATAAGCAATATTTGTCTCTAAACTATGCGCGACTATCGTTTTATTTTCTGCCATCCATATACATATATACGTGCATGGAGAGTTACTCACTATTCCACTTTCACTGTCTTCTGTTCCGTTCTGTTGCTTTCCTTCCTGATTCAAACAACAAGTGAATTTTCCGTTTACATTTTCCTTCAAACAACCTCGTTGTTCACCTGTTTCCTTAATTTTACTATCAGCATCATTCTCTAGAAGAAAATCTCATTTGCCTCAGGTCTTCTCATTATCGGCTTTAACTATCATATGAGAGAATACTTGATACATCATATTACAGTTATCATTTCTTTTTTTTTAGCCTGTTTCTGATTTCAGATACTCTTTTTCGAATTTCGGAAAGCATATTTCTTTATTCTTATATCATTTTTATATTTCTGTCTGATATTTTCCATCGGCTGTTATAAAACTTCCGACATCGCTAGAATTCTCAACTTGATTGTTTCTGGTGACTCCAGGTCAAGACTCAAATCTTAGTTTGTTCAGCTTGTATACTTGATCAGTCCGCCAACATCTCTCTGTAAAACCATATTCCTATTGTCTTGTATATCCTCTTCATCCATAGACTTTTGAACATTCTCTGAAGTATATCAGGATTGTTGTTACGAAGCTGTTGAGTCTACTTTTCGTTGTTTCGTAGGAAATTTGTTACAACATGATATTTCAATAATCTTTTCTTTCTTTTAACATGTTTCTGATTCCAAATAATCTTTTTTGAATTTTGAAAGTTATTTTCGCTATTTCTGTCTAGTATATTTCATCCTCCGTTATAAAACGTCCCACCCCACTAGAATTCTCAACTTGATTGTTTCTTACGCCTCCAGTTCAAAATTCACTTCTCAGTCTGCTCAGCTTGAAAAATAGTATTTTTATAAATGTAAAATCCTTAAATAAAACAAATCTCGGCACATTTTATGTATAAAGGCACATACTATTAAAAAATAATAATAAACTTAATTCTTATTCTAACTGGCGAAAAAAGTATTCGTACAAATCAATTATGAAAAAAATTATATTCAAGAAGGTTCCAGTAATGTTATCAGAAATTATAGTTAACGCTATTAGCCATTATCAGAGCAGTCTGCAATTTCTAGTCTTACGAGAAGGTTCTAATTAAGCAAAAGGTAAAGAATTGACTATTTCACAAAAACAACACATTTTGTCTCTTTGGAAAGATGGGAACATTTACAGAACGATTTCTAACAACCTGGATATTCTTTTTACTACAATTGCTTCGTTCATTGCAAGGTTTAAAACTCGTAACAGCGTCGAAAACCAAAGACGAAGAAGTGCTCCCAGGAAGATTTCTCTAAGATCAGCAAGGATATTAGGACGCCAGATCAAACAAAATCCAAAGGTTACACGAGAAGAGCTGCAGGAACATCTGCGTGCATTAGGGATTAAAGTAGCCAAGCGTACAATAAGTAATGAACTACACAAAAACAGTCTGAAATCACGCATCCCAAGGAAGACTCCACTCCTCTTGAAACGACACAGAGATGCTAGGCTGAAATTCGTTAGATAGCATAAGGATAAAGAATATTCGTTTTGGGAAAAAGTACTATGGACAGATGAATCATGATCTGGGACTGTTTTTCTGCAAAATGTGTTGGCAGAATATCAATAATACATGGCAAGATGAATGCCGAAAGATACCAGAAAATCCTGCAAGACAATTTAATGCGTTCTGTTGAGAGACTTCGGGTACCTCCTGATTGGGTTTTCAAACTGGATAATAATCCTAAGTATACCGCTAGATCTACAAAGAAATGGTTAGCTGAAAGTAACGTTGATGTCTTGCAATGAAGAAGTCATTTCCCAGAACCCAATCAAGAATTTATGGCGATATTTGAAAATTC
>CAHIKZ030000222.1:1497500-1537500 GCA_903632075.3 Acanthosepion pharaonis | reverse complement strand
ACGAAGATAAATCAATTGAAGTCCGCTAAAATAGCAGCAACAAAATTGGAGATTAAATGTAGCAAAAACAAAAATAAGGACATTGTTATGATGTTGAGAGTCAACACTACCATGAACAAAATGCTTGCAAGGAAACTCCCATTAATATTAGAATAACCACTGGTGGACTTGAGAAAACAATTTTCTCTGAAAAAAACCCCAAAAAGCTAAACCTGAATCTGTTCTGAATTCAGTGGGGTAATTTTCAATAATTCCACCCGGAGGTGAAAGCGATGGAGGGATATATTTAACAAGAATATTAAAGCAATATAAACACACGCACAGCTTTATCTAGAATTTGAAATCCGTCCAAACGATTTTGACAACACGCGAATTTATATTAAATCATTTTTTCTTCGAATGCTATGATTAATTATTGTTGTGGCCTGTTAGGGAACAAGAAAGAAACACACGGAAAGACGAAGGTAGGCTGAACAAGTGTATTGAAATAACAGAACATATATACAAAATAAGAGTGTTATTAGTCAGCAGATAGAAATGTCCGTCCGAACTATCAGGATTACACTGCGTACCGACGGTCGATATTTAACAATAGCCCCACGCGGGATGTATGTGGCACAAGGCCGAGTCTACCGTGGGTTCTCCGAGCCCGTAGGCTCGGCCAAAAATATCCCCACAGAACTCGAATTAGCGGGTTTGGGTCTGTCTAGCTCCCCGGACGAAACCCTACCCTTCGGCATAGCTTCATCCAGCTTTCTCTTTGTCAAAGCAGAGAGTTCGACAGAGGTCGCAAACAGTCAGATACTGCGTGTCGACTGCTATATTTAACAGCCATAGGAGGGATGTATGTGACGCAAGGCCGATTTTAACGTGGGTTCTCCGAGCCCGTAGGCTCGGCCAAAAAATTCCCTTAGAATCCGCATAAACGGCATCGGGGTTTGTCTACCTCCCCGGACGAAACTTTGCCCTTCGGCAAAGCCTAGTCCGGATTCCTCTCTGCCAGAGCAGAGAGTTCCACAGAAGTTGCACACAGTCAGAGACTGCATATCGACTGCCGATATTTAATAGTCACCCTATGAGCAATGTACGTGGCACAAGGCCGAGTTTAACGTGGGTTTCTCCGATCCCGAAGGCTCGGCCAAAAATATTCCCTTAGAACCCGAATAAGAGGGTTCGGGATCTGTCTACTTTCCCGGATGAAATTTTGCCATTAAGCAAAGCCTCGCCCGGATTCCTCTCTGCCAAAGCAGTGAGTTCAACAGAAGTCGAACACAGTCAGAGACTGCGGGTCGACTGCCAGCCTAGGAAGTCACGAAGGTTAGCATTTATGAAGGAGGAAGAGTTCATTCTAATATAGACAGATCCCCATAACAATTATGTATGTCTATAATAAAAAAAAAAAAAAAAAAATCATTCAGCTTTTACAATGCACATGAGCTACTGATGTTACCGGGATATATGTGGAAGCTAAGTGTTAACCCTAGACTTCAATAGGTTAAGATTGTAATTATGAAGAAGCATCCTTCTGGAAGTTGGATGCGCAATGTAGCGGTTCTGCGGACGAAGATTTAGAGTGGGATTTTAATATCATTAATTGAACAGGAATGGAATAGGTGTGGTTCGCTACAAGGAATTGCATTGTGTGTCTTTGTCGTGAAGCATAGAACTGTCTCAACTAAAGAATGTCGTCTGTTTGAGCACTTTCTATGGAATTAGTAAGAATATAACCAGAGACTTGCCCCGTTTCTTTCGTGAGGATGTAAGGTGAAAAATAATTCACAAGTACGCTGAGATGGTTTTGAATTCTATCGTGACTGAATACTAAATAGTAGGAGAAACTATCAAAAGAAATCTCTTTCCAGAACGATATGAGCTGTATGTCTAGAAATTTGATCTTTGTATTCTTGCAATATTTAACTGACACATATTGTTTTAGTTATTTATAAGTCAGACAATTCTTTTATTCTATTTTTATTATTGCTTCCACTAAAATACGTTTAAAGAATCGTCTTTTTTTCTGCTGTACATTTGTTCACATAGATTGCTGCCTCAAACAATGGAGGATAAATATAATTTCAGATTTAAAGGAAATTTATGCACATCTACTTATATGCATAAGCATAAGCAAGTGCAAGCACTAGTAAATTATTAAGTGAAATATACAAATACAGAGAGTGAGAGAAAAATGTGTGGAAAATATTTGTATCGAGTGTTTGTACATGTTCCGGGATGTCTATTCTTTTTATGATTAAGAAATATACATTGAATGTTGTTTATCATAAACAGAGCTAACATGCTTTACAAACTTACTAAATCCTAAGGATTCCGGATTGTTAAAATCGATCCTTTTTTAAATAAATATTAAATCCTATATGACAGTTTTCAGGATGTAAAATGGCAGGAAGTCCGATTCAGTCTATACTTTTTTTATCTATTTCTATTGTCATTATTTTCTTTATCTTACATATATTTAAGTTTCACGTAGAAAATCCATTAATCATACTATACTAGCAGCATGGGCCGGCGTTTCCCGTGCTTGATTCAAAAATCGTACGATTCATACAGCAATAGCAATCACTTGACTTAAAGTATTTTTGCCCTTCCTTGCTTTTAAAGGAGTACCCTTTGCCGTGCTGATGTTGCTCCATGCCTTACTTCTTGCCTATCTCACACTGAGAATTTTTTTCTAACTCTATAGTAAACATTAAATTTGTTAGGAAAATAGAAATAAACAAAATGAACACAAAACGATCTGCTTTAAAAAAGGACTTGTAACTAGAAAAACCAAATGAAAAAGAATGTTAACAACAAATACATTTTCACACCCAACCCAGTTCTGCGGAATCAGAATCAACGTTGAGTTTAAGCAAGCGAATGAGGCAATTGGTGTAAGGTGCCATGCAGGTTTAAATTTTTCCCAGTTCTGACGGATGCAGCTATCGATTTTTTTTTGCATGCTAGCATGCTAGTTAATATTCATGTCAGTCAGCTGTTGGCTCTCACGCTGGCCAATAGAATCTTCCTGCCTATTCGTGGCAGCCAGCTATAGGCTCTCACTCTGGCTAGTAGAAAATGGCCGCAAACTACATGAAAGTTGCCGTAGAAGCATGAAAAAAATTGATTATTTCCACTGTCGATGGGAGTTGGTAAATGCAAATTCGGTCTTAGCCTTTCCACTTACTTGGAGCATATGCATGTAAATTTTGGTGCAATTCCGTCAAAAATTGCGGCCGTGCATTCGTTACGCACACACACGCACACACACACATCCTGCCTTTTATAGATAGCGATAAGGTGACTGGAATTACATTTCATTTAATGAATGCATTAAATCTGTAGCTTTGTATGCTACATTATAAACTATACTCTTCGTTTATAAGGATGTTATTAAGTATTCTTCCCTCTCAACCACTGCTTAAATAGCAAGTCTTAATTTTCCTATAAATTGGACAGGACATGTAATCTAGAAGTAAAAGCTCTCGGAATATAAATACAATGAAAATGCAACTGGAAAAAAACATTCTTTTTTTTCGCAAGTCATGGCAATTCACTAATATGAAAAGAGTCTGTGGAAAGTCAAGAATGCTTGTGACTTGAAACGATGTTCCATGTTAAACAAATTAATGACAGGTAGCAGTTTGAAACGAAAATAGGCCAGGCGATTTCGAATTCAGGTTGTGTTCGTTACATTGATACATTTTTTACAAATATACTTTGAATATTTTCAACCTATTCCTCTCACATCTAATGAAATATATAGCAGTGCATAAGAGGTTGTCTACTAGTCTGTAAAATGGACAATTCTGTCTTCAAAACAATATTTACCCATGGCGATACATATACAACGGATTGCAAGTTTAAACATTTATCAGTGTCACTATATATGCAGTCATGTAGCGATAAATAAAACCTTTTTTTTAAAGCAATTCATTCTTTTGATAGACTTTATTTTATTAAAGAAAAAAGGTTGAAAGCAAAGTTTACAGTAATTACCATGTACTTTTTCTGTTGATTTGTTTATTCATTTTATGGATTGCATATTTTATGTAATCATTTCACTCCATACACGGCAGTAAAGCCACAAAGACACAAGGGGTTACGGGTGTAGTTTACCCATTTCATGCTGGGGGTAGACTTTGGGTGACGGTCTCAATGCACTCATAACATTACCTTCTTTCTCGGCCGCTGAACGCCATTTGTTTTGTTCGGAGGTAAAGAGAGAACTTCAAAAAGGAATTTTATTAACCACGTCGACGGGTACATCGTCTGACTTGCCAGTGGGGTTGCTATCCGACCCCACTGCGGAGCAGTTTACAGTCACGATTTAATCGCATCTACCTTGTTCGACGTGTAAAAGCTAACTCCCTGAAATCACTTTTTATCTAACATTCCCACGCTAGCTTCAGCCAATCACAATCGAATTCCTTTGTTTTCCCGTATCTGAACTCAAAGGTCAGAATAAGGAAGACATAGAAGTATACAGTTCTCTAAAAAATAATAGTCTGCTAGATTTAACACAGAATATGAAATAATATGAAAAAAGAGAAATGTTATTAAGGAGTGAGAACAGTAATCAAGAAGTAAATGACGATTGATATAGTAATAAAATTTTTGAACATCAAAGTGCTCTGTCAAACATGGAGCCAGAAGAGTTCTACAAGTGAGACGTGCGAGTGATGGACTTCTTAGCATAGAACTTAAGGTTACATCTAGCCATTTCAACTGAGAAAACTACTGGCAATCAAGTACTATGTTTAAATTCATCTTAACAATTACCATGTCAGTATTTTCGAGTAAAGGCACAAAGAAGATACATTTGAGCAAGGGAAATGTGACTGAATCCAAGACGCTAGATCAGGGCCAATAATATCGCCGATACTTCTTTGGATTTTATCAAGAATCTATGACGATACAGCAGGAGCAGCGGACCATATGTGGCAGCAATATTCTAAGTCTGGTGGAAGGGTAGACATGAAATGTAAGACAGTTTTGGTTCCGTGTGTCGTTTCAAGAACGACATACGGAACCAAGTATATTAGCAGCAGAACTAACAATAGTGTCAATATAAGCTTTCAACTTCGTGTCAGCTGAGAATGTTACTTCAAGAAGGCGCAATGAGCCACTTCCTCGTACGTTAGCATTAGTTATGCTGATGAGAAGCAAAAAGAAGTCCCTTCAGATCTTTCGGCCTCAGCCGAAATTGAACTCACCAATACTTTGATTAGTGTAGTTCATAATCTTGTCAAATAACTGAATTCTTGATGCTTCGCTAGGGCTATCAAGGGTGTTTTTAACGTGACACCAACACTAAATGGATTGCCAACCAAGGCTGAGAAAGACTCCATTCACCCTCCTCTAAGAGCAGGATTGAATTCAGAGTTTTCCTTCTCCTAGATAAGTTGCCATCCAAGGCTATAGAACCCAGTCTGTCCTGCTATTTACCCATAGCTGGAGGGAGAAGAAAGAGGATTCACACCTTTCTTAAGGGTGTTAGCACGTAAGTGAATGTAATGGATTCGACTAGAATTCGAACTCAGCTCTCCGATTTCTCAATCCAAGCCGCTATCCATTACTCCACCGTGCCTCTAGAGGAGGCACGGTGGAGAAGTCCCTTAGATGATTAATAAAGAAAGGTTTCGTTTTGGAGGCGTTAATACTAACATGCCAAAACTTGTCCCAGCTAAGAGATCATTATTTAGATCTGTTGTCAATCTGACCCTATCGATCTGATCAAACTTTCTATCAAGACAAGATCAAATGGGTGTGCCTTCCACATAGATACCAAGTTGAGAAATGATGTCATCAGGAAGACCATTGATGAAAATTAACAACGAAGTCGTTCCAAGTATGGAGAGTTGACAGGCACCTGTTTTAGTTTAAAACAGATTCAGAAGAGTGTCCTTTAAGGACAACTTTCATTTTGTGATTTAATTAGAAAGACTTAATCACTTCAAAAATTCATCCTGAAATACCATAACATTTCAACTTGATCGATTTAGCGATTTTAACTATGTAGCTGATGGTCAATCAATCAACGATTTTCTTTTCCTGCTAGATGCTAGCTATTTCTAGACTTTATTGCCTTTTTGTATCCAGAGTGTATTTTGTTTTCATTTGTATTTTTTTTTCTAGGTTTAACCAACCGAATGTCAAAGAGCATTTTCATTTTATATAAAGCTCTACCTGTGAAATATGTAAGCATTTTCCATCATATCAAATACAGTACAACCTCGGTTCTCGAACGTCTCTCATGCCGAAGATATCGGTTTTCGAATAGAAAATTCGAGATTAAAATGTTAAAATTGTTATCGAACAAAATTTCGGTTCTCGAACATTGCCGAAACCGAACGGAATAATATCTGTTGCATACATTCGTTTGTTGTGTTGTGTTTTTTTTCCCAATTTTATTGTACTGTGACTTTTTTCTCCACATTGAATTCTTTTGGAAAAAATAGTTTCGGGTTACGAACAGCCCTCAGGAACGAAGTAAATTCATGAACAGAGGTTCCCTTGTATTCTATAACACGAAGAAATCATTTACTATATTTCCTTTTTTAAATTCTTAAATCATATTATAAGGTTTCCTTTGTTAGAGATTCTTTCTGATCTCAGATAGGATATTTATTTTTTCGGTGTAGTATTAATCTTGTTTATCCATTTTCTCTTTCTTCACGATTTTTAATTACCATTCCGAGAAGCAAAAATGCACATCAAAATAAGTAAATCATGTTTAGAAAAAGAGCATTTGAAAGATGACACAACTGTTTTTTTTGTTTTTTTTTTTGTACGTTAGCTATTGATTTATCTACACATGAATCATTTATCTACTGAATAATCCTATATAAACGGGATCCTCAAAATATGTACAGAGTGCGGTGTATAAACTTTCGCCATTTATATTTTTAATATTGCGCATGCGCGTTGCTTGTTTTTGATTTCTTCAAATACACAGTATAATAGAGTCAGTTGGACACCGTGAGCAAACGAGCATAATTATACAATTCATACTGCCAGAAATTTTGAGATTGCATGCAATACTGCTTGGCATATGCATCATTACGAACATTTCAGAGTGTTTGGGTGTCAATCTGAGAACAGTGCAGAGGATTTAGAAAGAGTTGGATGAGTATAATGTTGATTACGAAGGTACGGCATCTCGGAAGACTCACTGTGATCGTTCTGATAAGCTAAGAACGCCCGAATTCGTTGGTGTAGTGTTCAGTCTCAACAAGGAGGCATATACCAAGTAATTTAAGGAGGTAGTGCTGCTCTGGGTGAAGAGTGTGGCTGCTGGAATGACCTAAGTCTGGTAACAGGACTCTGTAGCATGCCACACATGCACAATGATGTCTAGGGAGTGTAAAGTGTTGTTAGACACATATTCAAAGATAAAATCTCCTCTGACTTCGACGTTATTATTTTATTAATGTATATATTGTGTGTGTATTCAGGCAGTTAATGTTCTTTAAGCCAAATGTAATTAATGACAACAGACATTTTGTATTGACTAATTTTATTGATCTAATTTACCAAATTTTGAATAATCCATCTCAGAGAAAGAGGAAATTCCGTCAGGAATTGCCCAAAGATAATTCCGGGAGAAATATTGTCTATGCTTTAGCGATGTTTTGGCTTGTCTATGTTTGGAATCTCTGGAAAGTTGTCTTTTCAAAATTATTTTACAAAATAATTCTTTTATTTAAGATAGATAGATGATTGTCTAGTAATATACCCAAAACTACAATTGTACCAAACTATATCAACAAAATTAATAACGTCGAAGCCACAATTTTACCTTTGCATATGTGTCTACCAATTCTTTACCCTTCCTAGATATCATGCTGCACAGAAGTAATAACGAACATCAGTTGAAGGTTGACAGAAAACCTACTATTAAAAATGACCTTATCATTTTTTTACCATTAATGCAACAAAATTAAATATGGAATAATTATAAAACTCTATTTAAGAACACTAATAAGTTGCAGAGTGGAATACTTAGCTAAAGGAGAAATATACATAGAAAACATTTTCAGAAATCCACAGTATCATTATTATTATTTAATCCACAGTGTTAAGAAGAAGCCATACAATATATATATCTGCAAAAAAAAAAAGTCCGGAATATTCATTATCTAAAACAATTTATCCAATCTTAACATCACCAAAATAATTACAGCCACAAACAAAAAATATACAGATACCGTCAGAAGCCAAAATAAGGATAATTCCTATATATATTAGAATTGCACCTTACAATACTCAGGGGAGTAAAATAAAAGAAAAAAAAGTAACTTATTAGAAGTAACATTCTCGAGAGTACCACTATCGAACGTTATCAAAATGTAAATGTGCGCCGCAAATATTTTCAAATATTACCATTCCTAAAACAATTAATACTTTTAAACTACATAACGGATGAAATAATCCGAAACTAAAATAATCTTGATATCAATTTGTATAAAAATTGTCAAGAAAATTGTTAATCTTTTAAATTATATCACTTCACGTCCTCCATAAATTAGCGAGACGGTTCAGCTGACCTGATGAATATTCAAGAGCTTTTTTTACCTTTATTTTTAAAAATCTAAAATTTATACCCTTGTCTATAAATACTTGCTACGAAATAAAAAAAAAACAAAAAAAAATAAACTACATTTGACTTGATAAATTCTCTCAGAAGACGAAATGCGTCGGCTAAGATAAGTTTTCCTTTTGTCCATTTCTATCGATATATATATATTTATAAGAAAATCAAATCTGTAATTTCGTATTATTTGATATTACGAACTCACTACAGTGTTCATGTCATATTAAATAATGCAATGAAATCCTCCATTTTTTTCTGTTAACCAAACTAATATTCAGACAGTATTGAAAGGAATTAATTAAATATTTCTAAAGTTTTTCGCAAACACGTTCTACTGGTAAATTTAAGGCGGCTGAATAAGAAACATTTTAAATGATGAAATATATCCAGTGCAAATTTCACTTGAATATAACAGAAGTCTTGTTAAATACCTGGACAGTTAGAAACATTCATCGAAATTATGATTTGAAATGATGTTACAGGTGAGAACACGAGTATATTGATTACTCCCTGATGCAGTATACAGTAAATAGTTGTTTTTATTCCCTAAACTGAATGAACGCTTAATGTAGCATTAAAAATAAGGATAGTTCGTTTTCAATAGCGCTTGCAAGATGAGAAAATGAAGAATTTTTTAAAAATCTACGGAATATATCATTTAACAGAGAATTAAGAGGTTGAGCGTGTAGCATGTGGTTTTGCAAAATGTAGCATATAAAATGGTTTTTAAGACCGTCCTTCTAAATATATGCACTTTCTTAGGAAGTTTATATATTTAGTAGTTCTGTCTAAGATTTTCTAATATGTATGACGAATCTTGAAAAATATAGATTTTTTACGAAGGGTCTTATAAAATATGCAACTTTTAAGACGAAACTTCAAAACATGCAATTTCAAAGATAAACATTCTAAAGCATACAATATCTATAACAATAATTCTTAAACATATTCTAAGAAGAACATTCTAAAATATATATTTTCGAAAACAAACATTCTAAAGCATACAATTTCTATTTAAATTATTCGTCATTAGTCGTCATCTTTTTAAATTATTCGTTATTAGTCGTCATCTTTGTTCTCATATTTATCACGTTTCAGCCGTTGTACGCTCCGGCCTTCTTCTCAAGGACACATGGCACAGCGGATAAATCCGTTAGTTAGGTCCAGTGACATAACCGAAAGAGTGTGAGTTCAATACCTGGTTAAGGCGGTGGAGAATATGGAGAGGGGAATTAACAGGAGATAACTGATAACTGACATATATTAGAACTTTGTGATAAATATGCCAACAAAGATAAGGACAATAGTCCGAATAATGTAAATAATGTACATAATATCTCATCTCAGAAATATAGACACATACAATTTCTAAGACGAACATTCTAAAACATACAACTTTTCAGACGAACATTCAAAACTCTAAGACGTAATTTCTAAAACATATTCTAAAAGATAAAATTTCTCTGACGAACATTCTAAAACATACAGTTTCTAAAACGACAACTTTCAAATATATAGTTTCTAATACGGATCTTCAGAAATATATTTGTAAACCAAGCTTCTAAAAGGATACAATTGTATTCATATAATTTTATTTATAAAATTTTACTCTAATTCTCACAGTCAACGTATTTTCGTATATCATTTTAATTGCATTTATTACGTCCTGTTTATTGAATTTCATGTCAGCGTTCTCACGACTCCATAACCATCTCTTAACAAAACAAACCGGCTAATCTCCAGTGAGATTTGAATGCAGGAATCCCGTTCGACACAAGTTATCATTTTTACGGATGAAACCAAGAAGAATAACCAACTTCAAAATCTCAAATCTAACTAGAAAGACTCCATGATATATTTTCCGACCACATGTTAGGTCTGCATCTTCATTTTACATACATAGAATTAGGAATCTATCAAGCGGAATAATGTGAAGAGGGCGGAAAGTGCGACGATGAAAACCGAAGACACATTGCGATAGCGAATTATAGCTTCCAAATGCTAAGCAAAATATTAAGAATCATGAACAGTTCGTTAGAAACAAAGAAACCTCTACTTAATATCAGTCCTGTTATATGGAAGTGAATGGTGGACAATCCCCTAACAGATGAAGAAGACATTTGAAGCAACAGTAATATGGTTTTACAGAAGGATACAGAAAATTCCATGGACTGTAAATATGGGCCACGAAGAAATTTTAGAGAAAATGGAAATAAAAAAGAACACTTATACTTAATCTCAGGAAGAAACAGTTGACATTTCTAGGGTAGATAATGCTGAAAGTGGGTTTGGAAATTTTCTTACTCAGAGGACAGATTGAAAGCAAAATGGCCAGACGATAGCAATACATAAACGACCGAGCGAGCTTGAATTAATCGGCGGGGGAACACCTTTCAAGAGAGAGAGAACGAAAAGGCAACATTTGTAAGAGCTTCAAATGACATGATCGCTAACTTCCATATAATAATAATAATAATAATAATAATAATAATAATAATAATAAATCAAACGAACCGTCCTGACATTGTTATAACAGACCGCGAACAAAAAATGTCTCCTTATTAATATGGCAGTCCCTGCAGACTGCAATGTATTTTTGATGCTGTCAAAATACAAGCACATTGAAATCGAAATCACAAAAATGTGGCACATGAGATCATCAACAATCCCTGTTGTAGTTGAAGACCTCATTGAAGGGATTCCTGGAAGGCCTTGAATTCAAGAAATACAAAAACTTGTTCTCATGAGTACAAGCCGCATCTTACGAAGGGCTTTATCTATGTAAGACGTGTGTGTGTGTGTGTTTTTAAATTGGTCAGTGGAAAATGTTATCATGCTATTTCTGACCTTAGGTTACTGGGCGAGACCCGGAAGGAAATGTGTACACACCAGGCATCAAAGGAAATAAAAATAATAATAATTCTACGAGAAGGAAACTAAAAGAAAATTGTATGAACTCCACCCAGACCCGTTTACGGAGATAGGACCTGTTACAATTCTATGGGACTACACGATACACACTGACAGAACAATCAAAGCCAACCTCCCAGATATTGTTATTAAAGACCAAAAATAAAAACGGTGCCTCCTTATTGATATGGCAGTCCCTGCTGACTGCAATGTATCTTTGAAGATATTCAAAAAGCTGTCAAAATACAAGAACCTTGAAATAGAAATCTCGAAAATGTGGCATATGAGAACATCAACAATCCCTGTTGTAGTTGGAACCCGAGAATTGGTTGGAAAAGATTGCAGTAGACTAATTGAAGGGATTCCTGGAAGTCCATGCCTCAAAGAGATACAAAAAATTGTTCTGACAAGTACAGCCCACACTTTACGAAGGACTTTATCTATGTATTTTTTTTTTATCATTGGAAAGTGTCATGATGCCATTTCTAACCTTAGGTCCCTGGGCGGGACCCGGAAAGAAATGTGTAAACGCCAGAAATCCAAGAAAATAATAATAATAATAATAATAATAATAATAAGAAGAAGAAGAACAACAACAACAACAAAAACAACAACAGCAGCAGCAGCAAACTATTTCAAAATCTTAAATGAAGTACTATAAATTATTATTTGGATTTCTTTTTACAATATTTCAGTCATTTTATTTCCATCTCCAATATAGTGTCATCATTCTACCGATGTGATTAAACCGCGTGGTTGGAAATAAGTACAAACTTTTCTGTACTTAACAGTAGACTGACAGAAATATTAATGTATAATCATGACTTAATCTTTAAGTAAATCTGCATATGTCATGACGATTCACCTAATCCTTTCTTGACGATTGACGGCAGGTTTGAGAAAAAAATATTACCTAATTGTGGAAAAATGAATTTATTTTAACAATCTATTAAATATTACTTCCTGACACAGAGTATCTTTAAGGTATAAACAATTATATTTGGAAGACTGATTTGTCTCCAATTCATAGGCGTATAACACTGTACTTTTATTAAACCACTTATTTTCCGCTGGATTAATGTGCTAATGGTTGAGCCTAAGGAACTAACTTCCGTGTGACAATATTGATTTTAGGCAATACTTTCACATCATCGTGTCCAATTTAATCAGTTCCTTTTCTACACAGAAAAATCTTTACACCCCCCGGGTATATAATTATCTACCCTCAAGCCCTAACAACTTTGCATGATAAAATTGTGAAAAAATGTTAGGACCCTCTGCGGCAGATAAGCACGTTGTCCGCCCGTTTCAAGTGCCCCACGGGGACTTTCATTAGTGCTGATGAAGGCGTCAACATTTGGACAGTGCTTTCGACAGTGCCAAGAAAATCATTACAGAACTTGGCTTCGATGTACGGTAGGCGGGTCGAGAATCAGACGATGTCGAAGAAAGAAATTCCAGGATATTTCACTTTAGAATTTGATGGCTTCTGTTTGAACAGCTGCCTGGAGTAACGCAGTATTTATTCGAACGTACCGAACTTGCTGATCTAATATAGTAGTTTCCTTTGTCTAACATATAAAATGGAGTATCTATACATATGAACGTGAGTGTTAAGTTTTTTTTTCTTTGCTATATTCCGTGCTAATATAAATATATACTTGAAAACAAGGTCGATGAGATAAGAAAAGGTTTATTGTAAAAACCGGTACAATAAGAATCAAGGTAACAGTTGTGTACAAGTTCGTCGAAAAGTCAATCAATCAGTGAGTGCTACTATTAGAAGGTCGGTAGTTTTCGCGTACAACAGATACCATCTAGTAATATTTACCAACCTCCCCACAGGGTAGGATGTGACACAAGGCCGAATTTAATGTAGGACAATCCAAGACCGTAGGCTCTGCCAAAAATTCCCCATAAGCCCCGGATAAACGTGTTCAGGTCTGTTTACCACCCTGGACGAGTTTCTGCCCTTTAGCATAGCCTAGTCCGGGTTCCTCTCTGCCCTAAGAGAGTTCGATAAAAGCTAAGAGCTGAGTAACAGATCCTAGCTCAGCAGGTAGTATGTGGAACAAGGCCGAGTTTAATGTGGAGAAATCCGAGCATGTAGGCTCGGTCAAAACTTCCCCGTATACCCCGTATAAAAAGGGGCAGCGCAGCTGTTTCCCGAGACGAGACTCTGCTCTTCGACACAGCCTCGTCTGGGGATCCTCTCTGCTCGGAGGTAGAGACTTTGGCCAGCACAGTAGGAACAGATTCCAGCTAGTCAGTATTTACTAGACACCCTCCCACTATCACCACTAGGGTAGATGTGACACAAGTTTAACGTGGGTCATCCGAGCCCGTAAGTTCGACCAAAAATTCCCCCGTAGAAACAGCATAAACGAGTTTGGGTCTGTCTACCTCCCCGAACGAGACTCTGCCCGGCGGCATAGCTTCGTCCGGGTTTCTCTCTAACCAAAATCAGAGAGTTCGACAGCACAGCTGGAACAGATCCCAGCTAGTCGGTATTTAGTAGACCCCAATCTACGGTACATGTGGCACAAGGCCGAGTTTTACGTGGGTCTTCCGAGCCCGTAGGTTCGGCCAAGAATATTCCCTTTCGAACCCGTATAAACAGGTTCAGGGTCAGTCAACCACCCCGAAAGAGAGTCTACCCTTCGGCTGAGCCTCGTCCGGATTCCTCTCTACCCGAAGGCAGAGAGTTCGACAGTCTAGTTGAAACAGATCGCAGCTAGTCGATATTTACTAGCTAAAGAAGGTAGATGCGGCACAATGTCAGTTTTAACGTGGGTCTTTCGAGTCCATAGGCTCGGCCAAAAACTGCCTGTAGAACCCGCATAAACGGGATCGGGTTGATCAACCTCCCCGAACGAAACTCTGCCCTTCAGCAGAGCCTCGTCCGGGTTTCCCTCTGCCTGAAGGCAGAGTGTTCGATCGTCTAGCTGGAACAGTCTCTGTAGTCCGTTGATTTAAGTATCTACTTATAGGTAGTTACTGCCAATAGTGTAGTCCCTCATGGGCGTGACAGGTTATTACATTACATCATTTTTTTTAACCCAATTAGTACCAAATAGTTAATTCTGTATATGTAGACTTCGCATGTTGCGTATTCACGCAATGATTTTCAGTGTTTAAATCTCCAAGTTATAGCGAGAATCTGAAATAGGATAAGAACCACGGAAATAGAGTTCTCATATTTTTCGATTTATTCACTATGTAGTTGTAGATTTATTTAAAGCATTTTCTTTTTCATAAGCAATCATGTAAATAAATTATTCTTTTTCAATTTAATCACCATTTAAATTTAAAAAAAAGACTACGCTTCGTACGAGCAAACATACAAATCTACATATAAAATTCTGTGACTACCGTTAGTCCGCCCGTCCCACTTTTGGTGAGATTTATAAACAGGTATTGGGGTGCAAAGTACTAGCGAGCGTAGCTTAGTTCAATAAATTTTCATTATTTTATGGGGAAAAATTAAAAGTTCTATTATTTAACTTAAAAAAAATACCCCCACTATGAATAAATCAGAATGCCAAACGCTTCAAAACGTTGGAATATAGCCCCAGAAATAAATATTTACGCATAGCCAGTCATATGTTGCATACTCAAGAGTAAGAACTCATAAGAATTTATTCTTCACCGTTAAAAATGAAAAAAAAAATTCTTAAAAATACTGTTTATTATGAAGTCTTGTAAAATTAATCTAAATTAAAGAAATTTTTAAACTGCGAAATAGTTCTTTTTTTTTGTTGTTGTTGAAGTATTTCTTTTAAAAAACATCTTATTCAGACTTCATTGATTGGTCTATGAAAGTAATTTCAGCAATACTTAATACTGTTGCAAAAACATTGTAGCGGAATAAAATGCTGGTTATTTTATTATATCTGTCACTATTTTACTAAGAACAATCCATCATTTTCGCTTGAATTTTTCCCTTGGCCGGTGGCCTGTGTTTTGATAATAAGATGCCTTCTTGTACCAATAGTTTAGATAACACTTCCCTACCCACTCAATCTCATTGTCATTGTAATGACACTCTTTTCGCCATTTGCCACTTATCCAAAATAACCCTTTTTTATTGTCTCTTAAGCCGTGTGTGTGTGTTCGCTTATCACCTATGATCCGTCTCGCATTAGTTTTTCCCTTCCTTTCCTCTTTTCTTTCCTTTTCCCTTTTTGCCTTTCTTTCTCTGCCTGGATGCATAGTGCCACATCTATCCCCTTCATCTTCATAGATTTCAACTGCTTTACTTTCACTTAAATTCATATTACGCACCTTATTCAGAAACCCTCTACCATGAGTGTCTCCTGTGCCTTATATGAGCGTAAGTTCATGTAGAATAACAATAATAAACAACACTTACCGGCGTAAAGGTCTCAGCTAGCGTCCAGCTGGCAGACAAAAATAAAGCAGGTTGTAACTTAATACAAACCCTGAAAACTAACAGCTGAATCAAGCTGGTATTTATATAGAAATACCTCCACTCAGGTACCAGCAGCCAATCACAGCCCAAGCAATGGACTATCCCACTTTAGCACAATGAGATGCTCCATGGCAACATAAATAGCTCTCTTTCTAAAGGTTGGATTATTATTCACTTAGCTTGCTCCACAAATGAGTGTTTATTTCTACCACGTGATTTTTCTACACTTCACACAAACCCGTTATGTAATCTACATATCATCGTTATTTCTCTCTGATTCACTCGCCTTCAATTCTAGCAAATCGTCAGTATCTTCATTCTGATCACTAATTATATTTCAGGTGATATTTGCCTGTACGCAGACAAAAGAGGTCGACACGATTTTGAGAAATATTAGCAAATAATACTCTAGTAATATGATCATTGATAATACTTCATCATTATCAAATTTATCTTAACGCCGGATTAACATATAGTCTGCAATGTTTTGAAACGTAATGCGAGGAATTGGATTTTCTCTTTAGATTTAAGCAGTTTAGCAATTTTACAGTTGGCTGTTCAGAAATAATTTCGCTACGAGATGCAAAGTAAAAATCTTTAAGAGTAGCGAGAAATTAAATCAGGCTGCCTTGTCACGAACTTTATTTTTCCTAGGTTAGATTTGAATAGATTCGTTCTTGTAATGCTTTGCTGCTTTAAAATTATGTTTATCCCATAAGGTATTCCGTAAACACGTGTTGGTTTTTGCCTCGTTCATCGAGTCAAAACTTTTGGTAAAAGACCTTTATTGAATATTTGGGTAGGATACTTGTCCCTTAGCTCGTGTACCTTCGGTAAATTTTCGTAGAATTCTGAAGTCTCAGAGAAAAGGAAACAAAAATATTTAAAGTCCTTCAAAGCCGCCAAATATTTGTATAAAATGGCGAATACGACGTACTTTTTCTAAAGCTTTGAATATTGAGATTTACACGTTTATACCTTTGTTTAGATTTATCTTAATTCGTATATTTTTCAATTGCTGCAACTTGTAATTAAGAATATATGTTACTCTTCGCTATGGTAAGCTAGACATATTGAATTTGAGAGCAGTACTAACCTGGCACCGAGATCTCACAAATTAACAGTTGATCTGACTAGATGTAACCGTAAATCCAATACTAACAGATTAATTTCTCGCACGTATCGATTGTGGACCTCCCTTCCAGATTCATGCCTTCCAACCGACTTTAATCTGCAAAATATTAAATGCAATGTCCATCGCTATCTACTGTCCTGATTATTTTTGCTCTTCATTATTAATGATTTTGATCCTAATTCTTCCACACTCCTTATATCTTAGTGACTTTGCTGCCTTGCATGCAGTGTAATGAGTGAACTATATATATATATATTTCATATGAATAGTGATGTTTTTCATCGCTATATACCACGGAGTTGCAGTTTGGGGCTGAGGCTATCTTTGTAAGTAACAACGACCTATTAAGAAAGACATTTGTGAATAACTTCTACATACTTATATTCTCTGTGTCGTGGATCTTAAGGGAGTGAACGATCATGGCTCTTTATGTGTTTCTATTTTTTGTCGATATTAGAAAAATTCCCCATTGAAAACATTTTTCTATTTCCTGAAATTTATTCAGCTTCTTTAAATTCGAAATTAAACGCAATACTACATTGGCAGCAAATCATTAATTTTACTATAGAAATTGCTAGATGCAGCCGTAAGTTCCATGGTAGTAATTTAGCTTTTGGAAATCTCTTCAGGTTTATTGCTTTAGAGGCAAATGTGACCTTCAAAATTTAAATGCTATATCAATCGTTACCTTCTGTCTTCTTAATTCCAGTCCTTTTCTTAATCCCTCTCCTTAATAATGCTTTTCTTTTGTTCATATTCTTTTCCACTCAGTAAGCCCTTCCGGCTTAGTGGCTTTATTGCTTTATTCGGAGTGAAATTATTATTCTTTTTTAAACTGTAAATAAATTATCCAGAATTTTCTGACATATTGAAGGATTTGTATTACATAGCTTTTGGCAATTTGTTCTATTTGTTTATAAAGAGAACTTCCTATTTCTTGATAATGTATTGTGTTTTCGAAATTCAGTGTTAATTATTCAGTCATTTGTTTAAACACATCCCCGATAAATTCTACTTGCTTAATTTTGACACCTTCAAATCGTAACACACATTTTGGTTTGTTCCTCTTCTGGCCTACCATATATGTTACCAACTTACAGTTTTACACACAAATTTTAAGAATGACGTATAGACATTATAATAACATAAAGCCTACTCTAATCGTATTCTAAAGATAGATTAATTTTATTTACTAAGTTCTCATTGGACACATTCTTGGCACAAGTCCATACGTACGAAGCAAGACAAATAGTTTAGTATATGGATGGGAAAAACGATTGAATTGGAATAAGCATGTTTCTTCGAAACTTGATTCGAGATCAATATCTTTCAGCTGCTACGTCGGATTATGCAAATTTTAAATTAAAGTAAGTCCTTTCATACCACTAATCTGTTTCTCGATTTATGAGGGGCATAACGATATCAAATTTTTTTCCAGTATTTAGGAGCGATTTATGGGACGTGTGTCGCATTTGATTTCACTGACTTTTCTATTTTTATATCAGCAGATAGGTATCGTAGAGTACGTACGTTCTTTCTAGAATTTTCTGAACAAGAACCGTGATACTCTTTTCAGGCTCTTTCCAAATGTGGCCGCATGCTAGGATCGTCTCTTTAAGCCGATAAAACCATCTTGACAAATCAACCACGGTAATATTCGCACCTGCGACTCATGGTCGGAAAACGAACGTTCTCATACATACATACATACATACATACATACATGATGGCTGCCTTTTCCTTATCGAACATGGTCTTAAAGCAACATCCTGAAAAGATTCAACGGTGTTCCGCACGGACATGACTCTTAAACTTGTCCAATGATATTTATTGTTTTCCAGGGTCTCGGCAAACAGGACCAGTCACAACATTAGATACGTTTTCTGGTATTTGATAGCTCCAGAGACTTTCTTGCTCGTGTCTTTTATACTGTTGTCATGCTTTATAAAGTTACGGCCAGCTACATGCAATAGCGGGGAAGATTCTCCATAACATCGTATCAATAACAAAAGTAGGAGCACAGGCTCAATCAGAATCACTCAATAGCACAATGACCCCAATAGAAGGTAACGCTAACAGTTTTCCTTCCTCTATGTATATGTTCTAAGAACTAAGGGTCTATCTCTCCCCAAAAATAAACACACACACGCATATATATATATATATATATATATATATATATTTCATTTTTCGTTTCACCTTTTGAAAGTGAAATCTGAAGATCTAGAGAAAAATAAAATTCTCTGGTCAAATAAATTATTACAGATGGAACCTTAAAGAGGTCTGTTTTTCTTCAAATTAAATTATTCGCTCTGACATAATATTCAGCTCTCAGGATTTCATCCTCCTTGAGATTATCTATACGGATTAACAAGATTTTCGCTATTTAAACATTATATATATATATATATATATATATATATATATATATATATATATATATATATATATATATATACCCCATAAATATTTAACATCACCAAACATTTTAAAAAACAACTCTATAGAAAAGAAATAACTTTAATAAGTTTTAGGTAAATTTTATTAAATATATAATTGTATTCATTACGCAACATAATTTTACTTTGTAACAAAACATATAACCAAAATGTAGCCAAAATATGAAAAATTCTAAATATGAGATTCATGAAAATATCCGCTCTTCGTCTTGATAATTGCTGAGCATACACTTGGTATTCTTTCGACCAATGACAGCAAATATTCACTTGTAATGTTTCGCCATTCTTCTTTTAATAGCGTCCACAAGGCACTACTTGGTTATCGTGTTTTGACTCTGCGGCCTAATTGATCTCTAACTAGATCTATGGGGTTGGAGTCAAGTGACAATCAAGTTATTTTCTTCAGTTTTCATCTGCAAATAATTATTACATAGGTCAGAGATATGCTTCGAGTCATTATCCTGCATAAGCACAAATCTATCACCGATCAGCAGTGTCCCGGGCAGAATGGCGTGGCCCTGTAGCATAGAGTGTTATCCATGTTGATTCAATATTCCTCGCACCAAATAAATATAGCCAACTGTATTGCGTAAAAACAAAAAAACAATCCCAGTTCATCATATTTCCCCCACTTTGCTTGACAGTTGGTACTGCATAAGTAGTAATCATTGGTTCAGTAGTTCTTCACCTCACATACACTCGCCTCCGAGATCCAAACTTTTCAAATTTGAAATTGTCATTCCAGAGGATTCGTTTCCATTGATCAATAGTTCAGTTTGATGTTTTTTTTTCGCCCATATGATTCACTTACGTCTATTCGACGGTCTAAGCAGTGGTTTCCTGACAGCACAACGGCAATTTAGACCAACTGCAGTGAATTTTCTCCTAACTGTTGATGCAGACACATTAGCTCTACCGGCTTCAATTACTTGTGCAGTAAATTGAGGGACTCTCAAATTCCTGTTTCGAAGACTGATTATTCTGATAGTGATTGACAGGCGGATCTGATCTCTGTCTGACGTCATTTTTGCCTGATTCCATATTTCTCACAATAACTGAGTGAAACTATACTTTATGAAGCTTAAACGTTTTTGGCTATATCTCGGAAGCTATAGCCTTCACAACGTAATGTGATGATGGTTTACATCATCTTAGATGATAAATTTTATTCTTCTCCATATTAAGATTGAATCAGCAAAATTGAAAGTATTTTTAATATTTTTTAAGAACTGAATATGAAACACATTATACCAATTATTAAACATATATTTAATGATGTTTTCTGACTCGAAAATGGATAAGGAGTGCCAAAAGTTAATCCAGACTCCGTTGTTGCTAAATAGTCGGGTCTAAAACAATTTAGAGTCAGCTTCCCCACACTCGGTGGGCCGCGTAAACGAGATACTGCAATAAAAAATGTTATTTCACATTAAATGTAACTAAATTTCTGCAATTTTTTTTTCATATAATTTTGCCCCCAAATTAGCAATATTTATAAATTTGAACATATAAGTCTGCTTTTGAAACTTAATTTTCTAAAATTTTCTTAGACATTTGGAGGGTAGTGTATATCTATCTATCTATATATACAGCGTTCATTTTTTATGTTTTAAAAAGAATTCCTTAAGAAATCTGTTGAGCGAAATCGCCTGAAGATACCGAAAGTTTGAAAACAGAGTAACGGCATAGTCTGATCTAATTCTCTCACTATATATATATAAATATATATATATTCTATATATATATATTGTAATATATATTCTATATATATATTATATATATATATTCTACTATATATATAAATATATCTATATATTCTATATATATATATATATATATATAAATATATATATATAAATATATATATAATATATATATATATATGTATGTATGTATAGTGTGTGTTATGTGTGTGTGTGTGTGTGTGTGTGTGTGTGTGTGTGTGTGTGTGTGTGTGTGTGTGTGTGTGTGTGTGTGTATTGTTCTGTTCTGTATGTTCTATGTGTATATATATTGTATGAATGTGTGTGTGTGTGTGTGTGTGTGTGTGTGAGACATTTTGAGAATTACTGGAAGGGTTTATTGATGTTTATAAATATATATATTCTATATATATATATATAAATATATATATATTCTTATAAATATATATAAATACATATATATTCTATAAATATATATAAATATATATATATTCTATATATATATATATAACATATATATATTCTATAAATATATATATAAATATATATATATTCTATAAATATATATAAATATATATATGTTCTATAAATATATATATAAATATATATATATTCTATAAATATATATATATAAAGCCTATAAATATATATATATATAAATATATATATATATATATATATAAATATATATATATAAATATATATATATATTAAATATATCCTATATATATATATCTATATAAATATATATCTTCTTGAATATATATATATATATATATATATATATATATATATATATTATTTTATATATACATATATTTATTATATATATATATATATATATAAACATATATTCTCATACATTTATATATATATATATATATAAATTTCATATATATATATATATATTCTCTATATACATATATATGTGTGTGTGTTTTGAACAAAAATAAAATTTGTTGCTTAGCCGAGTGTTCGGAGTTATGTAGAGGAAACATTTTGTAATCGTTTTGTGCGCTCATTAGGACGTTTCACAACAAATTTGATATATTTAAAACTGTGTAGACATTCTTGATGACAATTAATATAGAAAAGCTCACATTAGAAATGTTCTCATTATGATTTTTATTCTATTATATTTCAGTATTTAATTCTTGATTAAAACAATTAGATGGTAAAAAAGACAGAAAGTGTTGAAATGTCATTAAATCATCCCACTTGACCTAAATTAAGAATCCTGTCAACGTGATAATCACAAATTGAAAGATGAAAAAAGGCAAAATAATACAGGAAGAAAACATGAGGATGATGTCGATGATTTCGCTAATTATTCTTCGCTTCTCCTTGAACATGAAAGAGCTGACAATTGTTTTCTTTCCTCAATTTACACCTACTGTTTAGACTGATGTATTTTCATCTTATTTCATATCGTATCGTATCGCATAACCTTTTTAAATTTTACTACAATATATATTTTTAGTCATAGGAACCAATCAAGATTTGAGCAGAACGCATTATTCCAATTTAGAAATTACTTTTAGTTAAGATTGCACCAAAATTCTACGTCCATCTCTCCCAAAACCATATCAGATACTAGACTTCCCGTAACACTTCGGGTCAATGACTGTGTAATGAAAACAGTACAAGAGATTCTGTCTAGTAATCTTTTATTCAATTAAGAATCTTACTACTCGTCGGTATTTATCAATCCATCCACGAGGATCGAATGTGGCACAAGGCCGTTTTAATGTGGTATCCCCAAAGCCCGTAGGCTCGGCCAAAATAGACGGGTTCAGGCCCTGTCGGTAACCTCCCAGACGAAACCTTTTAATGCCCTTCGGCAAAATAGACTCGTCGGAAACTCGTTCCTCTCTGGGTAATGCAGAGAGTTCGACAATCGCCGAAGTATCTTACTACTCGTCATTATTTGTTGTACTAGGTACAAATGTGGCACAAGGCCGAAAAGGGGGTTGGGGTAAAGGACGGTCATCACTTGTCTTAGATAAAACTTAGCTAGCCACAACCACTGACCCTATCATACAGAACAATAATCCTTTCACCAAAACAACACATTTATCCATACCTTTCTTACTAAAACACCAAAATGCCTCTTTGACTCCATGAAAACCTAAATAATCCCCTTATGTACAAAATATTGTCTGTGGGGAGGCATAAAACAACAACCTCTAAAAAATGATCCCCAATGAATATATACACAATGACAAAATATATTTACAAGAAACCAAATAAAATTAGTTAGTAATAAAACCCCACAAACTATTGAATGTGGCAGAAATATCAGGTAACCGGACGAAATCGATGCGGGACTTATGAAAAAAAAAAAAAAGCCACACTCATTCATCCCAAGCATTCACACAGGCACACACTCATTCATACACAACAACAAATACGAAAAAATACACACACGAAAACGAAAGGCGCCCCACACCTACCAGAGAACTGACATCACTGACCACCTAAAAAACGAGGGAGGGGATGGGGAGTTAAACTAAAGGAAAAGAAAATGGGGACAGAAATAAAAAGGGGACCAATGAGCAAATACACATAGCTAATTTTTACCAGAAAGAAAAAACTAAAAGAAAAAATACAAAAACCTAATCTAACCTAACTCCGGGTGGGTTGCCTATGTTGAACCCAGGGAAAACAATATCCTTAATGCCTAACCGGCATCCAGATGCCACTCAAGGTCAGCCCCTTTACTCAACATACATACGCGCAAGATTCACCCACCTTTTGTTGAATTCCGATGAGGGTGAGCCGCCGCCTTTCCGTCCTGATCTTGACTTTTTGATGCTTAAAGAACAAGATCAGTTGGGAAAAAAGTGAACTTCTCGCCCTCATGGAATCCCTTCTGACGCGTCGTCCAAATCACGACTCTCATAACCCCTAGTAAGCAACAGAACACATAGTGTTCAGCCTTCGTCATCTGCGGCACCACATTGCTACAAACAGAACAGGCTTCCAGGACAAAAAACTTTCCCTGCAGCATGCGAACCATGAGGCCTTCAAAAAACCTGCACAACGGCACTACCGCCCTGCACTGAAAGAAGGCGTGACCAATAGTCTCGACTTCCCCCGCACAGCGACGACAGTTTGGATATTTCTCAAGCCTGCTGAACAAAGTCTCTTGCCGACCCAGAGGGCTTCACGAATCACCAGCCAGGTGAGTGATGCCTCATCGTTATTGAGGCATTTTTCAACCCGGGCGCCCAAGGCCATATCGAGCGAGCCTCCTGCTTCGTAAGACCGAGCTCGCCAATCAGATCATCTTGAACGGACCCCCCCTAAAACTTGATATAACGCCTTGCGAGACAACGCCTGGGCGTTGAGAGGCCATCCGAAGCCCGTAAGAGGAGCTTCAGAGCGCGACGACATTCACGATAAAAAGAGCACTCGGCACGTAGTGTACGGCCGGCCTCTTCTACGCACGAGTGCACACTTTTCAGGGACGGGAAATGTTTCTGACGTCTTCTTTCCAAAGGCACCCTCCTCATTCGACCCACGACATTCGATCTAGAAAGGTAATGCGAAGCATATATTGACAGATCTCAATGCTAGGCATCCCCAGACCGCCCTCAGAGGGATGGAGGCAACAGACCTCGCGAGATACCATAGGGGCCTTGCCCTTCCACAAGAAAGAGAACAAGGTCCGGACTAATGACATTAGTCGGGCATACAGGGAGTGGAAGCACAGAGTCGGTAGAGGAGGATCGGATAGATGTGTGAAACACATACTTCCGCCCTTCCCTTCAGGGAAAGTCTCCTCCGAGACCACAAATTAATCGCGATCTCAGCCTTCCCTTGTACCTCCGACCAGTTCATTTCAACTGAGATCAGGACCGAACCAGACGCCGAGTATCTTGATCGGCCCATCCGTCCAGATGAAAGGTCCGGGAAGAGAAACTCCTTCCACGCACCCAACCGCAAGCCCACAGACTTATCGCGGTTGATCCTGGCCCCTGTTACCATCTCATACCCACTTATTTCTTTGCTGACTTCGTCAATCTCGGCTCTGCTCGACACAAGAGCCGAAACGTCGTCAGCATAGGCAGAATACCTGGCTGAGGTGGTGGCGCCAGGCAGGGTAATTCCGCGCAGGACCGGATTCGCCTTTAACTTGCGAAGGAATGGTTCCAACACAAGAACGTAAAGCAAGGGCAATAGCGGACAACCTTGACGAATGGAGCGAGACAATACGAAAGGCCCGACCTAACCCCATTCACTTCCACCAGCGCACCGGGGTCGCATACAAGAGTCGGATCCAGGAGCGAAAGTCGGCTCGAAACCGGCCGCCGACAGGACAGCCTCCAGAAACCGATGGTCAACCATATCGAAGGCCTTGGACTGATCTAAATTGATCAGCGCGGCTTCACTGTCGACTTGTTCTAAGATCAAGCGTACCATATGAAGGTTATCCTGAATCGTCCTGCCCTTCACAGCACAAGTCTGTTCAAATAATCAGACGAGACAGGACAAGCTGCAAACGGTTGGCTAAAGATCTTCGCCAAAATCTTTAAGTCAGTATTTAACATCGTCAAAGGGCGAAAGTTCCCTAACCCATCCCCACCGTTCTTGTCCTTACGCAGCAAATTGATCACACCCCTGGTGAAGCGTCGAGGTAAAGACCCCTGCCTCATCCAGTGGTTGTAAATCAGCTGCAGCAAAGGAACAAAAACGGCGACAGCCTCAAATACACTTCAAGGAAGTCCATCTAGTCCCGGAGACTTATCCAGGCCAACCTGCTTCAGCGCTTCCCCAGATTTCCGACTCTGTTATGGGACCCTCGCACCTAGCCGATTCAGCTGCCTCAAGGCAGGGAAAGTCAGCCAAATAGGCATCGAACTGAGCAGAGCTCAGACCGGGCTCCCTGGTGAAAAGATCCCGAAAGTAAAGCCGAGGCCTCCCATATGCCCGCGCTTGTAGTCACGGTCCGCTTATCCGGCAATGTGACGCACGCTATATGTCGCTTAGCCGCTTTCCTATTCTCCTCTGCACGCAATTCAGCGGCCATATTCGTCGCCTCAGAAGACATTCTTTTTAGCCTAGCCCTAACTACCAGAGCTTGATCCTTCTTGATAAGCAAGGAGGCCAACTCTGCCTTAGCTAAGACTATGTACCCACTAACACGGGATTTAACAGCCCGATCGACCTTTTCTTCTAAAGCCGTTTGCGCCGCTAGTCTATCTAGATTGAGTCGACGACTAAAATCGGCGGCAAACGTTCTAATTTTTGATTTTAATTTTCCCCACAAGGCGTTACCCACAACCGCCCCCGTCAATTCCCTCTGAATCATTAGTAGCAGCTGGTCCCGGAAATCCTGCTCACCAAAAAGTGAACAGTTAAATTTCCAGTAACCAGCCATTCTAACCTTAGGCTTATCTAAGTTTACACGGACCCGGACAAGCCTATGATCCTTATAAACTATATAGTGGAAACTTGGACAATCTAAGAGCCCTACATCGACTCTCCTAACTAACACTCGGTCCAGGTAGCTCGCAAGCGAGCCAGGATCCGAGTTGCCACTAGTAGTCCAAGTCCATGCTACCTCCTGAGGGTGCTCATTCCGGTACTTATCGACAAGATCAAACCTGCTGATAAAGTCCCGAAATGCCTTCACATCAGGATTGTTAGTACCCGGTTTTTTACCTATACGATCTATCGCAGGTCAAGGACGGCATTCCAATCCCCGCTAAGACTACCCGACGAGAAGTCGTCAAAACGGCTCGATCTGCCGAAACAAAAGCAGGCCGCTCAGTATGACTATTTGGCGCATAAACCCCAATGAGACGTAAAGCCTTATCCTTTATAGTAACATCCAGCACAAAAAGCCTGCCCGCCGGATCTGCGAAGACAAGGGTACATGCAGCCTTCAAAGACTTGCTCACTAGCCAAGAGACACCCCCTCGAACGATCATCAAAACATGCTGAATAAAGGGCGAACCCCTAGACAGTATATCCTCATGGTCATGAGAAGAAAACCGGGTCTCTTGCACACAACAAACATTCACCCCGAGGCGCTGAAGGTCACGAGAGAGCCTCGCCCTGCGAGACTCGGACCTCAGGCCCCGCACATTTAACGTAGCTAACCAGAGAGCCATTGAGAAGTCCGATTAGGTTGTTTACCAGCATTAAACATGGCCGGGGTAAGGATACCGACAGCCTCTCCCATAGACCCATGGCCCATCTCATTCTTGATGGTGCCGTCTTGGGAGATACCGCCGATATCCCAGGGAAGGTCAATTTAAGAGCCCTATACAGGGATGGGTGAACTAAAACGGGGACCCTCCCTGCACAGAACTGTTTTAACTTTTTCAATTTCGTTTTCCACTATGGCGAGGGGCAAAGCCATCTTACAAGCATTAATGGCCTCATCTACCATCGCCCAGGTTTGATTTGCCGCAGGTCCTGACCCATTACTGTCAGGACCCTCTGGGCATTCAGGGAAGTTTTAGGCCCCTCAATATCTAGGTCGGCAAATTGCTTAATTGAGAGCAGGTACTTTCAGATCTTTTTGACCCTGTTACTATAGTCCCGGGCTCTCTCGGCCTGGGCAGGGGAAATACGGCATACCTCCTCCCATTGTGTTGAAAATAAATCTTTCTTTCTTTTCTTTCTTTTCTTCTTTTGCCTGTTGTGTGGGGGCTTCTTTTTTCCGCTTCGGAGCAGGAGGAGGCATATCGGTATTCTTTACCGGTGATTGTTTGGGGGTATGGAGGGGGTGGATTTATGTTTAACGGGTGAAGGAGTGGGTCTATGAAGAGGGGTATAGAAAGATCTATGTCTATAGGGGCTGGGATCTCTACTGTGGGGTGGCTTTTTTGATGGCAAAGAAGCAGGCGAAGGTGAGGGTTGTTTTTTCGGTGAAGGGAGGGTCTAGCGGAGGACGTTGAAGGGATCAGGTCTTTTCTTTTGAATCTAGTTGTTTTTAAATTCCTTAATTTTTTTCCGATTTTTTCGAATCCTGGGTCGAATTTCTTTTTGCATTTCCTGGAAAGTAAGCTCAGAGGCCGGGCATCGCCCTTAACGTTGTTATAGGGAGGGGGCTGTATGTGCCTTTCTTCCTAGGGGGCTTCAGGGGACTGAGGACCCGCTGTCCGGCGCTTCCCTCTGGCCTTACTAGCAACCAGCCATTCCCCTTCCCTTCTCCACAACTGCACCGGCAGCGGGCGAAGGCTCTTTGGGAATGTGGCTTTCGATGACGCGCCGACCGGAGGATTAACCGACCGGTCCCGGAGGCTGGTACGCGCCATTACAGGCGAGGCGGAATTTAGAGACGCGGTCAGAGGGGATCTTGAGTAACTGGCGCTTGACTTCCAGAGGCCTTCTTCTCTGGGCAGGAGGAGGAGAGATGACCAGTCACTCCACACCTCCAGCATACCGGTCTTCGACCCGTCACAATGACCGGTAACTTCAAACAGCCAACATCCAGACAGTTGGGGATGGAGCGGAAGGCTTTCGTCCAACATGATGTCAAAGCTCCACCCCCGCTCAGGCTATCACAGGAAGCTCCCAGAATTTCGCCATACTGAGAAAAAACGCTGCGAGATGTTCCCCGATAACCTGAGGAGGGACCTCGTATACCGTTACTATGGTCTTACGTCGGCCTTCGTACTCCGTAGGCAGTATAAGCTCTTTGTTTATAAGCTCGCGGCTAGCCGCGGCGACGCAGTCTTCTGGTGTGGGCAACAGCACGTCCCACATGAAAAATTTAGGTCCCTTAACTATTCTAAGGGGCTTGATCCCCAAGGATTCAAGTGCTTTTCAGCACTGTGTTTTTCGTCGAGCGACAAATTTGCGCGTACGCTTGTCCACGACGAAAACTGACACTATTCTTTTGTCAATTTTCTTTAATTCTTGGGGGTTTCTAAAAGTCCACCTTCTACAACAAGGTGGGCGTAACTTTTTGCACGCTCAAGAACTCCGCTAAATTGATAATGCACTTTAGAGGGGACGACCAACAAGAGGGCGATTCCCCAGCCTCAGGCTCAGTTTGCGGTTCATTTTCGGTTTTTCAGAATTATGGCCATTATTGGCCTCCATAGTTGTTTCCTCGTTATTGCCTTTCTTAGCTTCCGTAGAAGTAATTTTTTCATTTTCATTATCTTTTTCCCCAACAGTTTCCACTTTGCTAGGGGAAGTGGTATTAAGAGCTCCAAATTGTCCTTGTCCGGGGGGTCTTTTTTGGTGGGGTTAAAAAGGTGTTTGCGAATAGACTTTTTGGGCTTTTTTTTAATAGCCAAAAAGGAGGGTGGTTTTTTTTCCTTTTTTTTTTTCGATTTTTAACTAATAAGAAGGAAGGGGAGAGGTAAATACAGGTGGGGCAACGCCTTATAGGCGGAGAGAGGGAGAGAAAAAAATAATAAAAGGGGAGGGTAAAAAATAAATTTTTTGCTTATTAGCAAGACAACAATTTAAACTAGTAAACAAATATCTACAAACAAATATAAAACAGAAGGACGTGTGCAAAAACCACAAATGTAAACAGGAAAAAAAAAAAGCAAAACAAATGGACAGACAGAAAATGAACAAGGTTCACAAAAACGAAAAAAAAAAATTAAAAGGATAACAGACAAGAAAACCACAAATTACAAATAAAACTAATAGTTATAAACGGAAAAAAAAGAGAAAACGCTAGACAAAATAACGTACGAAACAAAAAAAAATTACAATTTACAAAATGGCTGCCGCTAAAAAAAAAAGTCAACCCAACAAAGAAAACGTTAAAAAAAATGAGGAGGTACAGAAATTACAAATTAAACACAAAAATTAAAAGTAAACAAATATTATAAACACGTAATTAACAGGTAAAACGTAGACTTTTTTTTTTAACGGGTAACAATAAAAAACACAGAAATAATTAACACGTAATAATTAAAAAAAGGTCGGACGAAAAATAAACAGATAAACTCCGGGACGTGGGCAGGGGAAGAAAATAGATTTAAACACGTAATTAAAAAAAAGAAATAATTAATAACAAAAAATGAAGTAAAAGGGAAAAAAATGAAAAAGAAAAAATTAAATGGTAAAAATAAGAACGTTAAAAAACGATAAATTTAACAGAAAAGTCAAAAAATCACGTTCGAAAAAAAAAGGTAAAATTAATCAAAAAACTTAACTAAAATAAAGCAGTCGAACAGTTCAAAAGGTAATCCTTTGTAAGACAGAAAAAATTGACAAACACCGGTCAAAAATCTTACGACTCGTCTACTTGACAAGCGAAAATATACAGCTTTTATAGCTTGGATTATCAAAGAGGAGATAATCCATATTCACAACAGGCTGTTCGGGTTATAAAACATAGAAGTTGGTTTCATCATTCGATTGAAATGAAAGTTAATTTTATTATCATTCAGTCAATTTTTCCAATTGAGTCATGTCATTATTGGTCTGGTTTATGAACTAATATTTGACGATTTACTGATTGTCGACCGGAATTAATAGGAACAGAACTTCCGGTATAAATTCAAAATTTAAACCAGATTAACTTAAAAATATATTGAATATCCCAAAATATTTTAAATATAATTCACTGGAAAATATTTTTTTAAATATGCCAAAAAATATTCTTTTAAATATTTTAAATATTGTTTGTATAAATAAAGCTGAAATATGAATAATTAATCTACAAACGACTAGACGAATCAATAAAGCGGGATCCCTTTGTCTCTGTCTTTATCTGAAAATATTTTTTTTAAAAAAATGTCTGTTTGGAGAATGTTAAAATAAAAATAATTACTGTATAAAGAAATTCGCACCTTTAAATTTTGTTCACTTAACGAAAGCACGCACTCAATCACAGAACAATGGCAAAAGTGATTTGGAAAGAAACTTAAAACAATATGCGCTGGACGCACGACATACGCACGAATCATGGATTTTTCGTATTATATCAATATCTGATTTCATTTAGAATTATTTTACTTCCGTGGCATATAGTCCAAAAACGGTAATTTATTTAATCCTAAAACTGCACCACTTCTAATGAGGTATAATTGCCTCGAAAGGCCACTGCTTCCAAAACTTACTCTCGATCCCAAACGAAATGCGTCTATTCGTGCCATCGCAAAAGAAAACCGCTGGAAGAATGACAGGTTTCTTCTATCGCATTTAAATTCTACTACAGTGTAACCCGGATGTAAGAGAAACCCGGATATAAGAGAGATTTTCTCTGGTCCCAAATTACAGCCCATACTTACCAAAACAAAATAGACCAAACCGGATATAAGAGACTTCTTCTCCGATCCCGACAACTCTCTTATATCCGGGTTACACTGTACCATGCAAGAATGGATTATTGCTGCCATATCTGGGATGGTGTTGCCAAATCCTCGAAAATTCAGAATTGATGTGGATTCCGATATGAAATTCGGGCTCCAATGAATGACAAAGGCAAGAAATAAAGATAAGAAATGAAATGTATTTACACAAAAATGCAAAGGGTAATTCTGTTAGTAAAACCAGAAACGCGGTTAGTCGTAATATACAGTCTCAAATAGGACAAGCTTAGAATCGGGCTTTTTCTGTCTCCTGAAGCGGTTACCTCACACTATTACTCTATTCTCCAACTAAAATCACACAGGACTATAGTGATTTACCAAGCGTAGCTTAGATGTGGCACAAGACCGAAAGTAGGGGCACCCGGTTAGGATCGAACTGAATTAGTATTCAGTCGTAATTGTTCTAGCGAGACAAGCTTGCTAAACATTACACCACCTCGAGGTTCCCTCCAATCACAGCTCTATATTCGTTCTCTGACTGACGATATTCAGTCACCCCCCCACGAGGGTGTCATGGGCACAAAGGCCTTTTTAATGTGGGCATTCCCGACTTGATTAGGCTCCATTAAAATAGCTTTGAACCCGTATAAACAGGTTCAGGGCCGATTTATGTCCCCGAAGGAGACTCCGCCCTTCGGCGTAGCCTCCTTCGGGAACCTCCCGCCCGTAGGAAGAGAGTTGAACCGAACAGTCAGTTCAGAGTTGACTGACTGACTCTGGGTATTTAACGGCAGCAGTCCATGTAACACTTTGGTCGAGTCCACTTATATGAAAAAGGGGAGGACCTCATAAAAAGAATGAACAGTGTTCAAAGGCGATTACGCAACCTTGGCGGTGCTGAATTAATCTCCATTCTGCAACCCTTATCCAACAGAATAAAAGTTGCTATCCTTTTATTTCGGTATTACTATGGCAGATGTCCAGACGGGTTTCATTTATTAGTTTCACCAGTTCAGATATTCACAGAGAGACACCGCCATGCCATGTACACAATGTCAACTCATCCCAATTCCTTCCGTTAATTTGATACAGTATAAGTTCTACCCAGGAAAATCCTTCCCGAGAACTGTTATTTTTTTAATAAAATCAGGAGAGGGCGCTTCTTTTGAAATTTATAATATTGGTCTGTTAAGGTCACTGATATCTATCTTAGACCTCTTCATAATATACTCTTCTTCCTCCTCCTTTACAATCAGTCTCACTCAGTGATGTTCTACCGTCAGTGGCTTGTGTTTTCTATAGTCTAATCTCTAAAAGAGACATAAATGTCCTCGTTCCTCCAACACTATCACTGTTGAAAAGTCAGTACAAACTTTTACAGTTGATTCATTTTCGAATATTCTGTCGACCCTAGGTGAAAATGATCAATGTTCCTATTTTAATAAAAATTCCAGATACTTACTTAAATCTACCCTCCACCAAGTTTTGATCAAAATATTTTAATCACATTCTAGGTTTTACTGTCTATTTGATTTAAAGTCTGTATGAAATGAAGTTGACTTAATATTTACACCAAAACACTATTGCAAGATGAATTCCTTCTAAAGATTGAAGACATCCACGGATTAATGTCCCGCCCCGAAAAATCTAGTATTAATAATAAAAATATAAACACTGTTTTAATTACGAATTATTGGTTAATAAAAACCACTAATTTCAGATCATGTTACAGATGTAATGGTTAAATTTAACCATACGTTCTATGTTTCTAATATCTCATTTTTCCTTGTGGAACTGTCTTCCATCTTCTTGCTTACCAATCTACTTTGATCTTCAAATATTTAAATTCCATGTCTTTAGTTATCTTTTGCCCACTTAATCCATGTTCTTTTATTGTTCTCTCTCATTAATAGTGTATTTTTCGTCATATTCTCTCACACTCGATAACTCCATCTTAGTGGTTTTATTGCTTTGCATTGGGTGAAATGATTAAAAGAAAAACAAAATAAATACATAGGTCTAATAAATATAGGTCTGGTAATATGTAAATGATTGTCTCAGTAACATAAGGAAATAAGTAAGGGTTTTAAAGGGTGTTCCAATAACTTCGACCTATTTGAAACTTAATTCACATTTAAAATCGGTCCAAGTTATTGAAACAACCTTTATTATATAAATAATAAGCAAGCGTGGAGCAACTTTCGGTATGTGAGTATCGTCTACTGACCGGCAAAGCGATTCACTCCTCTGTCAATAATATTCTCTCGAGCCCCAGGCCGTAATTCTCATTCGGGACGAGGTTGGGTTTATTTCCCAGCATTCCCAAAATGTGGAAGTGCTTAGGGAACTTGAGAATCGTTTTTTTTTTTTTTTTTGGCGGGGGGAGGTTGCGGTATTTCCCTTAAACCCACCTTTGTGATACATTCAAAAAATGTAGCTCTCATTATACGAGATAAATGATTACCGCAAGACTGATAAACTACTAAGGATATCACACTTCATAACAATCCGGTTTTATATATATGTTACTCTCTACAAACGATTAATGGCGACCTTCACATGCTTAGCCGTCAATGTATAAGCATTGGTGCTAAATTAAAAGCATAAAGGGTTAATCTTTTAGATAAAGACCAGTAAAATTTCATCTACTCAATTAAATCAGATTCATTATTTGTTTATCTTTAAAACGATGCACAGTAAATAAAGCGTGCTTACAGGTATACATAAAATAGTTTCTTAAAATCTAACCCCGTCGGGCTTGTCATTTGACTATCTATTTGTATTCTATTATTTTTATATTTACGTATTTTCTTTTATTACTGAATTCTTGTGTGTCTGAATATTCAAATCAGTACAGAGACTACGGCGATATAGTCATTTTAATATTTAAAGACTGAATAAGTATTTGAGTGATGTATATTCGAATAGTGACAAGTATTTTTAACATTCGTGACAGAAGATCAATTTCAAAATAAACTTAAAATTTGTAACAGAATATTTGTTTATAATTGAAATCACTTAAACATTTTTAAATATACATAATCCTACTGAAGAGGCCAGCAATTATTGAGTGGACGTGATATTTTTTAAGGAAATATGTGTCAATGTTTATTATTCTAAACAAAGCTTTTTTTTAAATTTTTACAAACGGCTTTTACTATATTTGAGAAGTATAGAATAATACAGAACTTACACTGGGAGAAGACCCCCTGTATACGGATAGAAAATACATTCAACAAATATACAAAAATACAAGGGAACGTAAGACAAGGATGTGTCTTCTCACCAGACTTATTTAACTTTTACACCGTAGTGATCTGAGAGAGAATTAGAAGGAGTCATTATTGGCGGCCTTAATCTTAACATCATTAGATGTGCAAATGACACAGTGTTGATAGCAGACACAGGAAGGAAACCACAGGAACTTCTACAGATCTTAGTAAAGGAAAGGAAGAAGAAATGACTAAACATAAATTGTAAGATGTCAAAATGCACGGGTTTCTTCAAAAAGACCAAGAGCTAAATAAAACACTTGAGTCACCAAAATCAAATATCTAGGAAGACAGAAATGTGACACCGAAATCCGAAGTCGCGTGGGATAGCGAAAGGTGCCTTACAAAATCTGAGCAAAGGATTAAGAAAAGGGAAAATTCGTTTGATACAGAAAAGAGTACTGAACTATTATGAAATATCGGTCCTCCTATATTATATGGAAGTGAATACTGGACAATCTCGTCACATTAGTTCTGGGTAAAACGATAAACTACATCCAGCAGCAAGGTGACTGGAAGTTTTGAGAAAAGTGGTAACACGTCTTAATTGACGTTATTGGCAGGTCCGTCCCGATGTTAGATTCCCAGCTGTGGGATAAAAGTGCCCGCAACAAAACACCATGAAAGATTTTTATAGTAAAACTATCAGCAATATATTTTTATCTAAAAAAATGTCCAACAATATATTTTCTGTAGTTGAAGACATACGATTTCGTGCAAAATATATATTTTTGAAGCCATAAAAGTGTTTAAAATATTTAAATTACCGCCTTAAATAACGGATAGAGGCTGGCATGTCGCCAAACAAAATCATGCAACCAGAAATCTCTTCACAGATGAAGAAGAGATTTGAGCCAACAGAAATTAGGTTCTAGAGAAAGATACCGAGAATACAATAGTGAGAAATGTGAGTTTTAGAGAAAATTCAGATATAAAGGAAACTCATAATTAACATAAAAAAAGGAATGATTGAAATATCTAGGGCACATAATGAAGAAAAGAATTTTAGAAAGTCTGACACTAACAGGGCATATTTAAGTCAAGACGGAAAGAGCAAAGCAGTGATTAGCCTACCTAACAAGTTTGTGTAAATGTTTGGGAGGACAGGGATAAGAATGTTGGAATGTTTGGGGTCCCTGCTGTACTAGTGAGCCAGCCAAAATGAACTGACTCATTTTATAGTTCACCAATAGAAGGGTTAACCAATCAGGTGGCACAAAATAGTCAATGCGACGTGTATAAAGGCGGCCATGTTTTTCCAGAATATGCACTAGCAGCCCTTGATATCGAAGACAGAAGAATTACAGAACAGCTGCTGGTATTAGCCATATAGTCAGATTCAGTAGAGTGTATGACTCGTGAGTGTTAATCTTTAACGTTGTTTCATTGAACAGATTATGTACTGCGCTGTATTCTATATTGATAGACTACGGTGAACATAGTTAACAAAGAAGTTATATGGAAAATACAAAGTACTACAAAGGTGAGGGGACTGTGGAGATAATTGAGCGTGTAAGGTATAATTCAATTTACTGACGAATGGTAGGTGTGTAAGATCGATTTTGAAACAAAACGAAAGTTCCTGGCATAACCCAGCGAACAAACCGTCCTAGCAGAAAACCTGGCAATTGATCCACTACCACAGTTCTACTTCATTTTTGTGAAAAACGTGATACCCAGAATCCACAATGGGTTGTTCTTCTGGGTGTTAAACTCTTTGGCACTAAAAAAAATCAGACTTTTACTTAGAATGAATGACGTAATATTTTCTGTTCAATTTTGAGACTTCGAGACAAGCATGTAAATTCAATGAAAGTATAATTTTCTTTCACTGTTTATTCCAAACGCACTGGAAATAAACATTAATTGTACAGTGTTGTTCGATAAAAATGACTCACCTAATGTTTTTACTAAAAAGATCTTGGTCTATTGATTTTGGGGTTGAAATAATTTTCACTCTTACTAATAAAAAGAAAAAAAAACTCTATGCCAAAAAGTAACTCAGATATCGCATTCTAATGCTTAAAAAGGTAAATTTAACGAATTTTGACAAAATATTGAAAACTATTTTACAATACACTCCGAACAATATTCTAGAGTATTCTAGAACAGCTTAAATTAAATCTAGAATATTCCAGAAAGCCTCATACAGTATAAAACAGCTTGAAATAGTCATTAACCAGATGAAAGGATACAAACGCGCATCAGAATCACTTAAGGCATCTATTATTGCCCTCTCAAAAGCAGGCAAGTCTACGAGAGAAATTGCTATAACCTCGCAATCAACTGTCTCTCGAGTGCTTAGGGCAAGTAATGATGTCACTCTTGCTACAAAGAAGAAAACAAGGGGACAAAAGAAAAAGATTGATCATAGAACTGGCAGGGTAATCAATAGAGAAGTTGCGAAGAACAGGACTATATCTAGCCAATAAATTGCAGCCAGTATAAGCGAAGAGCTAGGTGTTAGTCTTGTCTCATGAACAGTCCGTCATAACAAGGTTATAAATCTTGTTAGAACAAGGCTACAAATCTTGTACACGAAGGTTTAAGCCGCTAATAAGCAATGCCAACAAAGCCAAGAGACTTGAATGGGCTCACTATTACAAAAATTTCACCGTAGAAGACTGGAAGAATGTTCTCTTCTCCGATGAAACGAAAGTTGAGCTAAATTCAAAAGATAAGGTGAACCACTTTTATCGAAAAGCACCGTGTATAAAAAATACTATTTTTTAAAGTAATTTAGGCTTTCACGGATCGAGGAATCAGGGAACTGTGCTCAAATTCCAGTCGAGTTCATTGCACGCCCGTACGTGTTTATACCAATGGGAAATGTATGAATCCATTTTTTTTTTGCTCCAGCTACGGGTAAATATCAGGACCCTATAGTATCGGCCATGACAATGGAATGTAAAAATTATTCCCTATGATGATTAAAAAGTAACAGTTTCGTTTAGCTGGCGATAACTTTTAAAAGCCATTTCTTGCACCAGTTAACAACTGACTAGGCGACATTTTCGAGAGAAGCTGCCAGTTTTACTTTGTCGGACCAATCGCTTTTACTATTAAGTCAGGATTGAATAGTTGTGTCAACATCACAAATACCGAGCTGGGAACTGAGGACAACAGGAATGTCGTTGATGATGATAGGAAACAATGAAGCTTCAGTCCTGGGTGTACCAAATCATTAATGTGAAATGATCTAGAAAAGTGTTCGTTCAACAGCACCCTCTTTTCTCAACGTTTTAGGAAGTATTCGTCCACAAACACCATAGAACTGGAGATTATGAAGAAAGCCAGCATGCAAAACCCAGTCAAACGCTTTTGGGATATCTAAAGCCACAGTCCGAGTTTTACCGTATAAAGCCTGGTAGAGAAATTCAATATTAACGAGAATAATGGAGGCCATATTCTTTATTTGAAAGTCGATTGTACTGAGATGCTTACCCAACACAGAGTTGATTAGAGCCTCAAGTACTTTTTAAATATACACTAGATAAGTGAATATAATTGTTATTTAATGAGATCTTATTCACAGAGAATTGTTCGTATTCATGAAATCGTACATTTTTACCTATATAATTTGCAGGATATCCTACGTTAATTTAAATTCTATTGTGCGTGTACCTGAATATAAATTCCATCCTTTAAGTTAATCTTTACATGAGCAAAATCATTGTTCGAATAGTTATTTTAATAAATGCATTCATGAATAATGTGGAGAACAATCTACACGTCAAATAATGAAATGGACTCGTCTTAAATGATATTTCAGCAGACATAATATTTCCGTCTACACTTCTTCTGATGCGTAAATATTTAATGTTCATAATTATTCGCAAATAAGTAAAGATAAAATTAGATTTATATCTGCAGAACCTGATATATAGATGTATGTATATATATATATAGATGTATATATATATATATATATATATATATAAAATGTTTATATATATATATATAGATGTGTTATATATATATAGCTCCTATATATATATATATATATATATATAGATGTGTATATATATATATATATAGATGTATATATATATATATATAGCTAGTATATATATATATATATATATACATATATGTCTATTCATGATTATACACACATATACATATATATAAATATATATTAGGATACATATATACATACACACACACACACACACACACATATATATATATATATATACATATCTGGCACATATACATTCTATATATATACATACATTTTTAAGATATTTATGTTTACTACTTTTTTTTGGATGATTTTTATATTAAATTTGTCATTAGACATATACATATATATATACATAGATACTCACATATGTATACATATTTTTATATATATATATGAAAGAAAATATAAAAAACAAAATTCTGAATATGCATTATTAATGTTAAAATGAAGTCGACGTCGGATATTTTGGTCTATTTAAGACCATCTTCATGGACATTTTGGAAGAAAATTAATTAACATTATAACTTATAACAATTTAACACAAAAGACGATGGACATAAGAGCTCAACTAATTCAGACAGATAACTGAAATTTTATAAAATCAAGTTCTGTTTAAATATGATCACGTAGTCGTCACGTGGGCGATGTTGTTAAGACGTATTCGAAGATGATTTCCAAAAATTAAAATATCAAAAAGTCAAATGAAAAATTTTATAAACAATTAAAGAAATCTCTTCCGATGGAACAGTTCTAAAAATCACTTTTGGATTTACATTGTAACGGGAAAGACTTTCAAGCTAGTTGAAGATATAAGAACCAATTGATCACTACGTATTCCAACATCAACGGAAGAGATTTCTTTAATTGTTTTATAAAATTTTCATTCGACTTTTTGATATTTTAATTTTTGAAATCATCTTCGAATACGTCTTAACAACATCGCCCACGTGACGAATGGATCATATTTAAACAGAACGCTGATCTGTATAAAACAGGAGTTATCTGTCTGAATTGATCTTGAACTCTTATGTCCATCGTCTTTTGTGTTAAATTATTATAAGTTATAATGTTAATTATGTTTAAATGAAAATGTCCATGAAGAAAATACTTAAAAACAAACAAAACGTCCGACGTCGACTTTTATTTTAACATTAATAATGCATATTCAGAATTTTGTTTTTTTCTGTATTTTCTTTCATACTGTCATCTTTATATCCATATATTTAATACATATATATATATATATATATACACATATATATACATATATACATATGTATATATATATATATAT
>CAHIKZ030000222.1:1480000-1492500 GCA_903632075.3 Acanthosepion pharaonis | reverse complement strand
ACTTCAGTTATCATATGAGAATCGAAAGATGAAAACTCTCAGATTAACCATAAGTTACTTAGATCTACATCTTTTTATTGCAGATTTCATTATTTTTTTTTTATTTTACAAGGATCATTTTTTTAAAAGACATCAATATTTTTAGGTAAGCTGACCTTAAATTGATGAAAGTTAGTGAACGAATCATTTAAGTGTGAATTTATTGTATGAAGAGTTATCATTATGTTATTAAGTTATCTTCACTACTGTTGTTGTTATCACAAATTTTCAACCGTTGTTCACTTCGGCATCAATCAGGTGCTTCACGATCCGGATAACCTTCAGGGAATCCTTTATTTTCTTTATGGCATACATAGTTTTCTTTCTGATCTCCATGGAAAAAAAGACATGTTTTCCTATTCTTTCTTGGTATGTCCCGTTGATGCGCATTCTGTTTTCACTGAGTTTAAGCCTGCACAACTCGGCCCAAGGATTTAACTCATAAATAGAAAGACATCAATTTCATTAGCCAACGATTTAATCCATTAGGCCTTGTGCAGAACTTAGAGCCTAAAAGTTAATCCGCCTGCTGGTGACATTTTCTCTAACTGCTGATGCTTGTCACATTTGATTTCATTCACAAATATGTTTCTTTTCAAATGGCGCTGTCGAATGCGTACATTCATTTCTTTTTCTTTATTATTTCTTATTAATGGGTCCCATATAATATTTATACGTTAGACATCATATTGATGGTTTTCATAGGTTAGCATATACGCTGATTCATTTAGATGTCTGATTGTCCAGTGTACGTCTCAGTACAGTATTTTTTATTTAATTCCACAGAAGCTGTTGTTTACAATCTTTCTGCATATATGATCAGCTATACACGATTTCATTAACTAGCCTCTAATTTCGACAAGTTGCGCAATAATTGAGCACTACTATATAAAAAAAAGACGAGATCATTGTTAAGTACGATAAGGCTCAGGTGCAAATAAAATATAATCATTAGCGTCTTAAAAAAATTACAGTAATGGAGTTAAACATTTCTCTTCAATTACTAATAGTAATTTTTCATTAATGTTCCATTATCATTCATGATACTTTTGTCGCAACGTTGAAATCTTCCTTATATTCTATAACAGTGTTTCCCAGTCTGATGGGCAATTTCATCTGTTCGGTGGCAACTAAACAAAAAATGGAGCGCGTCTGCAAATTTTTGGTGGACGATATACGATTTTTAGTATTACAAAGTTATTTCATCATATGCTGCCCACCAAAATATAGAAAAGTGATATGCAAATAACAGGAGGCTAAATGGGAATATCTGAGTCAGATTACTAAATGAAAATATAAATATCTCCATAAGCAAGGAACATTTTCGTATTTTCTATATACCTGAAATGATCAAATTTCCTTTCGTTCTTTCTAATACGATAATAACAGCAGCTGCCACTTAAGTTCGCGTTATTTGTTACCTCCTTTGATAAATTTTGGCTACATTTTAAAATCAATTTACGATCCAGTCAAAAATATTCACCATAAACTTTTGCTATGCTATTTTTAATATTTACTATATAAGTGGACGTAGGAAAATTTTTTTCATGTGAAAGTGGAAGATGACGCAAAACTTGTTGGGGACCCATGTTCAAGAATAATTGCAAATTATAGAATCATTGAGGCTAAAGTATTCATTAGCCAGGAAAGTGATCGACATTAACCACTATTTCTACTTTCTGATATCGACGGAGGGTAATTGATGAGGTTATAAAATCAAAATTAAAGAGAACAATAGTTTCTATATGAATAGCTATATTTCTCAGGATTCCTTTTTCTAGACATTTATTTGTACATTATTTACATTATTCGAACTATTGTCCTCATCTTTGTCGCCATATTTATCACGACGTTTCGGCCGTTGTACGCTCCGGCCTTTTCAGGTGGTTGGAATGTCGAACTGAACCCTTTATTTCGCTCACTGGGATAGACTGTCCTAGTTCCACGTGCCATGAGTGTGAGTTCAATACTCGGTTTAGGCAGTGGAGAACTGGAGAGGGGAATTAACAGGAGATAACTGATAACTGACATTCATTAAACATGACACGTGGAACTAGAACAGTCTACCCCAGTGAGCGAAATAAACGGTTCAGTCCGACATTCCAACCACCTGAAGAAGGGTGAAGCGTACAACGGCCGAAACGTTGTAATAAATATGGCGAAAAAGTTGAGGACAATAGTCCGAATAATGCAAACAATGTGCTGCCTATAAAGAAATATAGTCTTAAGGTGTGCTATATTTATGGAATAAAGTGCTCAATATCAGAGATAGAGCGCGTGTAAATATAAATGAACTACAACAACCAACCCCAAAATTGAACAAATAGCTTTAATTAAATTCTCAAACCAAAACAAAACTATTAAATAAGTGATATAAACAAATTTTTACTACGTTAATAAATAAATAAATAAAATAAAAAAAAAAAATAAAAACGAGCAATATAACCCGGCCCAAATAAATAAACAAACGACTTCCGGTAAAATAACCGCCATAATAGAATACCCACAATACACCACTAACCCGTATATATATAAATAGCCGAGAAAAATAACAACATATGTGGCCTGACGATTTCATATATATATATATATATATATATATATATATATATATATATATATATATATATAGGTACACATCTTCATTCATACATATTTAATTGAATAATATACGCATATTATGTCTATTTACTTTCATAATAAAGCTTATATATATATATATATATATATATATATATATATATATATATATATATAGATGCTGTATAAATAGGACGGACCAATCAAAGATTGGAAACCCGTATTGCGTAACACGTGACTGCCTATCTACGATCCAGCAGTTGGTGTCGTTCATTGAGTAAGACCCAATCTATGCACGTCTCGTCCACTGAACAACACATATTGAACAACACTGACTGCAGAATATGATAACAGCTTTTTCTCTGTTTTACATAGATCTGTCCCTGCCCACTACCTTAGCGTTTTTGAAGCTGCAAATATCAAGTTATATCAGCCCAGCCTAAAGGACACATTCGTATGATTTCTTGTATTTCAGTGGGGTATGAGTGAAATTCTTCTATTTTATACTGCTTTTGAAGCTTTAATATATGTTTTAAATCGTCAATTATTAATAATTAAAAATTGTTTTAATCGTGTTCCGGTTACCTCTCCTCATTCGGTATTTTTGTAACTGTGTCTGTATTTTTGTTTAATTGCGCCAACATCCACCTTTTAAAAAAAATCTTGGCTGAAAGGTAATCCTTCAATGTATATATTATTACATCGTTATGTATGTATGTGCCTGCTCCTAGATCTTCATTATCCACACCTATATGTATATTATTGCAAATTATGTACGCCTGTCGCAGAAAATTCTTGTCCATAAAAATAGTTTCGAAGTGAATTAAATATTCGTAGGCATCACTATTATTGTGTCTTGATTCTAACGATGTTAATGTTAGAAAAGATCTATATTAAGAGATGCATGTCGGTCTAAGTGTGTGCGAATATTTTGAAGGTTTGTGTATATTGTATCGTTGAGTCGATTCAATTTCTATATTTCTTTGGTGATAACGATTTTTATAACGGCGACGGCGATTTTCTTTATTTTATTTTCTCTGTACGGCAGCGAGATTTGTGATTGCAGGCGCCTGGATTTGAATATGTCGTCATAAAGATACTTACACAGAGCTTTCATTGAATTACCCATTGAGATGTACATATATTTAACGTTACGGGTAATGGCCAAGATGGAAAAAAATTACTTTAATGCGACGTTTTTTATAGACTGAAAGAGAAAAAAAGAGGCAACAACCAACATGAAATTCTAATCATCATCTTCAATACTGTCCTGAAACGGACAAAAAATAACCAATTCTTAGTACGACTGTTGTTGTTAGTAATGCTGATCACGATAATGGAACTGCCAGTAAAATATAAGTAAAATAATAATCTCTACTGAAGAGAGGAAGAATGAAATGCAAAGCAAAACGAAACAGAGCCAGAATTAGTTTTAAATGAACGCGGTCAGACAGAATGTCTTCACAGAAAGAAATATTCGAAATTCTTACAAGTACCCTTGTCAATATAACAAGGCCTCTGTGGAGATGAGAGAATATGGACTTCGTATTGATAAAGCTGGAAATAGATTTCCGCTACAGTGGTTTATTGGACAGTACTACATATGTATCGGTATTCGCACGTATGCGTTGTTACAAGATAGGAATATATATATATATATATATATATATATATACACGCACACACACACACACACATATATATATATATATATATATATACATATACACACACACACACACACATATATATATATATATATATATTTTACACACATATATATATATATATATATATATATATATACACACACATATATATATATACACACACACATATATATATATATATATATATATATATATATATATATATATATATATATATATATATATATATATATATATACGTACAAGTGAGACAGACAGGATAAAATTCTTGAACATATAGCCAGAGACGTTTGCAGACATCCAAGATCGAGGATTTGGTCATGTTTTTGTGAGACATTCCTATTTACGTCTCCCTTTAAACACTGTGAATACTTAGTCAAGCTTAGTATACACACACACACACACACATATATATATATATATATATATATATATATATATATATATATATATATATATATATATATATATATATATATATATATATGTATGTTACATTAAAAAAAAAGTTTTATATGCATTAAATCTCTCTCTCACACACACCCATATATATATATATATATATATATATATATATATGTGTGTGTGTGTGTGTGTGTGTGTGTGTGTGTGTGTGTGTGTGTGAGAGAGAGAGAGAGAGAGAGAGAGAGAGAGATTTAACGCATATAAAACTTTCTTTAATGTAAGTGGCTATTATACAATTATACCAACGTTTCTTGACGTTTGATGTTCGGTCAAAAGCTATCTATCTCTACATAAATGGACTAGTGTCGTATAGAGAGAGAGAGAGAGAGAAAGTGTAATAATGAAAGAACGAATCAATTAGAGAGAGAATGAAAATAGCCACAATGTGGGCACTGCAATCATTTAATGTTGACCATTTGTCCTCACTTCAGCCAGTTATTCAGACCAACATTATATATATATATATATATATATATATATATATATATATATATTAATGTAAGGAAAATAAGTATATTGTAACTAGTGCAATATTGATGGCTAAAACTACCCAATATCAGGGATAGAGCCTATTTAAATACTGTCAGGCTCACTATTTAAAATGTACTGGCCGAATATTTAAATTCTGAAACATTCTCATTAAGATTTTAATCACTTTTATTTGCATTTATATTGCTTATAATTAATGTCATTCTGTGAAGAAATGAGTCTTTTCAAGTATTGTGACATAATTCTAGCAGGGAATATTTCGATATGAAATACACACATACATAAATTTTCTATTCGTAATGTCCCTTCCGGACGTGTAGTCGATAACAGCTTTCCACAATCTCCTGTCCTTTATAGCTCTGAGTATTTTTTGCAGTCTCTCCTAATCCTTGTTTTAAAAGATCCTTAGGAAGGTTTTGCGCTGTTTTCTTCAGTCTTACTTGCATTCAATATGTCTTCGAATATCAACTATTCTTAACCCACATTCCTCTGAACACTTCAAATATATGTTGTTTTTTTTAATTCCAAAGTATAACTCTCAGTTGTGCTTCCATTTCACTTTAAAATCGTTTATTATACATTCTTTAATATAAGTGGTCGCAAGATAGCGATGTTAGCATTTGAGATTCGAGCAACCCCTATCTACCCACTTATCTATCTTTACATCAGTGGTAATATTGGAGGTATCGAGACTTTTATCATAGAGTCTCAGTTACGGTGGACTGGCCATATCTTAAATATTTCTGATGACAGTATACCCAAGATCTTAATGTACAGCCAGTTAGATCAGCGCCACAGGAATGTAGGACGCCCATGGCTAGGATACAAAGACAAGCTGAAAAGCAACTTGTCAGCAGTCAATATACCACATAACACCCTTGAGTCTTGGAGCGGGTAGAATGGAGATGAACGTGTTTTAGTGGACTCAGCAGATTGAAAATTGAATCATCTTCAAGAAGCGAGAGCAAGATCAAAACGGTCAGCTTATCTAAGAGTGATCGCATCTCACATTCCTCACACTGGTTCCATATGTGGCCTCCTTTGTAAATGAGTAGCGGGTCTTAAATGCCACTTAAGATTATCGCACAAAATTTCATAAATGAATCAACTAAGCTGTCGAGAGAATCCATCATATATATATATATATATATATATATATATATATATTCAGTGAGCTATTCAAACTTTATCTTTCTCTCTCACATACAGACATACAATGTGTGATGGATAAACTGTCGTCTAAATGAAAACAAAACTGACATCTCATTTTAACAGATATGTTCTCCAAAATGACACAAAAATATTTTGCAATACTAAAGGATAAATTTATTTAATACAATCGTCGTTGCTTCAACCACATACTCCGAACGACTTCGGAATTTCCTCCCTGTTTAAGTTGGTGAATAATCCTTGCCTTCAGTTCATCTTTGGTGTTACAATGAGTTTCGTTGTTCATTTCTTCAACTGCACTCTACACATCAAAATCAAATTTCAGGCTCTGGAGAGAGTTGGCCAGATGTAATGGGTGATACGCAGAAACTGACAGCCATGACTGGGTACTTCTGCCTGTGTGGTTTGGGGCAGGGTCCTGTTACCATACATAGGGTAATCCAGTAGACACCCTCTTGAACCTGGGAAGCGCTACATCCTCAAGGTAGGCCTCAATATTTAGCCTGAGGCTCTGTAGGAAATTGAATGGAGGCATAAGTCCGCCATCTAAAACATTCGTGAGCACCATTAAACTCATCCAAAACATTCCGGGATCCTCTTCACTGTGTCCAGATTCACACAAACCTCTGAAATGTTTGTATTAGAGCTTCCGACGCAAATGCCAAGAAATATAGTATGCCGTTTCCAAATTTCTGTCGGAGTGAGTTGCATAATGGTTCACTTTTTCTCACAGACGATACCCAACTGACATTACTATATTCTGTATTAGAAAAAAACGCTTATGCGCGAAATTAAAAATATAAAATGGCGAAAATTAACACCTCGCACGTTTTTTATAGTAAAAGATGCAATATCCATGAACGAACGTCCTTAATACCAGTGTTATAGTGTATGTAAATATAAAATTGCAAACTGAGGTCAATAGCGAGTATATGTAAATATAAACTTTTCTATTTCTAAATAAAAGTCCTTTTGGTTTTCACTTTTACTTAAACATCTTCATTGCTGACATATTCATTTTAAGGCATTATGAACATCCTCTTGTTGAACCACATTAGTTATGGCTTAATTTTCTTCTTCGTCTGTAATGAGAGTTGCCAGCATTCACTGTTATGGTAAACGGTCGATATAATATTACATTTCAATACTCTGTTTACTGATGGACACTAAGCATAGTATAGCAAGAATATACGTTTCAAATATTATAAAGTAAATACAATATATAATCTTATGTAAAGATCAAAATAAAATTTGGTTCCAAAATAAAGAATTTATCACGAGTAATTAGATCACATATTGATACACAGTATAAACTCGTTCAATCTTATGATAGACTTGTCCTCGCACACACATATGCATGTAAATATGACGATCACCATAATGCACATTATTCCACTGGAGTTATTCCTGTCGAGATAATGAGATGAAATGCCTAACTAAACGAGTTAAGCGGTATTCTACCACGGCGGGTTCGACCTTTTTTTTACCTGGAATATATTTTCTTTGGATTTATCCTCCAAGAAGAACTCGAGAACTTCCCGCAAAGAACCGTTCTGAATTTATTTGGTACTATCCTACGTATTATTCTGAAAGAAAAAAAAACAAACTATGAAACAGCGTTATAATTTATGAGGCTGCCCCAAAATATAACCCATGATGCCATATTTTTACCCAGTGTCTCGTTATCAATACACTTTTCTAACGTTTGTGCATCAGACGAATTTTACTGTAATTTTCCGAATGCAGAACCGGTTCTTATTATTTAACATTGCCGAAAAGCATTAAATTCCATAGATAACAGGATCAGACTGAAGATATGCTGTTGGGAAGTTATATTTAAAGTAGAGGGTTTTTCAACGTAATTTGTAAACACTTCTGTGGTTATATTTGCGCATATTTTTGCTGTAGATTTCTTCGGTTTTACGAATACTCGTCTTTCTTACACGACGCGTCCTTCTGGGTTTATATTTGTAAGACATGGTTTTCCTGCAACGAGTCGGGTAGTGTAGATATGATAATAAGGCGTCATTTCCAACATTACAGCACCAACAATCTATCAATCACTGTATTTTTTCAGAAATAACCATCCAACCTTTCAATATGTTCCTCACTCAGATTAAAATGACAGGGTAGTCGGATCAAGTAACTTTTCATCCGAATAATTCATATAATCTCCATTTCGGAACACCAGCCAGAACTGCGAGTCAGGAAACGGAAGAATTTGTCACGAAGATGTCTGGGCAAATAGATTGGCATTGTTTCTGTGAAGCAAGTCGATTCCTTGTACTTTCTTCAACCGTCATAGGTTTAATCAGTAAAAAGAACCAACTGTACAGACTAGACATTGCACGTTGTCTGGAACGGAGAAAATCGGTTAAAAATACCCTTCAGCGATGAAACGTAATTATAATTGTGTCGGCTCTGACGACAAGCAGTATTGCAGACAGTGTAAATGTTTTAGATTGCTTTCTAATTGTGCAAAAATATCAGTTATCTTCAGTGATGTTAGTGCATTTGTGTTGGATGTGAGCACTGCTGCTGTTGGTACGTTCATTTAGTTACATAGCAAAATAAATAGGGCCAGGCATAAGTATATTATTTGACAGCATGTAATTCATTGAAAGCGTAGCTTGTCATGGGCGTATTTTATGCCAGATAATGTCGCTTATTACATCATAGATTGAATATCTTTAGAAGATCAACTGCAATAAATGTGAGCAGAAGGAAAGTGATGGCAATGATTTGTGGTAGAATCTGTAGAAGGAACTGGAAAAATCAGATGGAAATGCGACTGATTGTATCATATTTTTTGTCACAGATCATTGTCATCAATTTCCTTGTCCTTGCGTTAACGTTAAGTCACGTGGTTGCATAATTGCTGATGTAAATAAAAAATATGGCGTGTACATGTATTACTAATTTTTCTATTAGTATTGATAAATACATCCATGATAATTTTTCTGAATAACTTTCCTCCGTGGTAACTAGACTATATGCGCAGTACTACATAGCCTGGTGTAATGGATAACGACTCAGAATGAGAAATCAGAGAGCCGAGTTCGAGTTCTAAACCGGTACATTACATTCACTTACGCGCAAATAAACTTCAGAAAGGTATAAATCCATCACTACTCCCATGCCCAGAATTCAATAGCAGGACTCATATGAAACGATATTTTTTTTATTTGGCAATCAGACTATCGTGGAAAAAATGGTAACCTACGGGGAGAAAATCTTCTGCCTAGTAATCGAAAGAAACATAATCGTCCAAGCGTATATCACGGATGACGCTTAACTGACTGCCTTATTCTCATGACAGTCCCCCATCATTTTACAATTGAAATCATTAGACGTAATCGTAAGTTCTCTGCTGTTTCCTTGATAGCACTTCCCGCTTATGGAAATCCCTTTCGAGTTCTTGTTTCCCAGTCAAAGACGATCTTTAACAATTAAAGCAATGCCACTCGCTATCGCCTGTCTTCTTAATTCCTGTACTTTTATTGCTCTCTCTCTCTCTCTCTCTCTCTCTCTCTCTCTCTCTCTCTGTGTGTGTAATAGGTTATCTTCTCATATTCTCTCAAAATCAATAACTCCATTACGTGTTTTTCTTTCCTTGCTTGGGGGGAAATGATGAAAGTAAATAATAATTTGTATATGTATTTCTAATATTGGACATTATTTATGTAAGTAAGGAAGTTGTACTCATTAATCTGATTTTTTCATGACTTATATTTATGCAAATATTTAATAATGTAGACGAAATTCATGAGAATACTGTTAGAAATTGTTACAGGAGATATTTCAAACGAATATTTAATATTTTTTATTTAATATATAAGTGGACACAACGGTGTAAAATGAGTGGCGACAGCTTGATTCTTGCCTGTTTTTATCATTAAATTTAGCATAACTTAAATCATATTATTACCACATTATTATATATATATATATATATATATATATATAGAAAGAGAGAGAGAGAGAGAGAGAGAGAGAGTGACCCCAAAAACGGGAAATTTTGAAGTGCGTATTGCCAGACATGAGCAAGTGGAAACACTGCGAGACAGTGACCTTGAGCAAGTAAACATTTCGCCATTTAGAATTCAAGATGAAATTCACAGAATCCCAGCTGAGATGTTGCACCAGTAAATGAGGAATCATAACAGCAGATTTCAAGAATGCATTCGTACAGAAAGACGCCATCTACAGGAAGTAATTTTTAAAAAAATGAAAATTCCACCATTGTTTCTTAAATGGCATGTTTTAATGTTTCAATTACTATGAATAAAATTGAATAAAATATTTTTCTTAAACAACTCTTGGTTTTATTGGATTGTTAAAATTACCAGTTTTTTGGGTCACACTATATATATATATATATATATATATATATATATATATAGAAATATACGTGCATGCACGATTAGACTTAACAAATGAAATTTAAACAGGCGCCTGGTCAAAATTATTGACCGTCTGGTGTATGTATATTTTTCTTTTGTAAACAAATATCGACGAGAATAACTTCCTATAATGTAGTTTCAAAATTCTCTGAAACACACATACAGGAATATATATATATATATATATATATATATATATATATATATATATATATATATATTATATATATATATATATATTATATAAAGTAACGAAAATCTTAGTAATCCGTATGGATATTCCCAAGAATGATGAAACCTGAGATCTCACTGTTAATTTCCCACTGTTTTCTTCCTTTTGCCTTTTTTTTTTCTTTTTTCCTTTTTCCCATATCATTTCGGTTGAGTTGACCGATTAAATGGGACAATGTCTAATACATACCTCCTCCTCGTCAATTCAGTATTATAATAAAATGTCTCTCACACTATTCCTCCCCACCCTCTATGTCAACTTACATAATACTGCATGTCAAAAATGTAAATTTTAAATTCATTTTTCGTTTCATCTTTGAAAGTGAAGTCTGAAGATCCAGAGAAAAATAAAATTCACTGGTGGAATAGATAATAACTTATGGAGCCTTAAAGTGGTCTGTTTATCTTTAAATTTACACACACACACACACACACACACACACACACACACACACACACACACACACACAGAAACACACACACATATATATATAATGTACATGTATGTAATGTATAGGATAGTATTTAGCATTTAACTTCTGAACAAATATCTTTTCTGTTGTTACCAATTCTTTTATTCAGTTTTTACTAAAAGAAATCTTATCGTCAATTATAATATCCCAGTCAGTTATGTGGCATGCATGATACACTCTTAGGCGATCATGTAACTTTCGATACATAAATGACGAGGCAGTTTTTTGTTCCGCAGTAGGTTGCCATTTTATTGTGCGGTAGACCAGTTGTCATCCAAGGCTATAGAACCCGGTCTGACCTGCTATTTACCTATATCTGGCGGGAGAAGAAAAGGATTCATGCCTTTCCCAAGAGTATTAGTTACCATTTCCTTCTGCGGTAGACCAGTTGTCATCCCAATCTGTGCTGCTATTTACCCATACCTGGGGTGGTAGAAGAAGAGGATTCATACCTTTTCCAAGGGTATTAGCACGTAAGTGAATGTAATGGATTCGATCCGCTATCCATTACTCTAACGTGCCTACAATTATAATAATTTACAAATAAAACACAATTATTGTTTTCATCATTATCGTCAGAACCTAGAATGTATTTTATGACTAGATATGAGAAAGGTGAAATCAATTTTCATTTAGCATTAGTTTTGATGATCCATTATTTGTTTTTATCGAAGTGTGATATAGAAATATAAACCTAAGTGAATAAAGAACAACTCTGTTTAAAGCGATATTGTTACTACTCTGTTAACGAAATATAGCTATTATTCTTTTTAAATCAATCTTAGCATTTTTAATGTACCCGTTAAACCTTTCCGTGTGCTTCTTATTTCGAATTCTTTCAACTCAAAGATATTTCCATTGCTTTTGTTTAAAACTTCACAGTCGTGAGACAAACTTCGTCACACCTACGCTGATCTCAATAACTTCTTTTAAGTTGGCTCTGAATAGAAGTCCCTACTATCTTTAGTTTTCTTCTTCGT
>CAHIKZ030000222.1:1470000-1477500 GCA_903632075.3 Acanthosepion pharaonis | reverse complement strand
TATATATATATATATAAAACGACATTGATGGAAAAATAAACTGATAACATCGGAATATGTTTACAATTACTGGAGATTAAACGCTTAACTTTAGATTACTTTCCAATTATGAAAATATTTTCAGAACGAGTTGAGAAATGTTTTAGCTCCACATGACAATAGTCAATGTCCAATTCACACACACACAGAACACTCAGCCAGAGTTGTACTTCTTGAAATTACACACCATAATCGAAGGGTTTTAACATGTGTGTCCTGTTAAATACATTCAGGAAGTTATCTTTAACAAGGTTAACGATGTCTTACAAGCACAAAAAATAACTTCTATGGTTCGTGTTTCTACAGGACATGGGCAAGAATGCCTCTCCCCAACTTTCTTTTTCAAATATCCCTTCGCAGCGTCTAAATTGGCTCTTCACTCCCTGTTCTGCCAGTCATATACAGGCTCTCAGGTAGTTGGCTCGTTGCCTTCCCCTTTCTCGCTTGCCCCTAATATGCTTTGGGAGAATTTTCTCAGCTCACCTTCCTTAATAAGATTTCAAGACATTTAATGTGTATATTACTCAAAAGGATATAAGGATTTTTTGGTTACTATTTTTCCTTGCAGTAAAACTGTACCTGATCCCACAAAGAAAAAGATGCGACGATATTTGCTTGATTGATATATTCGCTTTCTACGGGTTATCAAAACTGATCAGGTCATTTAAAGTTAGATTTTTTTTTTTTACATTGTTATGAATAATTTTTATTTTTTACGGCAAGGTTCATCCCGTAAAAGGCTCAGGAGCTACTCGAGGTAGCGGGTTAAATTAAGAAGCAGTTTATGCCAATAAGAGAGGAAGGTAACTATTAAACCTAGACATGAGCATGTTATGATTGTAGTCATCGGAGAAACATCTATTTGTGAGTCATTTCTAGAGAGATGTGGTTCGCTGGAAGAAGATTTTCCAGGGGAATTAATTTTCACCAATAGAACATGCAGGAATTGTTGGTAGTTTGCTACAAAGTGCGTGGCATGACGGGTCTTAGCTCTGAAGTTTAGAGCTGGCGGAACCAATGAATATAGTTCCTCCAATATTTTTGGAGATAACAATTGTTTAGTGATACAAGTGTTATAAATTAAGCCATAGATGAAGGAAGAATTGGTGGATTTATAACTTTCCCAATGGCGTTTGCGTGCAAATGAATATAATGAACACAACAGGAATTAGAACTCGGATATCTGATTAAATATTCCGAGTCTCTATCTATTTCAGTACACGCATACCCAAGCTTACAACACTTGCTATTTTCAAGCGGTCACCTATCCAGGTACTGCTCAGTCCTGACGTTTTTTTTCTTTTCTTTTTTTTTTTTACTTCGGTGACCATACGTGAAGCGGTGTTTCAATGCAGTGTAGCTGTAATCCATGATATTTGCCGAGATATATTCATGTCATATTTTTCCGTTAACTGACGCATAATTCCCGCTGCCCATTTGAAATGATTGACTAGGAAGAATCTGTAATACTAAATTGCGTCGAGGATTCGTTTTTATGTCAACGTATTTTTTGTTTGAGTGGAGTTATATCGTGGGCCTTTCTGAAATTGGATGGTCATTTCTGTGTAATTTTGCGGCTGACAAATGCCATTCATTAGCAAGGCTTCCATGCTTCCATGATGGAAATGAATATTAGATTTGTTATTAGACTACGTTTTCTGTTAATTTTACATTCTCTGAACAGGACGTATCACATTCTCTTCATGAAAACTTGATGGGCACTTAAAAAACTGACACATTTACACGCGAAAATCATCCACTTTTGTTATACGAACGGATTTACAATTTACTCAAATTGTGCCCAGCTTCACACACGTACGTGTATATATATATATATATATATATATATATATATATATATATATATATATATATATATATATATATATATATATGTGGTTATTCGTGTAGAAAGTATTATTTGTATGCCGTGACCATTACATTTTCCACTTATGTCTCCATTCTAACGGCGCGGGTGAACGTAGACAAATGGAATGGTCGATCGATTGATCTCCTGCATGCCAGTGTCTGTCTGACACACCGTGATATTTCATGTCAAACGAAATCAAAGTAAAAGCAAAGAAAAGTTCGATGCTGATTCGGGAAATTTTCAACGGGAAACACGGCTATTTCTGCTCCATAGCGTTAGATGTACTCAAAACTTAGTTTCATTCACGACAGTTTCTTAAGTACTGCTCGGGGGGAGACGTCTGAATTTTCAGTCTGATGGAGCAAATCATTATAGTGCATTCATACATGCAACCATATATCCATACATATAAACATATGTAAACATTTATAAAATTACACCTGTTTTGATATGAGATGCATTGTGTGTTTATAAAGAGGTGTTTTCTGGTGTAGGCCCATATATAGAAATGTTTATGTATACACAGGCAAAATTACACAACTATATATATATATATATATATATATATATATATATATTAGGAAAATTAATAAATAAAGTGGAAAAACTTTTTTTTTCACGTGAAGCGTTTCGTCTTTTAGGATTTCATCGGACTGAAGTTCTTACGTTGGTGTAAATACACATGCGTACATTTATTTTTATAACATGTTTTTGGGGGATATTGTAATGTTTTTCTTTTTTTTAATACTTTTGTTGCTTTTGTTATTAATTATCCCATATTGATATAAGAGAAGATCTGCCAAGTAAAGTGAAACGCTTTATGAAAGTGAACGAAACATTTCTATGGATGACCAAAAGAGTAAAATATTCTCTAAACACTTGAAACTGATTTCAGTTTTAGGTAATATAGTATTTTTATTATACTTATACAATTATTATAATTTATGGTAATTCTCGTTACGGTGTTGTTTTTTTTAAAAGGTCAATTTTGTGTTCATATAGTAATTTTCCAAGCGTAGCTTGGATGTGGCACACGGCCGAAAGTAAGTGGCACCCAGTGAATATCGAATTCACTACTCAGCCGTAATTGTTCTAGCGAGACAAGCTTGCTAACCATTACACCACCTCGAGGTGCCTAATTTTGTTTTCATATATTATACTTCCTTTTTTATTTAAATTTTTAGAGATGTCTCCGATATATTCCTTGTGACAATTATTACAGGTGATTGCGTAAATTCCTTCTTCAAGTTTTAGTTTATTTTGTTATTTTATATTAATAAATGTTTTCTCATTTTAAAAGTAGCAATTTTAATGTCAAGCTAACATAAATGTTATAAGGATGGTAGCTATAATAATATATTTTGATTCGCTGTGTTGGTATACATTTCTATTTGGAAAGATTTTACGAACCTTTAGTTTTGCGTTGACTATGAAATATTTTCCCACTTTGTCATTAATTTTCCTAACACTGTGCAGGTATATAAATATAATAATTTTCTCCCATATATTAATATATATTACAAACGAATTCCTTTTTAATTCGACATCATTCATACTTCTACCGCTATTAGAATGGGCACTTCTTATTTGAAATAGACACTATTTTATTTCTTCAACAGCATTATTACGTCTATCTGCGGCAGAATAATGAATAATGGCTTGGATTGAGTAATCGGAGAGCCGAGTCGAATTCCAGTCTAATCCATTACATTCACTTACGTACTAATACTCGTGGGAAAAATAGGAACCCTTTCTTCCGCCCCCAACCAAGCTATGGGTAACTAGCAGGACAGATCGGTATCTATAGCCTTGGATGGCAACTGGTCTACCTCAGAAAGAAATGGCAACCTACTGCGAGAAAAATCAGCCTCGTTAGTCATGTATCGAAAGATACATGATTGCCTTAGCGTGTATCACGCATGGCACATATCTGACTGAAGTAAAGAAAATATGTCCTCCAGTCGGGAGCAAACCAGCGTTTCTCTTTGTAGGGAAAGCAGTCATTTGATCAGGTATGCTTACCGTTTCGCCCTGTGAAATTTCACAGCAATCAAGGGTATTTCATGGCTGATCAGTAAAGCATGACGGTCCAAAGGGTAGTTTACATCTGTTTAATTTTGTGCACGCTAGAAGTGTTGATAATTAATGCACAGGACTATTTGAACCTTTTCAAGACGGGCACTCGGAACTATTCAAAGGCTTACATCATGATCGAAACATTTTAAAACCACTTCACATAAATAAAGGCAATAAAACCACTGAAACGTAATGGGGGGGTTGTTACTGAGTTTTAGAGAATATAAGAAAGAAACTATTAAACAGAGAGGACAAAGAAAGAACTAGAATTTAAAAAAAAGAAGATTTTCTAAGCCGCTATATTCTCAAATGCTTAAGTAGTATATTTTTACCGTACTGGTTTTGACGATAAACTTCATCAGGCAGAGAGGCCTCTAATCGGAAGGTTTTGAATTGTGTGGAACCACCATTTAATTGCTTTTTATCCCAGGTCTACGCTGATACGGGGTAGTAACAGATGTTAGTGTCCCTGTAGTAAAAGTACGGGCAATATATTTTTGTAAAAAAATAAAAATATAATATTACCTGCAATACATTTCTGTAAAGAAAAAATATTACCTGCAATAGAGTTTTGTAAAAGAAATTATTAATGCTCTCAATAAAAATATATTTCAGCATTAAATGGTCCATATTTTTTTGATCGGCTAAAGAAAGAAAGAAAGAAAGAAAGAAAGAAAGAAAGAAAGAAAGAAAGAAACTATAGTTTTATTCAGCACACAAGATTTTATTATTTTTTAAACAATGCAGAGTGTAATGGAACTGTCTTGATAGATATTCGCTAACACTAATAATGCCTCGAATGCTGATGAAAATGAATGTTTTGGTCAAGAAAAGTCAAACAATTTGTTGTTCAGTGAGATCAATTATCGATTATCTGCTAAGCTATCAGCCCTATAAGAAAGACCCACCCACCAAGATTGTGTTCGCTCATTGGCCATTTTACTCAGTATGCCCTTCATGCCAACACAAAAGATTCCTTTAGGGCGGCACATTCGTTAGTTGAATGGCAACAACAAATTTCTGGAGCGTTTAGTGGGAAATGTCAGTTGCACTACAGAATAAATTTATGCTGTTTATTCTTGAAAATTATGAGAGTCACACCACTTGAGAGAAGATTATCTATGCCGGAATAGATCTCCTGTTATTGCAACCAGTTGCTCTCACTGCTTACACAAAATGGATCCCTTTGATAGGACTGCCGGATGAACAATGCAAACCAAGGGGGGGGGGAAACAGTGATAATTTATAAATTCCCTCAATTATTCCTCGACTCCGTCCAACATGCAGTCAGGTTTTAGACAATAAATTTGGTGCCTGCTAGATAGAAGCATAATTTTCAGTTCACCATCGATGGACATTTCTTCTCACTCGACTCTTAACATGAAATTAAATCAACTACCCGGTCAGTTGCGAGAAACGTTGCCTCCCCGTGATAACTAGTGGGGAGAAATAGCCTGTACATTTTAACGCCTCCTCAACGAAACTGCTGGTTTTTTGGTCGTCTTAGACAACAATTATCCCTTTCTACCTGCATGGGTGATGCTAGGCTCCAAAACAACAAATCATTGGGCCTTCTTGGTCTAATGTTGTCTACTAAAATAAAGTCGATTGATTATAGTGAATCAGTTGCTAGGTCTGTTCTTAGGAAAGTCATGATGGATCCTGAGGAGAAAAACGTATCTATCTTGCACAATTATATATCAGACATTTTTCTGCACATTGAATATTGCTGCCATATCTGATACGATACTCTTGATATATATCCCGAGATTCTTGTCAAAAGGCAAAGAATAGTTTTTTTTTTAGTTTTTAATGTTCTTAGTCCTGATCTAGCATTTTGGCTTCAATCGCTCTTAGTTCGCCTACAATCTACAATATTTTTATGGCAGTACTTCTAACGAGCTCTTCGTCCTCATAACTCGATCGCTGAATTTAAGCGTATTACTAGATTGAATATTTAAACAATGAGACCTAATAGCCAATGAACTAGGTGTAATTTATATTATAATTTCTCGCCCGTAGATATTTTTTCGGTTTTCTGTTTCCTTGCCACCTGCAATCATCAAAAATTTATACTCTACGTCAATCATCATCTTTTGTACCCCTGAAACTTGTTCTTTTATAGTCTATTCTCCTCACTAATGTCATTTCATTATCTTTCACTCCCAGTAACCATCTCGCGTCTTAGTGGCATTATCGCCTTAATTGGGGTGAAATGATTTTAAAAAAAGCTGGCGTTTATCCTCTTAGCAGGGACATGTTCACAGTGGACGACTTTGTTCTTTCTCGTGTAACAGAATTACTACATTCACCATGAATGATGTAAATTTTTCAGGTCCTACTGACTCAGGTTAGGTAAAATCAGAAGATATTAGTGTATTTCTTACAGCTTCTCCAGCAAGAAAGAACGTAAGAGAACAATAATCTTTGGTTACATTCCTGAGTAATCTGAAAAAAAAAAAAAAAAAAAAAAAAAAAACGGAAGGCAGATAAGATGAAGAAAGATTATCTATGAAATAAAAAGAATGCCGAAATTGGAAAGCAGTTGGCTGAAGATTCTACACTAAATATTGATTATATCGTTTCCTTGGATATCTTATTTGATGGTGTGACGCTATCCGATAATGATCAGGACGTAAACAGATTGGAATATGGATACCATTCATGGGCGGGCGTGAGTAACTCTTTACCTGTGAGGTTTGATAGAAAGAAAAAGTTCAATATTGTTCTCATATTCGAAGATAATCAGCATGATGAGCTAAGAATGAAAATATTGGAAAGTGTTTGCAGTAATCATTTCTACGTATCAAAGATTTACCATGATAAATGTTACTGAAATATGCATATATGAGCGAAAGTATATCATATGCATTCTCTGTTATCTATACAAAAATACTGAGACAAAAATTTTGTGCACAGAAAGTTGTTTCCTTTCAATCTGTAGGCCTATGACCTTGAATAAAGCACAAGGGTATGTAATGGAAAACTGTATTTATATGTGATTTATTAAAGTAAAAATATAGTTTGATATAGAAATTTTGGCTGAAAATATTTATGCGTTTAACTAAAGTACGGGATAAATTATTATGTAAGTAATCTTTATTATATTCATGAGTATTTTTTCTGGAGGTTTCACTAACAGTGTTGATAGAATCTATAGCCCCGCTTTGACTTTTATCTTCCTAACTTCCGTAACCCAGTAATTATGCTGATGATGGAACTATTTACTCCGGTCTTAAAATTAAGTCTGAGATATCTAATAAAATTAAAGTTGGCAGCTGATCTCCAAAATAAACCTCCATTTGTTGTTAAGTGGGTCAAGAAAAGGCTTGTGAATTCTAACGGCTCCAAAACGAAACTGCTTGTTTTTTTTTTTGTTTTTTTTTTGTAATCTTAAAGAAGCATTCCCGCCTTCCATCAGCATCGCTGATGATAATTACCAGGAGAGAATTTCATTGCGACTATATGGTCTCTCGTTTTCCACTGACATAAAGTGGAATAATTTACATTGAGTC
>CAHIKZ030000222.1:1437500-1467500 GCA_903632075.3 Acanthosepion pharaonis | reverse complement strand
TCGCTGAATAATATTTCCTCGCATGCACGTATATACGTGTGGTTGGGTCTGTGTAAAATTATAATAGGTAAAAATTGCTATTCTTTTTAATTTTAATTTTTTTACACTATCCACATACATATGGCAGGAAAAATAAGCTGGAAAGTATTGAAAAATGCACCTGCCTACAGCAACATTACAAAACAATGCCTACTTTGCCTACACGAAAAAGTAGCAATTATATCCCACACCCCGCAAAAGAATTTACGAAATAAAAGATCAGAGATAATCTCCAAATGTAAGAATGGCAATAAGTATCTATTATCCGAATTTATACCAAACGGATAAAAAAAACGAAAAAATAACAACAACAAAAAAAAACACCAACAATCACTCTTTAGTTCAAGCTACCATCACAATAATTACATTTATTGTCATTATCATTGCAACAACCATTAGTAATCACTTCTACCACTTTACAATAACTATTAACTACTAATATTATCATTACCACCAACACCCAACACCATTACTACCACATCACATCTACTATTAACATATAAATCCACTATAGTTATTAACGTAAATTACTCCCCCCCAGCATATTTAATACCACCAAATTAAAACCAATCAGATCAGAGATAATTTCCAAATGTAGGCATGAGAATAAATACCCATTACCACGATTTACACCAAAATAAATAAATAAATAAATATATGAAATAAAATAAAATCAAATACCAACAATCACTCTTTAGTTCAAGCTATCACCACAATAATTACATTTATTGTTTTTTTTTATTATTCTCCCACCACCATTACTAATCACTTCTACCAATTTACAATAACTATTAGCCACTTTTATTAACACTGTCACCAACCCCCTTACAACATTGCTATCACACCACATCTACTATTATCATATAAAACCGTCATAATTATTAACGTAAACTGCTCCTTCCCACAGCATATTTAATACCACCATAAAAATAACCAATAAGGATTACAAACTGAAATTTCTACCAGTCACATATACACAGTCATCAAAAACGGTCAAATAACCAGCTTTAAAATAATAACAAATGAACTTTTAAAAAATAAAAAATAAAAATAATAGCAGTTTTTAACTATCATAATTTTGCACAGAATACCTATTATCAGGATTTATACCAAAATAAATAATATATGAAACAAAATAAATAAAACACCAACAATCACTTTTCAGTTCAAGCTAACACCACAATAATTACATTTATTGTTTTTTATTATTCTCCCACCACCATTACTAATGACTTCTACCAATTTATAATAACTATTAGCTACTTATATTATCATTGTCTCCAATCCCTTACAACATTACTACAACATCACATCTACTATTAGCATATAAACCCACCATAATTATAAATGTAAACTACCCCCTCCCGAAGCATATTTAATACCACCATAAAAATAACCAATAAGGATTACAAACCGAAATTTCTACCAGTTGTATACATGCAGTCATCAAAAACAAGCAAATAACCAGCTGTAAAATAATAACAAATAAACTTTTTAAAAAATTAAAAATAAAAATAATAGCAATTTTTTCCTATCATAAATTTAAACAGACCCCACCGCACGTATATACATACATGCGAGGAAATATTATTCAGTGAAAAATAGAAAAATGCTCTGATTGCTGACACATATACATTCACGAGAAATTTTCGCTACACTTCCAATCTTTGAATTTCAACATACAAATGAGTATGTATCGATACAACACCACCCATATACATACATATGTCAAATCTGATACTGTCTATATATGTTTATATCTGTATGAACCCCGGCGGACGAGCAAGTGTGTATATGTGTCTGCGTACCTCATCGGGTGTACGGACATGCATCTATGTTTGCGTTAGCACGATGACATCACGACGACGATTCCCCCCACTCCCATAATAACACCAATACACGCAATCTACATAAACCTAAAATTTGTAAAAAATTAATCAGTTTGTCTGACGATCGCAAAAAGCGTGAAACCCAGGGTCACAAACTCACATCAATCCAATCAAATATGTTAGCTCTATCTCTGATATTGAGCGCTTTCTAATAAAATACCGCGCATATAATATATAAATAATTATATATATATATATATATATATATATATATATATATATATATATATATATTATATACCTCTTCATATATATATATATATATATATATATATATATAATGCACATCTATGTAATGTATAGGATAGTATTTCGTATTTAATTTCTGAACAAATACATTTTCGTTATCAAGTATCAGTTGGGTGGATCGCATTACCAAGAAGGGGGTACGGCTTTGAACTTCTCTCGCCAGCATCATAGCTACAAACCCTTTACCATTCTTTCCGTTGGGCGTTGGTCACGTCTCCAGAATGCGCCCCACTGCACTCCTAAACCTGTTTGGAGAGTTCGCCAGCGGCAAGTGTTTACGCGTAGGCACAAAATAACGCTTCAAGAATAAGTTGAAAACATCCCGCGCATAGGACAACATCGACCCTGAACACTGGGAAACCGTTGCTGCTAATCGACCTTCATAGCGTAGGGACATCGGGTGTCGAGAGAATTTCGAGTCATTCAGTCAGAAGGACATTTTCTATTATCAACCAATAATCAGCCTGTTTCACGCATTGCAATTTTCACCGTGCGGCTTTGATATCCTCTGACTATGTTGTGCCCTGCCCTTCTTTTTAAATCTTTTCAAAAGGCATCAAACAACATCTCGTGTATATCAAAGTATCTATACATAAAATAATAGGATTTCTCTTAGTTCGTCCGTTCGTCTGTCACACCCGCTAAAATAGCCATAGGCTGACCGATTGAATCCAAATTTTTTTTGGAAATGTGCAAATAGATAATGGGGTACAAAATACAGTTGGTTTTACTAGGGTACATAACTTAGTACAATAAATTTAGGAAAAATTAAAAGTTTTAGTCAAGGAAACGTAGACGAATTCTAGTTTTGAAAATACGACTGAAATGCGTGAAAAAACGCGTTGATGAGGAAATAAAAACTGCTTTTCTATGTCTATTAGAAACTTCGTTTAAAAGTATTTAAAATTGAACCCTTTTGTACACTGAAGGAAACGGGTGTACAGCAAACACACACATACATATGTATATATACATGTCTGTGTTTGTGTGTTATTTTTTTTATTGGGTCGGCGGAGAGTCACTTGGCAATCGTTTGTGTTGATATGATTAACAGAAATAATATCCGGTGACTTATAAAATACAAGCAAACGTAACGTTTGTCAGCAAAAGTAATAATCTGAGATCGGAGTATGTTATTTCTAGGGATAAAATCCTAAAATAAGTTTTAAAATACGGTCTCGGCGATCACCGCTCACGTGAGTAATAAAATGAATACTTGAATGTTACTGTCATTTTTACACGACGATGACGAGGTATCGTTTCAGTTCCATATGAATAATGATCTATTTTCACCGTACAACTGTCAGTCAGCATATGTTGAAGATTTTAATCTCCATTTTCCCTCTCTCTCTCTCTCTCTATATATATATATATATATATATATATATATATATATATATATATATATATATATAGAGTTTATGCAAAACTTGGTAATCAGTATGGGTAGAACCAAGGAGGATGATATCCGGAGAGCTCAATGTAAATTCAGAGCAAATATGTTTGAATAAAAAATAGACCACTTTAAGGTTCCATGTAATACATTAATTCACCACATCCTTTTTAAAGGGCTCTGGATTATCAGACTTTACTTCCAAAGGTTAAAATGAAAAATGAAAAGAAATTTACACATTTTTGACGGGCCGTATTAAGCATATATAAATTGAAGAAGTGAGGGGGAGAGAAGACATAAGTGAGTTAGATGTACCATTTCAATTCTTTATCTCTAATCCCACTTGGTGTGAGCAAAGACAAAGACAGACATATATATATATATATATATATATATATATATATATATATATATATATATATATATATATATATATGTCTGCCTCCACTATCCCAAATAATCAAACGTCGCTGGGAAATACTACATCTCAAACCAGACCTAAAAAAACTGTTTAAGGAACCCGGCCTTCTTGCATATCGTAGAACTAAGAACCTAAAAGAAATCATAGGTAGTAACCACATTTCATGGGACAAGGTAATCCGTAATGAACTAAGAACAAAAACAACAGTATTTTCCCAACCATGTAACAACAAAAGAAGTTTATGCTGCAACCATATTAAAAACACGAATTCATTCACTAGCTCAATCACTAAATCTACTTTCAAAATCTACCACGATTCTAACTGTAGAAGTCATAACATAATTTACCTCCTAGAATGCACGCTATGCCAGAAACAATATGTAGGAAAATCTGAATGGCCCTTTCACTAAAGAATTAATAATTATCGTAAGCGAATTAAATCGACTCCCCATGAAAAATTATTACCTGTAGAACAACATTTCCGCCTGGAAAAACAAGATTTCAAAACCCATGCCAAACTCACTATAATTGAGAGAATAGAAAAGTTCAGAGCAGATAACATTAGAAAGATTTTAGAGTCCCATGAAAATAAGTGGATACAACGTCTAAAAACACAATATCCAGCCGGGCTAAATCATAAATTTAACAACATATAGATAGTCAACAAATCAAAACCTACCTACACTTCTCACCCACAAGAAGACAGACATGCTTACGGAGGTGTGGAGGCCTCACGCTTATACACACACCCACACGAATATACACACTTACACACATCATACTCACTCACTCCCTAAGGAGCCAAATGATAACACACACCTACAGCAATACACACGCTTACACATATCATACTCACTCCTCCCTAAGAACCAAAGTAACACACACACAAACACTAAACAGAGACACATCCCCTCACCAGGTCCAATAAAACTGTCAAACTGACCAGAGAATTCAGAATAATATGTATCTATCCAGCTCTTAGTTCAGATAACAACTTAAAAGAGACTGTTTGACCAACACAAGGAATGTTAAAAGATTCACGTTAAAAAGATAAGAAAATAAAAAATAAAAAAACAAATGAAAACTACAGAGAAAAGTTCATTTTCTTCATCAAGACATTCATTTCTGTAGTTCACTGCTACCAGCAAGCAGAAATATTTCTCCTCCCGATGATGGCCATTTCGGTCGAAACTAGTCGAGGAATCTAAATGGAATAATAATAAAAAAAACGAAAGAATATTAATCTACAACCCAGTGTGTCTGATTTTAATTTTTTAATATTTTTTTAATATTTTTTAATTGTTCAATATATATATATATATATATATATATATATATATATATATATATATATATATATATATATATATGTGTGTGTGTGTGTGTGTGTTGGGGTGTTCATTCAGTAATATAGACATATTGTTTCTATTTATTTTTATACTGCTCCTTTTCAAGTCTCTAATCAGATTTTTATGTTAAGGTGAAATTCATCAAGGAGGGATCCTATTTTTATCCTAGCCAAAGTGCTTTCGAAGTTTTCCAAGACCATCTTCAGGGATAAATTACAAAGAAACTTATTGTACTTACGATGAAATTTACATTCCATTGTGATGGCGATTTTAGAAAAAAACACGCTCAGTTAAAGTTATTTAATAAACAAAATTAATTCATTATAGTGTCTGTTTGTTTTGTTTTGTTTTTTTTAATTTTTTTTTTGTTTTTTTACAAAATCATCGTTTCAATATAATGGAGCTTACTGGAAAAACAAAAATACATTCAACGTTTGTTATATGCACGACAATACATTGCTACTACACTCGTAATAAATTTTGTTTAATGTTGGTTGATTTTAATATAGAAAGCCTCGATAATTTGAAGTTTGTGTTTATTAGTTTCACGCTGGCGATATCACAACGGAATGCAGATTTTATTGCAGTTACAATAAGTGTGTCTTTGCAATTTACCCCTGAAGATGATTTTGGAAATGATCGAAAGTACTTGGTTTAGAAAAATGTTACGGCGCATGCTTTGTGCCCTTAACCTGCCCCGTGAGTATCTAATTTTCCAAGCACTTCTTCCTCATTATATGTCCCAGGAACCTCAGCTGTCTCTCTAGGATGTTAAGTACAAGGTTTTGTTACCATTTTCTCTAATACTTCGTCGTTGCTCACATGGCCGGCCCATGTTATCCTGAACATCATTCTGTAGAACTACTTTCTTTCTGTGTTAGCATTGTTTTACATTATCATATAGTTGACTTTTATTACATTGTTTTAATCTTTTATTAATCTGGTGTATTTTTCTTCTTATTGTTATTGTGGATTTTATCAACTCAAACGAAAAATAAAATGTCCGCCTATTCAATATATTCTATTTGTTTATTATCAGATCTTTCTGAAACAAAAAACGAAATAGTTTTACATTTCATAGTACAATGAAGATGTAAACAAAGATTTAAATATTAAATACCTCGTCTCTTATATTTTTGATGAAATGTTAAGTTTAATAGTTCGTTCGTTTTATTTCTGTTGCTATGGAATCAAAGACAGTCTATGTCTCATTTAAATTTAAATATCCACCGCGGTGCTGTCTTTGAGTTCAGGAAGAAAGAAGGGAAAATACTTTACCAATGTTTTGTCAAATTGAAATCAATGCGTTGTTTGCTATTGCTTTTAGCTTCCTTTCCACTGAAGACAGAAGCAGTCAATTTAAAACGGATTCATCACAATCAATTTACTCGCGTTCGTTTCAATGCATAATACATGCACGTCTTGCGTTCGTTTATACAAAAGAAAATGTTGCCAAGTGGACGTCATTGGTTCCCGTTAATGCGCCTTGGATTGAACAAACGAAAGCGAGCTTTTATTTTCAAATATTTTATTGTTTTTTTTCTAAAACGCTAGCTCAGTTTTCTCCGAGGAAAGAAAGTGATGCCAGTGATATCTATCTTTTGTCTGAGTTTACAATTATCTGATAATTTGATGAATGCCGACACAGAGACTTCGAAATAAAAAAAAACATTTCAGGCTGAGTGGAAAAATTTTGAATAACCAGAAACCTCAGCGAACTTTGCTACGAAAGAGTTAATAATAGTTACTACCACAATGATCATAAATACTACTTAATATATATATATATATATATATATATATATATATATATATATTGTTTTGGTATAGGTTGGGACCAAGGAAGAACAACACAATAATAGAAATAACGGAGGTATATTACACGAAATAATAATACAAGATGTGGAAGGTGTTTGTATGACTGTCAGTCTAGTTTGGAGTGAACTACTATCGGCTCGACTCGATTCGGTATCTAGTCCCCCCACCACCCAGGAAGGTTACATGTGGCACAAGGCCGAGTTTAACGCCAAAAAATGCCCGTAGAACGGGTTGGTCAACCTCCCAAACGAGACTCTGCCCTTCGGCAGAGCCTCGTCCGGATTCCTCTCTGCTCAGAGGCAGAGAGTTCGACCGTCAAGCCGAGAAGCTCGGCTTGATTCGGTATCTACCCCCCCACGAAGGTTGTATGTGGCACTAGACCGAGTTTTTACGTGGGTTTCCCGAGCCCGTAGGCTCGGCCAAAAAATGCCCGTATAACCCGTATAAACGAGATCGGGTTGATCATTTCTCCCCGAACTTAGAGGCAGAGAGTTCGACCGGCTTGATTCGACCCTCTCTCTTGAGAGGCGTAGTATGCATAGTGTTAGGAAGAGTTTATTCGGTCGGTATAGGTAAGGACCCTATATATATATATATATATATAAGAGATATGAGCACCCATATATGCATGCGATTATTCTCATATACAGATTTACAAATAAATATTTATGTAATTTTAGGTGTAATCAAAACAGTGGTCAGTGTAGTAAAACAGAGCTATAAAGTTCATAACTACAAGTAACTGATGACCCTTCCCACAATATACTATATATATATATATATAAATATATATATATATATATATATATATCTCCAATTGTAATCAATATCCGTTTTTTCTAATGTTCATGAGTCTTTTTAACCTCCGTCATGGACGGGCACATGGTCATGTTTTTACATATATATTTGGTAATTTTTATTTTTGTTTGTACGTGTATCTTTGATTGTTTTTATATACCTGCATGTATTGTATTGTATTTCTTATTATTTAATTCATATTAGTTTCTGTAGTAATTATTATTCTGTATTAGAATTTAAGTTTATATATATATATATATATATATATATATATATATATAGAGAGAGAGAGAGAGAGAGAGAGAGACAGACAGGTTATGGGAAATATAACGTCCTTTTTCTGAACAATATTCAATTACAGTTATTTAAATATTATAAGTATTGTTAAATAAAATCTGTTTCTCACTATATTTTTGAGATGAAGTATTTGAACATCATTTACATTGTTTGGGTTGTCCTCATTTTTATTGCGAAATTCACGATGTTTCGGCCGCTGTAAATGGTTTGTGATGGTTGTTTTCTAAGCGTATCGTAGATGTTCGACAAGACCGAAAGTATGATGCATCCAGTGAGGATCGACCTCACAACTCACTCGGAAAAGTTCTAGCGAGACAAGTCTGGTAACCGTTACCCCATTATTTTCTAAGCATAGTTTAGATGTGGCAAAAGGGCGAAAGTATGGAGCATCCAGTGAATATCAAACCCACTACTCATTCATAACTGATGTCGTGAGTCAAGTCGGTAAACATTACACGGTATCGAAGTATCCCAAAATGATTTCTTTTGATTAACTATTTGAGATATTCAAAATGCTCCCCCGTTTATATTCAATACAACATTGAAAATTATCAGCAACGTTTTCCAAAATATTTCACACATTTCTACATTAATGGCGAAAATCTATCAGAAATTTCTTGTTTTAAATTCAAGCATTGTTTTCTGTTTCAACCTGTGAACAAGTTATTTCGGTATTTTAGTTACACTTTACGTCATTAACTGGTATCTTCCATTGACTGTGGGTTAGATATTCTTCGCCACGTTTATGAATATAATTTCCCTCAACATATATAATAAAATCGTATTTTTTTTTTCCTTTTTCAAATAATTTCTTTAATGATAAAAAAGAGACGGATGTGTATATGTGTGAATAGGACTTCGGAATTCATCGGGGATACTCACCTGCTACGGTGGACCAAGTATATTAATTTGCCATGACAAACCTATTTATGGAAAGCTCCTGTTTGAAGCAGTAACTCTCGTGCTATTAACAAACTTTAAATTATTACATCATTACAGCCTATTGGCATATATGTCAGTTAAATACGATCTAATTAATATATAACAGCTCCTGTTTTCAAACGCGAAGACATATTTAAAATGTTCTCATCTGTTTTGCCTTTATCTAATAATTATGCTAGAAGCAACGCATCAAACTCTTTTCAAAGGAATGTTAAATTATTGGCATTTTTATTTCAGTATTTCTTAATTGGAATTATGGTTGCTTAATGACGCAGAACAAGATGAGAACAATAGAAAATTAAAACATAATTCCACGAAGCACTTCCATATTTGTAGAAGAAAATAATTTTTAAGGGAGACTTGTTCATCTGGAAGTAATATAATCGTTTCACATATCTAGTTTGACTTGGGACTGACTTCACTGTCCTCTTAGATTAAATAACGTCTTAGGCAAATAGAGGCTTTTTTTCTTAATAGCTTTACGTTATATATTCTAATCCGCATTTGTGAATATCATTTTCGACAACATTTACAATAAATTCCTCGTTCATTTTTTAAACAATTCGGTCAAATATATTCTGACCTTTTTCCTTGCAGCACAGCGAATTAAAACTTGCAGGATATACATGGAATACATTATTTGAATGTGAGTAACTGCAAAATTATTCGTTTTTTTACGAACATTTGAACCTGGAATGGACAGTAAAAAAATCAGATTGTTTTTTTTTTTTGTTCTAGATTCTGGCGTTGATCAAGATGTATCTTTAATCAGTATCGCGCTGTGCAATGCAGTAAAGCCACTAAGACACAAGAGGTTAATGAGCGTGAAAAAATTAGTAACAGAAACATTAATAATGAACGGAAACAGAAACGAGTAATCAGGAGGACATTAGATAGGGATTAACTTTGCATTTTATTTTTTGCAGATTAAAGTATAGTACCGGAAAGAATTTCTGCAATCGAGCAGTATGAGAAAAGAAAGTGTTACTAGACAATTTCCGGCTATCTCTAGCCACCTTGAAAATAATGCCACAATTTCAGAAGAAAAACATTCTAAAATTTCATTAATGCACTTGAAATTTATAATCCTATCATGTATATAATATCAACTTGGGTCCGAATTTTGCATGAAGTAACATTTTCCGATATCAATGCTTTTATTTGCGTTTCTCAGCGTTATATTTTCTGGTTCGATTTGATGAACATAATCATCAATGCTTACTACAATATCGATAATTCTGTCACTTTTAAAAAATTGTTCATAAATGTTCTGTTCTTTTTCGCTCCTGCATTGCAAATTTTTGCCAACCATGAGAAATTCTTCCGCTTTAACAACTGTATGCTCCGGAGACATAGCTTGAATGTCAATAGTTGCAGGCTCATAAATCATGTGCAAATGTCTGAAGCGAAAATACGCCGAACAATAGTGAATGAGTTTTGCTCAGGAATCCGCGCCAAAAGTCCGCCAGTAAGTGTATGGCTTTCGAAATTGATATTTTGCTTTTTTTTATTTTCATTTAGGATTTGCCAGTTACTACAAATTGCTTCCAGTGTAATCTTGTTTTTTTTTTTAGCAAAATATAGTCATGCTATCCGTTTTCTTTGGTTTTGTTTTTTTCGAAACAATCAAGTTTTCTTTATTTAACCTAATTACACATCAAGGATAGAAGAATAAAACAAAATCGTTTCATGACTATCCCAAAAGTCTTTAGCGGAAACATATTGCAGTATTCAGGATTAGGTCAGCGATTTGTAGTTTTCTGCATTTTCAGAATTCACGACTGTTTTTTTCTCCGCATGTACTATATTAAAGCTTATTTGATTAAATCCTTTCCAACTAATAACAATAAATCTGTCACTTTAAATTCACGTCAATTTAACATTTCAGGTCGTTCTCCTAATTCAGTATCAATTCCTGTTCCTTGTGGATGCAAAATAGAGTTTGTGAGAATGACAGAAATTGAAAAAAAAATAATGAGAAGAAAGGAAATAAAAGAAAGGTTTTCAGGGAGAGAGAGAGAATGGGAATTGATGCTGCATTTTAAACCTTTGAAGAACATAGTTGGTGGGAAAAGGAATAAACCGGAAGATATTTCAATGGGTGAGAAGTTCGAGAAAAGGTCCCTATGAGAATAGAATCTCCGCTTATATCTAGCTGTCCCAACAGTAAAGAGATGAGACCCAATCGCCAATCAAATCGGACGTTTAAATTCATTGTTACGAGCAACCTAGCAGGATAATTCATTTGAACAATTACTATGAAAATATTTATCAAAAAATAAACGGCAGTCGGAATGTGATTAAAATCGAGATGACACATCAAGACCATTAACACTGCAAACACATTTTTAGATTTTATAAAAAAAAATGAGCAGAAGACCAGATATGGGGGCAATATTTAATGTACGGACGAATGGTAGATTTATAAATGTGCTGGATGGATTCGGGCGACATGTTTTCTGGTACGACACATAGAACCTACTTTCCTAGCAGCAAACCTAACATTTCATCCAACACAATCACTCCGTATTTTGTCAGTGGAAAAGGAGAGACCAAGAAAGCGCAATACGTTATTCTTCTGGATATTAGCATCAGTATATGTTAATGGAATGATTAGAAAAAAGCAATTTCGTTTATCGGTGTTACAATTTTCAAACAATTTCTTACCTAACTAAACAACTGACTGGAGCTTATTTTCGAGAGCAACTGCCAGTTTTACTTCGTTGGTCATATCAAGTGCACTAGTAAGGTAGCAGTAGTTAGTTGTGTCATCAATATAATTAACTAGTTCTGAACTGATGACATCAGGAACGTCGTTGATAAATATAAGTACCAACTTAGGTTGAAAATTGAACGGTTTAGAGTACCCACATTAATGTTAAAGTATGTAGAAGCGTAGCCGTTCAATACAGTTTTCATTAGGAGATATGTTGAAAACGATTAAGTTAAATATTTGCCCCGAAACATCATAGTCCTTGAGATTGTGAAGAGAGCCATCATGCTAAAAACTGTCAAACGCCTTCGAGATGTCTAAAGCCAAAGTGCGATGATTTTTTTTTTATTATCTAAATCTCCATAGACAAACTCTGTAATAACCAGTAATACAGGCGGTTAATGTAGAGAAAGGAAATCCGTAATATTTCTCTGAAAAAGAAAACTGTCCAAAGTGAGACGCCTAACCAATTCCAAGTTGATTAGAGACTCTGGTCAGTAAGCGTCGTACGTGAGACACGCTTGTAGGATCATGTCTGTCGATTAATGACTGACTTGGCAGAAGATTTTCCTGCTGCATGTAGCCGTTTCTTTCTGCTGTAGACTGCTTGCTAACCAAGTCTATATAACTAAGTCTTCCCTGTTATTCAGTTCCCTACTGGGATGGGTGAAAAGATGGATTCATGCCGTTTATTAAAAGTACTTGTCTTATAAGTGAATATAACGAACAAGACTGGCGGTCCGATTTCTTATTTCCGTCCGTTACCTTTTTCAACACAATACTTTGCCGAAAAAGCGGTAAACGGAAGATTATTCGAGGGATCAGAATATACCCCAGAGTCCTTAAAGACAAGAAATACAAATTTACAACAATCAGGAAAGGAAAAACAGCAAGAATTTTGTCGTAGAGTTTGAAGAGAACACTAGGAACACAGTAACTTAAGACAATGCAGGAATACTGTCAAGTTCGCATGACTTATAGTGACGAAGTTTAGATATGGTAGCAGACAATATGGACGAAGGTAATGTTTTATTTATCTATTTTAATTATTTCAGCCCAAACAAGGTAATGATGCTACTAAGACGCAAGGAGTCACTGGGAGTGAAAGTGAATGTGAAGACTTTAGTAAATGGTACTGGATACATATTAAACAGGAGAAAAAAAAGATAAAGTTCTACTGCTGTTCAAAAGACCGTGGAGGGCTGAGAACTGGGTAAAATGCGAACCTATCAACTCCTATTTAAAAAGAATAAAACATAATAGAAAAAAATAAAAAAATTCAAGTTTATGTGGAGACGTTAGAAGTGTAATTTTACACTGAGTGAATATGGGATTCAACTACATGTATTCAGGGAGAGACAACTAATTATGAAATTTCCCTTTCTTAATAAACATTTATTGCATATATTGAATTTAATATTTAAATTACGTTGTCTCTTGAAAATCGAGGGGAAGGAAACTAACATTCTAGCGATATATTTTGTTTTAAAAACTGGGGTTTAAGGAAAATGCATACATATATTTATTAAACAAATAAATAATGAATCAAAAGTGCAGTGAAAAGAAAAAAAAACGATAAACCAGTTATTCATGTGGAGAGAATATTTTCATTTGGTCAAATGTCTCGACTCTTGATAAGATGGTGTCTATTAAGGAATATAATTATATTTCAGGTTCCATCCCATTACCCTGCAAAACATCTGACCGTGTCAAGAATAGTTAATAGAGAGAGAGAGAGAGAGAAAGAAAGAAAGTGTGTTTGCATGTCACTAATAAGAGTTTTCGTTTGTGGCGGGAAATGAGGCAAAGATACTCATGACATAGAATGGTATTGAAAAATTATTTACGAGCAATTCATTCTTCGTTAGCAGCAGATGATAATAATTTAAACTGATAAAAAGGATTGAGAATTTATGCTTGATCAAAATATGCTTACAGTGAAGCCAGTAATCTCGAGCAGCAAACATGTCATAGACTATAGACTGTAGCATTTTATCAACGAACAGCCTCATTAAAGACACGATTCAACTCATTACGAACGGAAAGAAAGAGAAGCCTGCCATGACCAGAACCAACACATAGGTAGAAAGTTATTTTAGTGGGCCTAAAACAGTTGGACAGGCAAGAATGAACTAAGAAGTTTGTGGTTTCACTTGCTGGCACGAAAGTTTCAATGCCGACTTTTATTCATGAATGGAACATTTTCAATGGGAAGGTAAAAAATAATATTACAATATATACATTATATATATATATATATATATATATATATATATATACACATATATATATAAGAGTTGGCTACTCATATTTATGTGTACGCGTCTATTAGGGTGACTAGCGAATCTCTATTGCAGACGCTCGCTCAAGCACATTTATATTTGTTCAGCACCCACAGAGCCAACCTGTGGTTTATACTGGAACTATGCTGTCTCACTGGGGTAGACAATTCTAGTTCCAAGTGCGATGTCTGAATGTATGATATCTGTTTGAAATTACATACTTTAAATACATTTAATTTAAAGTATATGATTTCAAACTGCGTACCAAAGGAGTGAAGATAAATATATTTTAAATACCACTAAAAATAATTAGTAACTACTCATGTTTGTAGAGCATTACACGATGTTAAAATTCTGTGACGTAATGAAAATCAAAGCAAAGTTGAACAAGAAGTAGACTATTCTTTGAATTTTATTTGGCGTTTTGTTTCTTAGTTTGGAATGGAAAAGAGAAGGAAAATAATTGTCACTGACAAAATTATACAGCGAGCATTATTGTCGGAAAAGAATCATTATGCATTCGATGAAGTGTTGAAAAAAATCACTTTACTCATATAAAATCAAATTAAAAAAAGAAGAAAACAGTAAGGAACGCCAGTAACGGAATGGGGCGATATCATATATATTAAGAGGCGCGGAAAACCTCTTGTATACACAGATTTCTCAAAATCTAACCAAAGGAACAACCAAAAATATTTCATGGTTGAATAAAGTACATTTCAAGTGTCTTCCGATAATAGTTTCACATAAAATGTTACCAAACAATTTCACCCCATTTTTAAATGTAGATAAACAGATTTATAGTACAGGCTATGGCTTCCACTTATTTTACTGATAAACCTGAACTTTAATTTGAGAAATCATCGATCGCACAGGCCTTACTTAATATGTCATCAGAAATCTTCGGGTTAAAATGGTGAAAATATTAAATTTACTTCCTAATGAAAAATGCCAGAGGGTGGTTTCGAACGAAGAAGAAAACATTGTTGATTTGACTACTTCCTAAATCGATACAATACGCAATGTACGTGTTCAGATTAGTTCAGTCAATATTAAGAGAGGTCTAAGAATCAAGTAACCTTCGGTCATAGAGTTGGAAGGGTAAAACAAAATTGTGACCGTCATTTTTAAACTCGAAAAATTTGACATCGTTTTATCTAAAAAGAGATAAAAATCAACACCGCAACTGGTACCTTTATTCGAGTAAATAGCGTTATAATATACAAATGTACTATAGTATAGTGACATAGAAAATATATTTATTTCAGCTTTGATCTGAGGTTCTATAGTTTCGTAGAAGACTTTGCAAACCAAACTTGTACATTTTACATATGGAACACCCGTAAGATATTTGGAGAATCTTGCAAAAGACTTTCTTCTCGTGCATTCTCATGAGCCGCTTCAGGGCTTGGCCAGGCCTACAGCTTTTATAAGAAAACTTATAATTACCCTGAATATCGGTTAGGAAGGACATCCGTATAGTCGTCATAAGATTGGTGATTTTAATGTGAACATAGATGAATACCAAATCAGGAAAGAGAGAAACCAAATTTCTTACTGTGAGTAAGGGTTTCTATGGTGTCAATATGTGTTTCCATAGTTTAGAAAACAATTATCTTAAGCAGAAAAACAACATTTTCTATCAGAGTCTCTCTATATTTCTGAAATGGGGTATTATGTACATTATTTACATTATTCGGGCTAATGTCCTCATCTTTGTCGCCATATTTATCACAAAGTTTCGGCCGTTGTACGCTCCGGCCTTCTTCAGGTGGTTGGAATTTCGAACTGAACCCTTTATTTCGCTCACTGGGGTAGACTGTTCTAGTTCCACGTGCCATGTTTTTGATGGATGTCAGTTATCAGTTATCTCCTGCTAATTTCCCTCTGAAAGTTCTCCACTGCCTTAACCGGGTATTGAACTCGCACTCTTTGGGTTCTGTCACTGGATCTAACCAACGCCTTTATCCACTGTGCCATGTGTCCTTGAGGTATGAATACCTGGGTATTATAAACCCAATGTCTTCAGCAACCGTTTTTACCAGTGCTCATATTGCAATTTTGCTGTTATGATTGCATGTTTGCCCTCAGAAAACAGTCAGCCTGCCTTATGTGAAGGGGTTATCAGAGAAAATACAAAGGATCTGCGGTCCATATAACATCAGGACAACCTTCAAAAGCTTCGCGACACTTCGCAGATATCCCTCCTAAGTAAGACCCCCCCATAGAGGAGAACATGACTAAAAACTGTGTGTACGCTATCCCATGCAGCTGCGGAAAGGAATATAAAGGAGAGACAGGCCGCCCCCTCAAGGTAAGGCTTCAAGAACACCAGAAAGCTGTAACACGAGGGGAGGTAGGAAAATCAGGCGTGGCTGATCACATATGGAGAGAGAAGGGAGATCACTGCCTTCTGTGGGATCATGTTGAGATCATTGATAAGGAACACCATTGGAAAATTCGTAAAGTTAAGGAATCAGCACATATACTAGGCCACAAAAATCTCCAGAGCCGATCAAGTATAGAAATAAATACAATATGGGAACCAGTAATAAAGAGTGCCAGAGAAAAGCAATGATAACAACAAAGTTGCAATATGATCTCTGGTAAAAACATGTAATGATAACATTGCAATATGAGCACTGGTAAAAATGGTTGCTGAAGACATTAGGTTAGTAATACCCAGAAATTCATACCCAGAGTGTGAGTTCAATACCCGGTTAAGGCAGTGGAGAACTTTCAGAGGGAAATTAGCAGGAGATAATTGTTAAATGACATCCATCAAAAACATGGCACGTGGAACTAGAACAGTCTACCCTAGTGAGCGAAATAAAAGAGTCAGTTCGAAATTCCAACCACCTGAAGAAGGCCGGGGCGTACAACGGCCGAAACGTTGTGATAAATATGGCGACAAAGATCAGGACATTAATCCGAATAATGTAAATAATTCTCTATCAGGTTAACCACGAAATAGAACTCAAGACAAATATTCCCAAAACTATTATCTGGAATTGGAATTAATGCAATGATGCCACCTAACCAAAATCCATCTTAGAAACGAGCAACATGAAATTAGTCAATGCTAAACATTTCATATATCTCCGTGTATGGATCGTATAGGTGATGAACAATTAAATTACACAACAGGCCAAATAGATAGATAAATGAACAGATAGATATATGAAAAATATTTAGATGTCTGAACAGAGATTTCGATATATATTTAATAGCCAGATGAAAAAAATATTTAGATAGATGCATAGATAGTCAGATAGATAGATGAAAAATATTTAGATGTCTGAACAGAGATTTCGATATATATTTAATAGCCAAATGAAAAAATATTTAGATAGATGCATAGTCAGATAGATAGATGAAAAATATTTAGATGTCTGAACAGAGATTTCGATATATATTTAATAGCCAGATGAAAAAATATTTAGATAGATGCATAGATAGTCAGATAGATAGATGAAAAATATTTAGATGTCTGAACAGAGATTTCGATATATATTTAATAGCCAGATGAAAAAATATTTAGATAGATGCATAGTCAGATAGATAGATGAAAAATATTTAGATGTCTGAACAGAGATTTCGATATATATTTAATAGCCAGATGAAAAAATATTTAGATAGATGCATAGATAGTCAGATAGATAGATGAAAAATATTTAGATGTCTGAACAGAGATTTCGATATATATTTAATAGCCAGATGAAAAAATATTTAGATAGATGCATAGATAGTCAGATCGATAGATGAAAAATATTTAGATGTCTGAACAGAGATTTCGATATATATTTAATAGCCAGATGAAAAAAAATATTTAGATAGATGCATAGATAGTCAGATAGATAGATGAAAAATATTTAGATATATAAATAGATAGATTTCATGCTAAAAAGAATGGTGAATGGATGAAAATCCACCAGTAAGTGAAACCGATATCTACATTTGTTTGGGCAAAATTAATAGATACGCATGAATACTGTCCACAATGAAATACTATACCTTAAAATTCAATATAATGAAGTTAAAATATAAAAATGACGATTGCATTTATCACTGACATCATAATGGGCTGAACATTGCGCTCAAGAATGAAACACAATATCACGATTCGGTGTTGACCTCAGTATACACATATATATATATATATATATATATATATATATATATATATATATATATATATATATGATGTCATAAGCTCCAGTGCGATTTTCACTTCCAGCGTCTCGTATGCACAAGTTTGTCGTTACTTGGAAATCTTCCATGCAAACAAAAAGAGACTATCATTATTGTTTTGATAATGGCTTATGTAAGCCGAAATCTTAGATAGGATACAAAAATATGTATCAATATGGTGATTTTCTTTCGTCTTTTTAATGATAATGTATTATGCTTATCAGATGATATGAGAAGATTTTACATAAAATAAATATACAACACTTGTCTATATTATTTGATGAAACATGCATCTCTCTCTCTCTCTCTATATATATATATATATATATATATATATATATGTGTGTGTGTGTGTGTGTGTGTGTGTGTGTGTGTGTGTGTGTGTATGTATGTGTGCGTGCATTTAGGAATAAAATTCTCTTTTAGGCATGTCTCATTGAATAAATTACAAACATTATGTCTGTTATCATTATGCTTATTTTTATCATAATCCTTTCATATTCATGAATATTTTTCCGTATAATACAATTGAATAATAGAAAATATGAAATTAAAATATAACTTAACTTCATAACTTAACATTTAATCACTATAAAAGTTTGGTAATTGCAATCGGCCACCGTTTCCAGCGGCCGCAGTAGAGCCTTCAACGGAAGTTGGTTCTTACGTCCTCCGGCTGTCACTTGTAAGAAACTGACCAATATCTTTTACAGGTCTTCATATTCATTTGTACAACATTCTAGTTCTCAAGCACGCAATACCGGATACACATCTAAGGTGAAGTAATTCTGCATTTGGTGGTTGTGTGTATTGTGGCTCGCTCATATGTGGGACCATCATCGTCTTTCTTCTTTTTGCGCTCTTTCTGATACTGTTCATATTTAGATCTCATTACTGTCATGCCACGAATTCTTTTCGATAAAGAGGAGTTTGTCTCGTTTGTAACAAAAATATATATAAGCAGTGGGATCATTTACATCATTAGATAAGTACGCATGCGTAACTATGCTTATCTCTGGTGCAATTTCAAATTAACACGCATAGCACATTCCGTATTCTCGTCTTGCTTTTTTGCTTTTTGTTATCTCACACCTCTATTCATTGGCACGTTTATTACATTGTGCTTACGCCCTGGTATAGATTGCGTTTTAAAAATTCATCTTCTCAACTACGGAAGTCGCATTACCATTCTAAGCGAGCATAATGCATTTATTAACAACATCGGAAGTGAGAGAACGTAAAGAAATGACATTATGACTATATTTGGAAACTTTCCGGCAAAGAAAGCGTGTGACTCTTTACACAAAATGACATCCATTAGTTTCGAGTATTTCTCTTGCCACATTTCAGCATTTCAAAACTTTTAATTCATTTTTCTTACTCCACAGCTTTTCAGTAAACCCGGCGTTACTTTCGTACAAAATCAAACGCACAACACATTTCATGGCAAATAATAACCGTTAATTCTGCTCTGATATCATCTCTATTGTTCTATTAACTGCTATTATTATCCTATTCAAATTTTTCTATAATATTCCCAAAACACCCGGAATTGTTTTCGACTAAACCAAGGTAACTATTAATCTTTAGAAGTTTTGCGATCATCTCGATATTAAGTTACATAACGACGTATATTTCCTGTGAGGTGATAGACATAAAAATATTCAGTTTAAGTACGTATTGTAATAAATATGGTATGTTGAAAATACTGTCTTCTCCTAAAGCAGTGGGTATGTAAATGTTCTTTCAGGCCAATGTGTTTCGAATTAGTTCACTGTCTACGTTGTGCCGCATACTGACTAACTATATATTTGATTTTAAATAATAATTTTCGAAAGATACGTAAGCATTAATTGTATTTTACCACTGCCGAGTCTATATTAACACATATGATATTTTACGTATGATATTATTTTGTCTTCGTTGGCTTTATTTTGTATCCAAGTATGTAATTTCTTCTTTTCTCATAGCTTCCTTTATTATCGTAAAGTTCATAAGTGGGCGAATTCTTGCACTGAAGAGCCAATGGCATTGTCTGCATAGTAAAGTTGGTGGAAGACGATGTCGATTTTGTCGATCATTTACCTATTGTTTCACTTCATCCATTTCTCTTTTGGTGGCTTTGAAGCTTTTAGTTTCGTTGGTGAGGGAACATAGCCATTTTGTACGGTATTGTTCACATGTTTCAAACGATTTAGGCTCACATCCAGTGGCTTTCAGCGTTGCTTTGAGCTGGTCCTTTTTTCCTTCGAAGAGAACAATTCTATGGCCAGTTGCCAGAAGTGAGATCGCTGGATTATAATTGACGTGAAAACATTCACGCTTTCATTCTTGCTATAACTCATGAACATTGAATACAGTGTTTAATGATCAGTGATAAGATACTTTGAGTGTTGCATCTTTCTGGCGCTTTAGGTTTGGTCACAGAGTCATTCTATTTGACACTGAAGATTGAACGAAGCTCTTACTTGAGTCCTAGTTTCACAACCATATGACAAAGTTAAAATGACAACTTGTTTATAAACCACATGTTTGTAGTTATGTTCAGATCTTTGTTGTTGGAGTTTCGTTTGGTTAGCTTGATTTAGCAAATTCCACGTATACAGGTACAGTTCTGTTATCCGCATCCTTTTCTGAGTTCAACTTGATAAAAAGGCAGCCTAGCTCTAGAAACTATTTACATTTTCTAGAGATGTCTGACAGATCGTCATATCAAAATCTGCTAAGATTGTATTTGCGTCTGGCTATGCAAGTACATTGGTTTTCTTGATGTTTAAAGTAAAGCCAAAACAATGGTAGGCCATAGCAAAGTTGTTCACGGACTATTGGGGTTCTTCTTTTGAATGACAGAGAAAGCGCTATCATCAGTATATGAAGTTCTGAGATGTGTTACGTGTGTATTAGACGTTTACATCCTACTAAGATTGATATTTTATATAGCACTATAAAAAAGATACGACCTCATTTTGTGACATGATTTCTTATAAGGATATTCATCAGTATTGAGCATAATATGACCATTTACCTTCTGGTCCTAATGTTTTTTTCTCTCTTTTGTAAATTACTGGGTAAATTTGTATCGATTCTATTATTTTAAAATTAGTTTAGATCAGATCCATATTGAATATTCTATGGTGCAGGATTTTTAAAAATTTCAATTCAACAAATTAAACGGCATCAAATATTCGTGATGTTTATAGAAAATTAATCTTTAAATCTTCGAAAACGCTGAATATGTTTTGGCCCCTGCCGATCGGTAATTTCATTTCTCGATAATTCTTCACAATCTGGATGACCAAGTTCTGTCGAAATTGAGTTTCCGAAAGCATTAGTAGACGGAAATAATAAGCAAATAGCATATGAATTGGAAAAAAAAAAGTTAAAAATAAAGCATACATCGATTATAAAACAAGAACACGAACTCAGGTTGTGCCTCAGCTTGGTCAATGAGTCCTCATCATATTACTAGTTCTCAGCTTTAATACATGATGCACTTGGCTGATCCTTGAAGAGTCGATATGCTACGAAACTGTTCCTGGGTAGAATAATATCCGCTATTAAATATTGGGTTCGTTCTAATAATAGCCATCGAACAAACTAATATTTAGAATCCACTGAAAAACAATAAAAAAAACTGTTATTTAAAAGTAGGACGACAAGCGTAGAAGTTTTATACTGGTTCGTCCTGTGTATGACCATAAACACTATCCAGCAGCAAAGCGTCTAATCTTGAATTTTTCAGGTGCTTAAGTGCTGTTGTTCCCCGGTTCAAACCTGACACGGGCTGGTAACACCTGTTAGGGTCTCAGCTATAAGGAAATAATCAACGCCCAAAATGGGGTCAAAACAATATGAAAGTATAAAAAGACAATTTTTATAGTAAAAAAATACCAGCAATATATTTTCGTAAAATCAAATAATATTAACAGCAAAAAATTTTTGTAAAATAAATTAATAATGCTCTGAAGAAAATGAGACTTTGCTATCTAAAACAAAAAAAAACAAAAAAAACAAAAAACAAAAAAAACAAATGAGTGGTTGTTATGCCGCTGAACAAACAGTTTAAACTAGTTTTGTTCGGATATGTAGTTTGTTGCCTATCACGAAGTGCGCCACCTTTAAGGAAATCGTTAAAACAGATAAATATTTTCATCTGTTGAAGAATTTCGGAAAATAACGCAGAAAATAGTGCCAATAAATGGTTAATATTAAAGGCACGTCTCTATGATAACGCATGAACAGGAATCAATATGAAAGAATATACTAGCAAGAAACATAGAGGTTTTGCATCTCCTCCCTTATTCAGCCTACATTACTTCATCCGACTCTCGTCTTTTTCGATCATGGCAACATTTTTGTGAGGGAAAAAAATTATTTACTGTAAAGATTTTGAAACTGATATTGCCTTTTTCTTTACACAGTTACCAGATGAATCTTTATCCAGTTCCCTACTCTGCTTATATCAAGTGCAGCATTTCTATAAATATTCATTGACCTCTTGGAACTTTTGTACGTATTTCGACTTCCAAAAAAAAGTAGAGCTATCAGAGATATTTGCATTCTTCTCGAGGAGCTCCCATTTTTGAAGAGTTTATTTTACGCATAAGTATAGCGCCGGTAACATCACAAATATTTCCCATAATAATAAGTAATTATCATAATTAATATATTTTTAAATTATGAAACTCTAACAGCTATTGATTTTTAATCGAAAATCATAATTATAAAGAAACTATATTTACTTTATTGTTATATCTGTAATTATTATTCCTGTGTGTTACACTGTTACTTTATTTGTATTTACAGATTTTTCTTCGTCCTCCTACGCTAATTCTAAGTTACTTTTTAAAAAATTTTAATGACGCCGTTTCTTGCTGTTGGTTTAAATTCATGATACGTTTTTACAATATTTTTTCTTTGTATATTTTCTTTTTACTATTTTATGAATTTGTGGTAAATTATTGTTTTTTTTTTATATTGGCAAGGTACTTGATACTTCAGATGTTCAAATGTCACAGACACACTTAAAAAAAAACCTGATCGTTTTTTGTTTTTTGTTATTTAGTTTTGATTACCATTTCATCTAATGACAAATCATGTTCATCTGCATCTGTTAGCTTGGGGAAATCCTTGAAAATCTTGCAAGTCAAAATGTCCTTATGAATAATTGATCTTTCCCTGATTCAGCGGAATTTTTATTTTATTTTTCATTTTATGATTTGATATTTGTTTTAATGACTGTTTCTGAAAGAAAATTAAACATAAAGAAGACAATTGCCTGTAAACCCCCAGGTTAACTATGAATAAATTTAGTCCTGTCTTGAGGACTTCTCCATTGTTCTCGATTAAGGGGCATGATAATTAAAATTGATTAATAAGCTTCCAAAATCAAAGTAAAAATAAGAAGTTGACGCTGCCGATAAATGAAATTCAGGACAGTCTCGACTCCAATAATTCCACTGAATTCACACTAACCGGTAGATACTTGTTTTTCTTCTTCTGTGTGTCCTGGCCCATCAGAATGTAGGCGATCATGGCTCTTCATGACTTTCTATCTAGTATGGTTTTTAGCAGCTTTTTCCCTTTCCTAAGAAAACCACTCAACCAGTTCCATCATCTAATGACACAAGCAAGTTAGGTAGGTGGATCACAAGTTCCTAAGCCCTTCTGCTTCATTAAAGGGCCAAGAAATATCAGCTGAGTGTTTATGATTCTGGGAATAAGTATTCATTCTGTTACCATTTCTTAAAATAAAAGAAAAAAACACTTCTTTTTTGATTACCCTCTCCTCCCATGGAATTCTCAATATCCTTCTGTATAACCACATTTACACTTCCCGAAGATTTTTTTATTCATCCGTTGGAAAATTGTCCAACATCCACTGCTACATAAGAGGATGGATATCACGTAGCACACTCCAGCAATATTTTCATTGTTTCTGAAGACAACTCTAATATATATATATATATATATATATATATATATATATAGTCTTAAGATGTGCTATATTTATGGGATAAAGTGATCAATACCAGAGATAGAGCGTGTGTAAATATAAAACTGAACATAGGGCTAAGAAATATCAGCTGGGTGTTTATGATTGTGGTAATAAGTATTCATTCTGTTAGTATTTCTTAAAAAAAAAAAAACACTTCATTTACACTTCCCGAAGATTTTTTTATTCATCCGTTGGAAAATTGTCCAAGATCCACTGCTACATAAGAGGATGGATATCACGTAGCACTCCAGCAATATTTTCATTTTTTTCTGAAGACAGCTATATATATATATATATATATATATATATATATATATATATATATATATATATATATATAAACGCAACAGTGGGTAAACATTTGTTCAGTATTCATAATTATTTCTGTTGAGGTTTGGTTGATATTCTACAAAGATTAACAAATACGAACATATACATACATATGCTATTAAAAAAATTAATTTAATTATATACTACACTAAATCTAATACCTCCAATTTAATAATTCCTAACGACTATTGCCTACCAAGCAATGTGTTACAGAAAACCAACATTGTATATAAATTTATTGTCAAAAAAAATTATTTATGTCAACCATATTACGACCATGTAATTTCGACGGTAAAATTTTCGTTTAAATGACATGTCTAACATACCTAAATATTGACAACAACATGCTTATCTACATTCACAATTTAGAAAAAAATTTGTCGATAATACCTCCATAATTTCTCATGAAAACTATAAATATAACCTAAAAATCATTAAGCTATCTATATTAAAATATTGAAACTAAACCTGAACAAAATTAATTATGAATACTGTACAAATATAAAATGTTTACAATAGACAGGGTAAAATATCAAGGTCTATATAACAGCTTCTACTATTTTCTTCTGTTTTTAAAAAAGAATCTACACGCATCGTAATTAGTTACCTCCCCTAGAGCGTAAACATACACTGCATTACACAAAAATTACCAGTCGTCAATCTACATATAAGATTTAAGATATGAACATCGCCATTTTGTCATTGGAAAAAAAAAAACACTACATTTTAGACATAAAATAAACCTCTGAAGATGGCATTGTGTTAATGTCGATAGTACTCTGATTAAAACAATACGCATCAACACAGTATTTTCCTCTTTTTTAATACCAATAGCTATTGAAAATAAGCAGACAAACCTTGTCTAAATTATTCATGTTAACGTGCCTCAATGAAAACACACTGCCAAAATATACAGAACATATTTATAGTGAAATTTGAGAAAAAACAGTTTTCCGCTTTTAAAGCATATAAATATGATCTGGAGACATTATTTGCCTTTTCACATTCAGCATTAAATAAGGATATTAAAATACAAGCGAATTGACGGCCAGCAAGAAATGAATCAACGAAGATAATATCGAAGCCATGAAATATGTTGTTATATAGACTAGAAAAACCGTGTATTAAGTTGTACTGTGATAGCAGTTACTTTGTTCTATAACTGCGAGGAGAACAGTTAAGCTTATTTAGTTTTGTAGTATGCCATGTGAGTGTCCAATTTTCTAAGTCTTCTTTCCTGATTGTACGCCCTAGAAATTGGGACTATTTCTGATTTAAAGTATAAGTGCCATTTTTGGTTCCATTTTCTCTAAAACCTCTTCGTTGCTCATATGTTCATTTCATGACATCCTCAACATCCTTCTGTAAAACCACATTCCTGTTGCCTCAGGTCTCACTTCATCTGTGGTTTAATTTTCCAGGATTCACTGTTATATAGGGGGACTGATATGTCATAAGATTTCAGCTCTCTATCCTTTCTAACGAGATTATCCTGTTTCTTAATAGTTGCTTAGCTTTTTGAAGTCATCTTTCGTTATTCTAATGCCCATTCGAATTTCGATACAGTCCGGAAACTGTTGTTATATACTTGTTTGATATTTTTCATAAAACGGTATTGATAAATAGTTCATAAAGGAAATGGATAGAATACTATTTCGAATAAGTCGCCTCCTTCGAATAAGCACCCCCGCAACCAGTTGGATAGGTGCCATGCGTGATACATGACTAAAGAGGTAGATTTTTTTTTTCTCACAGTAGGCTGCCATTTCTTTCTTGGAAGTTTTGAAGAGTGGTAGCACCTGTTAGGGCCCCAGCTATGGGCAAATAGTTAACGCCCAAACTGGAGCCAAAACACTATGAAAGTGTAAAAATATATTTTTATAGTAAAATTACCAGCAATACCTTTTTGTAAAAGTAATTTCTAATGCACTGAAAGAAAATTAAATTTCTGCATTAAATGCCACACAAGGTGTTGATATGACGCTTCTCAAACAAATATCGAGTTGAGAACTGATGAAAGCAGTAAAGCCAGTGATGACGTCAAGAAACAGCATACGTACAAGGATAAACCCTTAAGAGAAACCCGCATTCATGGGAAAAGATCAAGAGTGGACAGCGCTCATCACATGATTTGATGAAATCGAAAATTAAACCAAAGAGCTAAAGAAAAAAAAAGAATGATTTGAAACGGAAAACAATTGAAAGAGATTAAATAATTTTACTCCAACATCTAAATGTAAATACTGTTTCAATTTAAACGGTTATTAATTCATCCAGATTTAGGACTTTGTCTATGACAATTTCCTGGTGCTTTTCCTAGGGCACGTATCGATGCTGCTACTTAATCTGATAAAGAGCAGTAGCAATCCGATACCGAATAATCTATCCTATTAAGAACCAATTTATTAGCACTTAGTTTTTCGTCGCCAACTAATAGTTCAGTTAAGCAGCTGTCTATTTTATAGACTTGAAACTCCAAGCTGTAATTTAAAAGAGAATAAATGAATGCCGTCAAACACAAATACAAACAGAGAGTAAGAGAAACGAAGTCATATTACACCGTGAGTTAAATATCAAATAGTGTGAAACATTGCGTATTTGAATACTACTTCTAATTTGATACATAATCATGAGTGTATATAAGTTTTGATACAGTGAGGTTTCTGAGAGACTGGCTTACAACTATATCTTTAAATACAAATTTAAGAAAAGATTTAAGTGATTCAAATAAGAATTACAAAGAAAAACAAACTATTTTAGCATTACTCGCCATCAAATTACAACTATAACGTTCAAATTACAAGGCTTTTGTAATTCGAGGTGGTGTAACCTCGGCTACACGGGTGATGTAACGGATAAAGACTCGGAATTTGAAGTCGAGTTCGAAATCAAGTCTGGTTTGTTATATTCGCTTATGCGCAAATATTATTCGGTAAGGTATGTATCCTCCTCTTCTCACCCCAACTATGGGTTAATTAGTATCGTTGCATAGCGCCCCGCCTCGTTCTGGCGAAATCTTGGTTAACGGGGTCGATTCCATGACGTTCTATTCTTTTCTCTCTCTGGCTGTTATTTGCAATAAATGAAACTTCAACAAAAGGGGTTTTCAACTTATCTATTTTATGAAACACGTCGACATGTACATTTCTAACTAGCCAGTGGTGTGGCTCTATCACCCCGACTGGGAAGCACGTACCCCGTGACATGAAATAACCACGTCTAATGTGTATGACGTGGAAAACACTTTGTAACTCTAACATTCCCATACTAGAGTCATCCAATCAAAAACGTTCTGTTTTTCTGTATCTGACCTTAAAGTTCAAAATGAGATAGTCAGAGAAAAAAAAAACAACATTTCTTTAAAAAATAATAATCTGCTAGAATATTATTTAACATTCCTTTCCAACCATGAAAAATTAATTTATTTCAACTACATTATATTTAACTGTATGACTTGTTTCAGTAAATTATTATTATCTCTATAATAATCTTAAAATCTAAAAATATTTGTTGGCTTTAAATAACCTGCAAAATGTTGATAGGCCGTATAAAAATTACAAATCAATTAATCAACTATTCGTCCTTACTTGGATTCCACCTCATTGATACAGAAGTTCCAGTAAAGTCAGATTTGTCCATTGATAGACAAAAATGAAACTTAAATAAAACTTTAAATAAGCAGCAAATGTTTGATAAGCCAGATAATCAATCAAGTATTGCAAAGCACTTAGATAAAGGAAGTGTAGATAATTTCGATACGATGGTCTTAGAAATGACAGTAATTATATACTGCGGTTGCAAATTGAAGAATATGAGGTTGAACTGGCTTAGGCGACATGCCTGAAATATAGGGTCAACGAATAGAATGATCCGAGTTCAATATGTTCAGAATTCTTTCTCTGTTTATAATTTTCCGTTTTCCCAGTGAAACGATAGGAACAAATAAAGAGGCAGTCTTAAAAGAGAACATATCTGAAACCCATATTCTTTGTATACATTTGTCACTAATTCGAAATTCTCTTCTCAATCTTACATGATTTCTCGTTTGGTTAATTTTCGATTATTGTATGTTCATCAGTTTAAAAAAAACTGAAGTGTTTTAATTAACTGAAGAAGAATAAATAATTGAAATATTCTGTTTATCCAGACTATCCTCAGCTTTTCTTCATCCCGGCGTCAATCAAGACATTTCCCAGACACAAAAGGTATAAATCTCCATCTTCCCATCTATATACTCTCTTATTAAACTGTGAAACTTTTCAGTTTGTTCGCATGATACATTTCATCAATATTTAAAAAATAACATTAATCATAGATATATTGGAGGAAAATATATTTGATACTGAAAAACAATTAAACTTGATATGTTGATTTATTAGAATAAAATGTCCAATTCAAAATATCTGACAATATAAGAGTGGAATGTGTATGTTTGTTTCTTTCTTTCGTCATATAGCGTCACCGTGACAGCCCTTTCCCCAATGGAAGACTACAATTTTAATCAGAACTTGTTACACGTCGTTACGCATACAGACATCTTGAAGTATTTTTTTTTTAGTAAAATCCTCATTGTTTGATTTATTCTCATAGATTTGGTATTGTTGTTTTTAGTGTTTTTAATATAATGTTTTTCTTCTATGGACAATGTCTCCCCTATTATTTTAAAAGATTCCAAGAGAATACGTTATGAAAAATTCACGAATTATTCAGTCAAGTATGTCCACTGAGAGTATTATTCAACCCATCAGTTATGCAGTCCGTTATTAATGTTAATAATTTCTAATATGCTTGTCTCACAGTAGGTGTTAGTATATCCTTGACAATCTAATAAATAAACACTATGGACGGATGCATTTTCCTATTTTGCATACAAATATATCAAACAATAAGGTTCCAATCATTTTATCACAAGAAAGGTAACAAAGCCACTAAGACACAAGTGTTTACTGATTGTAAAAGAATATAAGAAAAATAAAACATTATTAAAGATCAAGAAGAATAAAATACATAATTTGATAGGAAAGTAAGAAGCCCAAAGAGATTTCAAAAAACGAGAAGTGCGACAGAAGAATTTGTTAGCATAGAACTTACGGTTAAGTCTAGCCATTTCAAGTATAAAATGATGAGCTGTTGCTGCCAATCTAGTGCAGCGTTTAAGGTTAGAGAGCTTCATCTGAATAATTACAATGAAAGTATTTATCGAAAAGGCTCAGGTAAGCACTATACGGCGGCGAGAAAGCGACTGAAACCGAGATGACAAGTCATAACCAATAACATTGCAGATTTTTATT
>CAHIKZ030000222.1:1407500-1432500 GCA_903632075.3 Acanthosepion pharaonis | reverse complement strand
ACGTGAAACTTTCCTGCGGGTCAGCATCGGCCATGCTGAAGGAAAGAATTGAGGATTCTCTCAACTGATAATAGATGTAGTTTTGGATGTCAGCTGCCATTTTGACCTTATTTAACTGTTCAAACTTACTATAGAGAAAGGCGTAAATGGTTGTGTCATCAGCGTAAATACTAAGTTGAGAGCTGATACCATCAGGAAGGTCATTAAGTAAATTAAAAAAAAAAGGATGGAATCCTTGACGCTACTTGCATTAGTACGAATGGAACTGAAAGTATGGCCGTTCGAGATTGCTTTCATTTCACGATTCTATCAGGTCAAAAGATTCTTCCAGATACACGCTTACCGTTCCCCTTTTGGAGAAGACCTGCATGCCAAACACTTTAGAAAGCTATCAAAATGTCCAAAGGTACACCTCGGGCTTCAACATTTTTATTTAGAGCTTAATAAAATTTCCTCCATTATCGTCAGTAGATCAGCAGCTACTCTAGAGAAACTAAAGACGGATTCGTTTAAAAAATGACCTGCGACGTGAGATGCTTACCCAATTCAGCATTAATTAGGGCTTCTATGGATTTCCTAAAACGACGTAGTAGGTGAAGAATAGGCCGAGAGTAGCAAAACTCTAGGCCTATTCGGGCGATTCCACAGAGTTATTAAAACTGGAACAACGGACTAGAACTTCCTGTTGCTAGGAAAACAAGAGGCAGCGAGGCATTCTACAGCTTAGAGTGAACAGCAGACAGTTTGAGCGTACACATCCTCATTAATATGCAGTGATGCCAGCAGTATCACATTCTTTGTTTCGCGAAAGGAAACATAAGAGGGGTTACATGCATATCACTCGTTTGAGTGATATGCATATAACCTCTTAGAGATGCCAGATAAAAGAGAAAAATGCAGGAGAGATTATATGCAGATCACTCAAACGTGACTCCGTTCTAGGTGGCAATTTAGGCAGGAATACTCCAGATGTGTCAAGAATAGACTTTTAGGAGAATTTACGGGTGAAACATTCAGCAGATGCTAATATCTCAAATTGATTGAAGACAGGAGGAATAGCAACATAGAATTATTTAATAAAATGTTATAGAATCACAAGTAATCACGAACGCCATGGTTTTTAGATGCACTATGGCGCCGGCTTCTCTCAGATGGCATAGACTTAGCTCCTTCGATTACTCGTTTAAATTTATTACGAGCAGCAATGAATAGGCGCCTATTGTGACGGGAGATTACACACACACACACACACTCACACACACACACACACACACATATATATATATATATATATATATATATATATATGCAATTTTTATATACATTATTTATATATTATATATACGCGGGTACTTATTGACCCTGGGTTTCATGCTTTCTACGATCGTCAGACAAAAATTGGCAGAGTTTTTCTGACGATCGCAGAGAGCGGGAATCCCAGGGTAACAAACTCACATAATCCAACTATATATATATATATATATATATATATATATATATATATATATATATATATATATATATATAAACATAGAGAGATATTGAAATTTGTCAAGGTGTCAATGTGAGGTTAATGGAATGCCTGTTTATGTAAGCATGTCAGAAATTCGTGTCAGAACAATTTAAAATATATCTTTCGTGTTTATTTCTTATCCAGCGAAACATTCCTGATTTATTTTGCTATGCATCACTGTTAATGTGTTAGAAAAGGATTTGTTCCTTTTTCACATAAATAATTCTTCAGTGTGGTGAGATGTGACGGGGTTTCCAGTTGTTTCGGGCTGATGTTGAGACGGAACCATGAAGGCTGATGCTGAGACCATCATTTTGAAGGTTCTACTTACATGGAATAATTTGGGATTAAATGTTTAACTATACCTATAGTTCATGATGAACTTCATGAGTTGAAATTCGGAATGCTCATTTTTTTTTGCGGAAAACAGGAATCCATATTTCACAATCGTTTAAATAACAGAGCAGGTTGTCAATCTAAGTTTGAGTGGCAAACAATCTAGAAGAAAAGCTGTAATTCAACTCCACCCTGAAGAGAAGTGAGCTGAGTCTGTCTATGCTAACCTAGACAAATTATTGTTGCAACGATTGCAATGCATTTCCCAACGGCCTTAGAGTGTTATGTGAAACTTAAAACAAAAATGATGGTTAATTGCGGTCGGGTATACACCGTGCAACCAGATCAGAAATGCTCATCATTCTTTTCAGTGCATTCTGTAGATTTTCGATAAATGGTTAGACAGCCACGTTCGAAAAATATGAACATAATCAATCATTTGTGGAAGTAGTATGGACAATTCTATACGGGAAACTATCAGGAAGCTCGGAACTTTTATTAAATTCAGCACATCAGTGTATTTTTCTCAAGCTGACGTCATTAGATATATAGACTTTGTTCTGAATCTCTATATATTTAAATTTCAAAAGATATAATTCATATATAAATTCGAAGCATAATATATAATAATTAGTGCTATAATAAATTTGATAAAAAGGCATCGTGATATAATGAAATTATTCGGTAAGTTGTGATAAATTATAAAAAAAAAATACCATATTACTAGTTTGAACAGAATTATTTTTTATTGCTTACTTTCCTGATAACACGTTTTGACAAAGTAAATACAAAACAACACCACGTGGAGGCATTATGTGAGACGATAGTAAAACGCAATTAGACAAATAATTTATTTACCTATTATCAGTCGTTTTGAATTTATTGATGCAATATATTTGGGTTCGAAACGCGAAACATAAAAACAAAATTATCCGCCGACTGATACTGAAATGCGTTTTGTAAACAACAAATTAAATTCAACACACTGCAATACGATATAGAAAAAAACCTAGAAGAAATAAAAAAAAAAAGTGAAAGAAATGACGGATTGTACAGCATGGCTAGACACTCGTATCTGAATATGTCTCTCTGCTTTGCTTGGTGGCCAATTCCTTTTGAATATTCCTGGTCAGCTTCATCTATGTTCAATATCCAAGGAGCCAACCAGTGGTTTACACAGCATTTATGAGTATGGTGGTAGAGCGCATTATTTGACGTTGACCATCAGCTTAAACAGGGACAATAGGTTCAAATCCTCGGTCGCGTTGGTTCCTAACTTCGTCATAACACAATAATCCATACCTTACGAACTCTTTCGGCTTCACTCACAAGACTTGGGTGAAGCTGAGGTACGGGTATCAAGCATTTCCCAAAGATCTTCTCCTCAAGCGAATACTATTGATGTTATTTATTTGTTTAACGGTATATAAGCTCCTTATGGGTCATTTAATGCCGAAAGTTAATTTTCATTGGTAATTTTGAAGTAATAAAAATATGATGTATTGCACTTTCAGAATTGAATACATGGTAGGTAATAGTCAGTTTTTTGTGCACATACGTGTTTATGTGTATTGCTAGAGGCTGTGTCTTTATGTGTTAGTTGTGTTGAAATTGTTTCTAGAAACATTTGCCGTAAACAATTTTTGTGGTAGGAAAACTTGCCTCAGGAATTTTCGCCGTGGAAAACTTTGCCGTATAGGATTTTGCTGTAAGATAATTTCGCCGCATTTTTTAAATATGCGTAGTACCTTGTTATGAAGTATATCTGGATCACAATATTGTTACTTCGATTTAAATATTTTAATAAGCGAACTTATAGGATCAAAATCCTACATTATTCATCCTACTCAGTGAGGAGCGCAAAAATTTCAACTTGACACCAGAACCATATTTCAGATGCAGTACAAATGAAGAAATACATATTAATGTCAATATAAGACTTCAGCGGAAAATGCTTCATTACAATCCAACGCAAAAAAAAGACTATTAACGAAGCCTTGCTTAGAATTTTCACATATTTTAAATTATTTCTTTTTTTAATTTGATATATTTAGTCTTTTATTCTTTTAAATAAATGTTTACGTTTTAATTTTTTTTCTGATGTTCGACCCTGTTAAAAAGACATCCATACATACTTGATAACAAATTACTTCTCATATTAAATTGAACATTACTCCAAAGTGACGTTCAAGATAAGGTATAGAAAAGAAAATTACGGTGAAATTGTCTTACGGCAAAAATCTTATACAGTCTTTTTCCTACGGTGAAAATTCTTGAGGTGAGTTTTCCTAAGGAAAAATGTTTACGGCGAATGATTTGGATATGGCTGAAGTTACATTTTGCGATAGAATTTAATATCTTTAAGAAATTTAAGATATTATTTGGATTAATGTCATGAAATAGTTATTTATTTTGGTTATTTGAACTTGTTTAGTGGCATATCTACATCTGTAGTTTATTTAATGCTGAAATATAAACATTTGGAAGACAATTATTATGGTTTCAATACGTGCAATTATTGTTGGTAATTTTACTATAAATATGTATTGTTTGCAATTTATTTTATATAAAAAATGTATTTTTATACTTTCATTGTATTTCGTTTTTGCTTGTGGGATCACTATTTTATCATAATTAGGACCCTAAGATATCACACAACCCCGTGACAGGATGGAACTAGGAACAACAGTAAGAGATGGTCCCACGCTCCTCAAAATCTCCAGTCTCGCGATCAGAGCCCCATGTAGCCGGATGTAGCATATCGTCATACCCAGGACTAGGGGATATTGTTAAAAGAAATCGACCATAATTTAATTTTCACACGCGTCTCGCCAGGTTTTTGATGAAAACAGTCAGACATCTTCTGCATAGCATAGGTGATGGCATACAAATTGAGCAACTGGTTGTTCCACATACGGTCGGAAGCCAGAAAGCAATAACGTGTGAGATCGTATTTCACGTTGCTTTCTCTGCATTGCAATGTACCCGTATTTGATTGAGAGCTGATCAGTGACGAAAAGTGGGTTCTATATTTCACTGTCAAACGTGCTAAGTACTGGTTGTCACGACGGGACACTTTGCCACACGCCACAGGACAAGCTCTACGTCCATGCAAGATCATAGTGTGTATTTGATTGACTACTCGACAAGTGGTACACTATGAGCTGCTACCAATACGTCAATCATCACTGATGAACGGTGTTGGAATGAAGAACTCGACTTGCAACAGTTGGGACGTTTGGATGAAGCACTGAAGCAGAAAGACCTAGTATTGAATTATCGCAAATGTGTATTGTTAATCACGGCTACTTTGGTGGGTTAAAATGTTACTTACTCCACCGACATGGCGCCAACAGATCAAAGAAGACTTTCAGCGGCTAACATTCTGCATGGATCCATTCCGTAGATAACAAACTTCGTGGGAAATCGTTCAAAATGAGGCAGACTTGCGGCAGACATTCAGATTTCTTTGCTTTTACCAGCATAGAATGACGCAGCTGTTTGTTGCTTAACCATTCGTCGCTGTCCCTCATCTAACATCCATTCACACAGATCCATGCAGAATGGTAGCCGCTGAAAGTCTTCTTCTCTTATCAAAAAAGCATGTGTATCAGAAACCATAGATTCACTTTTGTCATTATATCTCCTACAAATGGAACAGTTAGTATTCTTCGGTATCCAAAGAATCGCCATTTTTCTTGTATATTCGTAATCTATGAGAAGATTGTCCAGCAATCACTGTCATATATAAGATTAGATATGTCAGGGTCCATTTTTCGTTCCATCGAAAATTTAATACCGCCGTTGGGGGAATAAAGTTCTCACTTAAGACGAGATGAAGACTGTCTTGTGATTTTGATAACGATGAGTGAAGATTTTCGACCTCACTCAGAATAATCTTGATTACTTAAATCACCAGATGTGAGATTTGGAAAACAGTAACCCACGTTCCGATATGAAGTAAACTTCAATAACGCGTACCGTTCTTGAGAAGATTCGAAGAGCAAACCTTCTGTTCTAAAAAAAGATTCCAGTGCCATACGTTCCCTTCAGAAAAAAAGACCCCAGCCTTATAAATGCTAGGAACGAAGCCTCTGTTATGTTAAACAATTCAACTCACATATATGTTTATTTTGTATTTAGTATTGTATTCGTTATTCTTCGGAAAAAGAAAAAAAAAAGGATTATAATAAAAATAATTCAAACACCACTGGAAAAAGATTGAAATAATCCAATAGAGATATAGGTACACCCATGAAAGAAGATGAAAAAAAGACGATGTATTAAAGCAATGTCAAGTTGGCCGCTTATTGTGTTCGATAATAAAAGCATGAACACCCGCGTAGAATGTGTGCCTGTTCATTCCTAACTATTCAAACACAAGACGAAAGTATATGGATAAAAATGTATGAAACATAAAACTGAAAGCGAGATGTCAGCGTAAAATATGATACATCAACGGAAATATAAAAAATGTTGAAAGTAGAATGGCAGATATACAATTAAGTAAGACAAATAGAAAGAACTGAAAACATCAAATGAAAAGCGTAAATAGCCATTATGGGTGAGTGTTGTTTGAAGTAAATCTTGTCTTATCAATTCTAGTATGTGTTGACATGTTCTAAGTCCAACTAAAAACGGATTCAAATATATCAATATTTGTTAAGGTTAATAATGTTAAAAAATGTTTAAAAAATACTATATATTTGATTTTTGCATTTGATCTGAATTTGGAAATAGGTTTTGAACGAGTTTAGTCGATGATGATTGGAGAAGATCACACTTCAGACGACAGAATCACAACAAGTAATATATCAAATAAGAGAAACTAGACCGACTGAATCTTTTCAACAGCCGCAGCAACTAAAACTGTTGGCAAACGTAACTCGAAGAGAATAGAATGACATAATGAAGATGTAGATACTCGTCAGAAATAAAAGTTACGAAGTTAAATCAATATCGATCAGTGTTATTGAACTTGAAAAAAAACTATTTTCCTGAAAATGTGTGTTAAGAGAAAAATTTTATAAATTTTAAACTATAATGGTAGAAGTTTTCGGTCACTTAATGCCGAATGTTTCCGTATAAGGTAACGGCTATAATATTATCATTGGACCGTTAGCGATTTGCAAAAAACCGACATTCAATGCCCTTTGGGAGATTGTATCTCCAATGTATTAAATAATATTTATGTTGGTCACACTACAAACTCGCTTTCACGACGCTTGACTCTACATTTGAAAGATACATTTTTAGACATTTAAAGCAACATGCCTGTACGTCTACACAATTCAGGAAAATCCTTGTTGAAAACACAACTATACTTAAACACGAAAACAATAAACAAAAACTAAAATTCTTGAAGCTATATACATAAAACTGTTGTAGCCTAACCTGAAAAAAATAAACTACGAAATCTCCACATTCTTAAATGCCTATAATTGAAAACAGAAGCCATTGGTTTATACCATCGGCTTACCATACTTAATACTTCTCGTTTTCACTCTCGCGTTGTCATGTGTGACGTCACGAGCTGCGACGTGATTTTCGCTTCCGCGTCTCGTATACACTAGTTAGTCGTTGCTTTGAAAATTTTCATGCAAAAAAAAAAGTGACTGTCATTATTGTACCGTTTATTGGTAGATATATTGAAAAGAAATTGTCATCTTTGATAATGCCTTATGCAAGCCGAAAGCTTAGATTGGATTTAAACATGTATAAATATGGTGATTTCCTTTCGTCCTTCAATGATAATGTTATTAAGTTTATCAGACAATATGAAAGGAACTTACAATGAATAGAAAAAAGAACTTGTCTATATTTTTAATGAAACATGCATCAATAAAAAATTGCTGCCTAAATATAATAATATATATATATATATATATATATATATATATATATAATGAAATGTACAAAGTCCGACAAGTATGTTAAGACATTTTATGTTTATACATTCTTTTTATAAAGATACAAATAAGTAAATTCTCTGTTTATAATAAACAGTATTAAACAAAATTTAGTGGCCTGATTGTCCGAGAAATTTTCACGGAAAATATTCATCCTCCAACAGGATTCGAACCTGTATCCTATATGGAACCGTCATTTAGCTTGACGTGCCTTTAACCGATTTGGCCACAGGGGAGCGTTCGGTTAGGAAGGTCGAATTTACTGTATTTGAACTTCAATCTTCTATGAATCTCTCACGTACATTCATATCTGCTCATGGCGTCATCAAATGAAGTTATACATTATGAAGTGGACAAAGTCCGACAAATAGTATAAGACATTCTTATGTTTATACATTCTTTTTATAAAAAACGTCTTAAAATAATTGTAGGACTTTGTCCAGTTCATTATCTGTGACGTCATTTGTTTAAATTTGATACGCCATGAGCAAAATTCTCAACTTCTGTGAGATTGCGAGATATGGCCCTAAGTCTATATTTGCACGTATTTCCTCGGTTAGCAACGCCTTTTTTACACATGATACTCATCATTATTCTTATGGTAACAAGGAAGACATAATTACTCAATGGCCAATAGAATATTGATCGTTTCCTTGAACATTCCTGTATTACTTAAGAAAATCCACTAATGCCAAATAAAATTTGATATCTAATTTGAAAAATTAAATTCTAACATTCTTTAAACAGGGATATTATTTTTTGTCATGTCTAAATCTATAAAGGCATAATAAACTTGGCTTCTTTTAGTAATGTATTTCACTCATCTTTTCATCTTTTGTCTAAGAAAATTTGGGATACACGTTTTGGGAACTGGAACAATCTATTACGGATATTTAATAGAATTGATTGATTGATTAATTCGTTTTCTACGGCTAATCAATACTTTGCAGGATATTTAAGACCAGAAAGTATTTTTAGATTGTAAGAATTTTTTTTGAGATAACAGTGACTCATAGATACAAGTCTGACTAATTAACACAAAATTGAGAAGGGGGAGAAGATGCGTATTCATATATTTTATCAAGGGTATATTTATTCATTAATAGATTTAATGAACCCGATGAGAATTGGAACTCTACTCTCCGAATAACAATTCCGAGCCATTATCCATTACACGATCCGCATATCAAATCTTACAACTCCTGGTATTCCTAAGCGGTGACCCATCTAGACAAGTTGCTTAACTTCAATGATATTACGGGTACTGGTGTTTCAAAATGATACGGTTTTAAGCTCTTTAATAATAGGTTTGTACGCAGTCAAATTCACCGAATATTATTTACGAGAATATATATCCGAAGAAAGCTGAAGGTTATAACGACCGAAACGTATTGTTAATAAGCACCAACATGAGAATGCATGTAACGTATCTGTATATAATAACCTCTTTCTCTAGAGCTATTCAGAAGCAATAAACAGAAAGCTATTCATACTATTTAAATAAAGTTGCGCTGACAATAAGCTCAAATGACAGCATACGCAAAAGAAAATCTTATCTAATCGTTTTTCACATGAATGAAACAAATAAATATTGTAATAATATATAAGACATTTATAAGAGCACAGAAGATACATTTCGATCAGAGAGTTTGTAATAAAAGGGATAAGCATAAGATGATCATAGAATGGGCTTTCTTTTTACAACTTCTTCTTGCAAATATAATGGGTCTCATTGAAGTATGGTCTTTGAATATATTTTCAGTTTTACTAGATAATCCGAAATACTTTCTAAATTGTTATTACACGTCTCCCAAACTCGTGGTCAGCCATTCCTAAAAATCTACCAAGGTGTTTACAATTTCTTCTAATGGTTCTGAATAATATTTTAACTATTTGTATGTAAAGGTCAAGAGAAAAATTAAGGATTAGAAAAGAAAATCCAAACTAAAAAATATAAGAAAATATTAATAAAAAGAACAGCAGGCATACAGGTTATTGAAAATTTAATGTATTCCTGAAAAACGATATATGGTCAATCAACGTTTGACAGTCTCAAACAAAAAAAGGAAAAGAATCAGGATGTGATGGGGAATATTTTCTTGAACGGTGAATTGATTAATCACTAACTAGCGACAAGGCGAAATTTACTCGTAAAAAAGTAGCTCCAACCTTCAAAATCCTTCAGTGAGCTTTGTACTAAGAATATGGTTTTGATAAAAGGATAAAGTAGAAAAGGACTTTCACCAACTGTAATCTAATCGTCAATAACATGTAATGGGTAGCATTTCCATGTTGGGAACACTAAGAGTACAAACACAGACTCAAATATGTTGCTCTATTTACTATCAGAATAAAATCTTTCGGCTGGTAAAATTACTTTTTTTGACTTTCAGAGAGAAATAGAGTGAGTACGTCTGCGTGGTACTGACATGAAACAGCCGATACGACCTACTACAAAAAACAAAAAAAAACAAACAAACAAAAAATAAAGAAAAAAAGAAAACTCGGTAGTTTACCAAACAACAGATCACGGCATATATGATATCGTGGCAATAAAACTTGATTTCATCAATGATGGCTTTTAAAACAATCGAATTATATCTCAAACCTCATAAACAATAGAAATACTCACGCTTTGTACTTGTTCGGAAATGAATCTATACTTATTTACAACGCAAACAAAGTGAATATTCTATTATCAAATAGAGATATCATTTACTATGCTTGGTGTTGTGGTTTTTGTCACAAATATATGCCTTATTTATTTTCGAACTCGTACTTTTCTCACCTTATATATACTGCGTTTTATTTTATTCTACTTGTAGTAAGTCTCAGATCATCTAGGCGAGTGGTAATCTATAAAAAAAAGATTACTTGACCAGCGGAACTAAATAGTTATTTCTATCTCCAAAGGCAGTTCCATAACCGCGGGCTTATCACCAAAGACTTAATCTACGATCTTTAAGCAAAGAGAAATATAAAGAAACATAAATCTCTCCCTAGGAATGGCAATAAGATGAACGTATACGTGCCAAAAATAATCTTTTTAAATAAAAGACAGTTTCTGTCTGTCAGTCCGTGTGTCTTTAGACATGTTATACCTTTTTGAAATCAAGTTGATCCTGGGTTTAAAAATGTACCCTTCATCTGGTCCTTGAACATCGAGCATTGGGATTCATGTTTCGGATGAGGAGGGAACCGTTAAAACTCAAATTTTAGAATAACTGTAACAAATTAGTGAATTTAAAAGTTTAAAATGTATAATGATCTTAAAGTAACACAAATATATTGCGAATTTAAAAAAAATGTTTTAAATTCATCTTAAAAGTATTCTTAATTAAGGAAAATCAATTTCTCATCTTCAAAATGCCAAGGAATCAGCGTTAAAGTGGAAGGTTTCGTGAGGTTTTGAAGTCCCACAGAGTTTGGGATTTGAAGAAGTCAGTTTTCAGTCTGAATTGGAGTTTCGGCCCAAATCGGTCATTTGGACGTAATTGGAATTATTTCCAGAATTAATGTGAGGTTTTGAAGTTCCATGGAGTGAAAGTTATTTCTTCACAATTATTACTGCTCTTTTCTAATCTGGACAAGAGGCCCCTTTAGTTTGGGACAGGAGACCGAATCTTCTGTCCCGAGTTTTCATCATTGTTTTAGAAAAGGTTTTGAAAGCTAACAAAACTAACTGTATAGTTATCTTCCATATATATGCACTTAAACAGTGCCTGTGATTTTGTAACCCTCTACCAGGTGTGGCTCCACAACACTGTCATTGTAAGATCAACGTCATAATTCCCAAACCAGATCTGGCGGCAATATTCGATAAATGGACGAATTTTGCTTTCGTCAAGGTATTGACTTTAGCCTTTGATCTGATATACATGTTTCTAGGAAAATGTAAAGAGATAAATCTGCCCTGTTATTTAACCAATAGATTAGAGGAAAAAATCTGAACTGTTGATCCACGGAGAAAGAGGGCTACGCCTGGCGGACATGTTACAGAAGGCGTCACTCTAAATGATAAACTCAGTGGCAGCTCGTTGCAGTTTAATAACTGGATTCTGCATGTCCCATTCTATGTGTGCCGCAGATCAAGGCTATGTAATCAAGTGTGTGGGTCATTTCCTGCCAAGTGCAGTTAAAACTTAAACAAATCACGGCATTGGCACTTACCTCTGCTCTTCCGCCAAATAAAACTTGCAAAGCCAAAGAGCGACAACTTATAGATTATAAGAACAGGTTTTGGTGAAAATGGAATCGTCTAGTCCTAAAGTTGCCTGTTGACAGCGAATTTAGTCATCAGCGCCATCATCTTAAAGGAAGCAATCAGCAAAGAGAAACAAATTCTTGGATATGGCGGCCGCCAACGACGACGATTTAAAGCATAAGAAACGGATCCTGCCTCTCTATAGGGTAGAAGCACAAAGTCAGCCCAACAGAAAAGGCAGGATTCTGTATCCTGCACTGATAGCTCTTATGCTAATTCTAACGGTAAATACAAAGGCTAACCAAACACACAACGGCAGAATCTTCAATCTTGAAAGGAATCTGCCTAAAAAGGATTTGTATTACATATCTTGGAACTGATGTCAGTTTAAAGCAGTAATAAATGTTATGTGGCAATAAATTCGACAGATTTGTCAGCACCTACATAATTGTGTCTGACAAGAGACAACAGTAAACAGCTATAACTCTTCAACATGTAATATTTCGTCCCAGTGCCCAAAAGAGATAACAGGAGTCATATACGTTCAAATTTAAATAATAATAATAATAATAATAATAGCATTGAAATTCTGTTAAATCTGTTACTTCTATAAATGGTTAAATCAGCGAAGCAAACTCTGATGCTGAAACAACATCGAATTTTGAGTGCTGCGGAATGAGATCTTATCATTTTCCAGACAATGTTCTGAGCGTGTTTTTTCTTCTTTTTTCTTCTTCATATCTTTAAAGAAAAGTTATATATATATATATATATATATATATATATATATATATATATGAAATAAAAACTATTTTTGTTTAACCTACGAACATTCCGTCTTCGATAAACATTCTTCAAACTAATTAGATGCAATTATTTTGACTAATGGGATAATTTGTTTCCAGATCAAATAGAAAATAATTTATGGTAGCAAAAACAAGAAAAAAAACACTATTATTATACTGGTTTTCCTCTTCGGGCTGTTATGAAGATTACGAAAACCATTATTCATCATACTGGTTCTAATTTCTCGACAGATCAGTTTTCAAACGTAAAGACATATTTTGGAGAAATTTCCAAAAAATACCACAAAAATGTTAGTGTTGGACACATATCCGAGCTGTTTACTTTTGTATGAACTGACTGTTATTCTTTGCCCAAAAATGCTTCACGAGCCATAGTTACAGACAGAACCTCTGTCGTGTGGTAACCAAACAATAGACACTTTCATTCCAAGCTGTGTATATAAAAACAAAAACAGAATTGAGCAAGAACGTTATAATTTAGTGCGCATTTATGACATAGTTCGGTTTAGATGTTGTTTTTATATCAGTCTCTCGCTCTCTCTCACACTCATATATATATATATATATATATATATATATATATGAAATCGTCAGGCCTGAGGATTGCATCTAGGATGAAACAGACTGTCGCCTCTAAGTGTTGACTTCTATGTTCACTTTTATATATATATTTACACACGCTCTATCTCTGATATTGAGTACTTTATCCCATAAATATAGCACATCTTAAGACTATATATATATATATATATATATATATATATATATATATATATATATATATATATATATATATTCGTTAAATGAACATCCATCAAATGTCCTATTTGATTTTACGATAGACAAAAATTTTGGTCATTAATTATGTGTAATCAAAGAGAATTGCACTGTCGCTTTATATGTAACCCCTTAAGAATAATTAAAATGCACTTAATCTGGTGTAAAGAATGTTGAGGCGAATTTGTCTGAGAATTAAATCTGCGCAATAAGTTCCTCACATATATAAAAATTAACATACGTCTCAACCATATAAAAACTATTTGAATATATGTTTGAATTGCTAGATATGTCCTGAATTTATTTGCGAAAGACATCAGAATAATCCGTAAATTTCACTGGAAACGAACCGACTGTATGCAAATAGAAATTAAATTTTGCAAGGGCGAACCACAAGGATGCATTTTCCAAACGGATTTGTTTAATCTCTATAGTGAGGCGATCCTAAAAACAAATAGGTATGTAATATTGGCGTCACAATCATAACACTGTCGGCGGAGAGACTTTAGGTAAAAGAATCCTGATAATACCATCAAAGGAACATGTGAATAATAACCATATGTTTTAAGGAAAAATGGAAGGAAAATGAGCATAGGATTTGAAATAGACTGTAGAACAGTATCGATCATAATGAAGAATGGGGGGATTGGATTATCTGACATTGACGCGACATATTGTATTGAATACGGGCAAAGACGAAAAATCAGTTTACTGCCTAATGTTATTGGGCTGATTAGTGACAGTGTATTGACTAACATCTTTATCTTGTCATATTCATTACGTTTTGGTCGTTGTACACTTCAGCCTTCTTCAGGGGATATAAGCTGGAATTTGAACCGGAACCTTTATTTGGGCCCCAACGACACATGCCTCAGTGAATAAAATCGTTCGGAGTGAATTGTCCCAAAGAGTTGTGAGTTTAATAGTACAGCAGAGGTGAACGAAAAATTGGAAAGTAGAGTTTCTAAAGGGAATTAACCAAAACTGAGGCATGGCACGTGGAAATGAAACAATCGACCCCCGTGGAGTAAATAAAGAGTTCGGTTCGAAAATCGAACATATAACACCTTAAGTAGGTGGGCGCGTACAACAGCTGAAATGTTGTGAATATGACAATAAAGATGAGGACAACAGTCCGAATAGTTTAAATAGTAAGTCATCTCAGAGTTATAAACAGAGGAATGCAAATATTGCTTGGGGCTAAGAAATTTAAGTCGCGGTGTATATGTCAGAAAAGCGAAATAATCATGAAAGAGATATGAGTATTGTATAATTGGTCTAAATCTGGGGGCAATTATATTTAACTATTAAAGCTATTCATATAAAATGTATTACATGTGTAACCACATATTCTGAAGATATTTTATCTTTTACCGTGTAAATATTCTGAAGATAGCACGATGATTATGGGTTGAGATAACAAAGCAGAGTCTTAGAAGAAATATTGATTTGGAAAAGCCTAAATCGCTGTTTGAGAACAAACAAAAAAACATCTCGTTTATATTTCTAATAATTTCTGGAAGCAGATAAATAAAACGTATTTTGAAATGTATTTCACTAAAAGACAACCGAGATCAGTCACTCAGTCTTCACCTAAAATTTAATCTCCATGTTCACAAAGAGTTAAGACATAACATAAGTTCTTTTAAAGAATGTTTCTGTAGAAGAGTTCTTGAGTCAGTTAGGATTGCTGCAGACATGAAAATATAGGGCTGACCTCAAGCCACTTAGTTGGCAGCTAATGCATCTGGGGCAGTCCAGTGTCACAGGGCTAAAATGATTTCTTCCGTGCCCGAAAGCGGATATATATATATATATATATATATATATATATATATATATATATATATATATATATATAGTATTGACTTGTGTTGATCTTTTTAGCTTTCATATTTCAGATGTAAGTTTGTTTAAATACGCGTCATTCTATCGTTTTGCCTAAAGTTTCTCGCTTTATTTGTAACATTACTTGGAGTGATAATGTGCTGGTTAAGTAGGAATATCAAGTAGAGAAGTCTTTTCGTTCACTTCAACTACGGCAGCATGATACTGTAGCTATACCTTTGTGGAATCCACTTTCCATTGTATCCTGCTGATATTGACCTGCTGTGTCAAATTCACTTGAGACATATCCTGTTATTATGTTAATTTTTCAATATTAAAGCCATATAATCATGCGTATATATAAATAATGTATCTTGATTTTAATCCTCTCCGTTATTTAATCACTTATGCATTCTTAAACCTGAGAGAATATAATAAAATATTCAAGGCTAATGGTTTGTTTGATAGTTTAATTTTTTTAGCGGCATATCAACTACAATACATATATACATACATATATATATATATATATATATATATATATATATATAAAATTAATTGATTTAAAATATGGTTATTTTCGCTACACAGTTCCAACCATGTTTCAAAAATAGAAGCTAAAACCCTAATTTTATTTTTTAAATAAATTAAAAAATTAGTTCTATTTCATCTTCAAGCGAATTTTAGAGTAACTTTTAAAATTTACCGGGTTTTAAATACACAGCTAAAATCACGTTTCCATGTTTATATTCTACTCAAATTGAACACAGGGTGTCTAGATTTTTCCTTATGACCATTGCTCAGTTATTAGCTACATTTTGGTAATGAGGATGTATTTTACACTGAAACCTGACGTCATTGAATGGATGTCGTCTGTTTAAAAAAAAAAAAAAAAAAAAAAAAATGTTAACGGTAAAAAATTTTCAACGTCATCTTTTAAAATTAAAGATTTTTTTTTTTTTACAATACTTTTTATTTAACTACGATTTGAAATATTTTCCTTTTTTAATTTTTATTTTACTATATTCTTTTTAAGAACAGTTAAATGTATTAGAATCCATTATATTATGTATCATTAAGTTTAAGTATGTATATGAGGTTAATGACTTGACAGCAGAAATGATTCAGTAAACTTTCTTTTATATAAACCTATTATTATAATATTTCCATGTAAACTAACATGGGTCATTCAAAAGCTTACATGTTATGGTATTCATATTAATTTTATTTTACTATAGGTGTTATTTTTTGGATTCTTTTTTAATGCGTATATTATTTAAAAGATTTAGGTTAAATTCATTCAATTTAACTATTTAGTTTTAATAGACTATATTACTTTATAACAGAAGAAAATTACTCATATTAAGTATTATTTTTCCATATCAAAGTATAATATAAATTTTTTTTTTTTTTTTTTTTTTTTTTTTTTTCTTTTTCTTCTTCTCTTTAAATTTAAATATTATTTAAAAGTAATATTAATGGCACTTATATTTCTCAGATTTATAAACTTTATTTATTTATTAATTAATTAATTTATTTATTTCAAATATATATATAATTAATAAAGTTTCATATATATAAATAACATGTTAGAATTCATTTATTTTACTATTTTAATTTCAATTTTAAAATTTTAAAATTATAACTTTAAAATTTTAAAATATTTTCATTATTATTTTAATTTAACTATATTACTTTATAACAGAAGGATAATTACTCATAGTAAGTAAAAAATTTTTCCTATCAAAGTATATATAAATTACAATTTTAAACTTTTTTAATTTAGATATTATTTAAGTAATATTAATGGCCCAACTACAAAACTATCTAAGTCATTTCTCAAATTAGTAAACTTTATGTATTAATTCAAGTTTAAATATGTATGTATAGTTAGGTTTTTTTTTTTTTTTTTTTTTTATATATATATAAACCTAGTGATATAATGTTTCTCATGTAAGTCATGGGTCATTCAAAAGCTTATCTTATTTCATATTAATTTTATTTTACTATATTTGCTTTTTGGGGATTCTTTTTAAAAAAAAAGAAACTTAGGTTAAATTCATTCAATTTCCTTTAATTTTAAATTTTAAAATTACAAACTTTAAACTTTTGAAATATTTTTCATTGTTAGTTATATTAGACTATATTACTTTATAACAGAAGGAATATTACTCATAGTAAGTTTATTTTCAATATCCAAGGAACATTATTCTGTTAGCAAAAAAAATCAGTACTTATACATAAAAGGTGAGAATGGGTTAAGAATTCTTAACAAATTTGACATCACCTATGGGATCACTAGACTCAGCTGGTCTTCTGATCTCATTGACCTCTTTATTTATACAAAACAGCACACTTGATGGGCTAATGGTCATTAGAAACTCAACGAACTTCAAAATAGATATTAGAAAAATTATTATATAAAAGAATTTAAAAGCATGGGCTTAAAATTACAGTTAGTACTAAATTAAAAAAAGTAGACTTCCTAGATATAACTTTAGATCTAAATAAAAATACATACACCTTATAAAAACCCAACACCAATCCTTTATATATACATCCCAAATCAAATCACCCCCATCTATAATTAAACATATACCGTTATCTATAAGTTTAGTACAAATTCAGCTAATAACAAGATTTTTTTGATGAGCATATCAATGGCTATAATAAGGCTCTAAAAGATAGTGGCTACAAAAACCCAAAACTTTATAAAAAATGAAAATGGAAAACATAGAAAAAAAAAAACAAGATGTAGAAAAATTATTTGGTATACTCCCCATATAACCAAATGGTAAAGAACAGATTAGGACATAAATTCCTCACATTAATAGTCAAGCATTTCCTTGTGAAAATAAACTAAGTTATTTCAATAAAAACATTTAAGTTATGGCTGTACTTTCATTAAGAACCATAATGTTTCTTAAATAAACACTTATACCAAAACCAAAAAAATTTAGACAATAGAAAAATTAGATAAAACTGATGTAAATAAACAAAAACTATGTAATTGTCGAAACCCTCAAATTGCCCACTACAAAATAAATGTTGCACTGAATCATTAGTATACCAATGCAATATCTCTTCGATTGAAAAATCCTGATAACATAAAAATATATAGTTGCACTAGCCATGAATTCAAAAAAAAGATTCAACCAACATCAAACTTCATTTTAGAATAAATAAATATAAAAATCAAACATCTCTCTCAAAATATTTCTGGCATCTAAAAGAATCAAATAAAACACCTACAGTAAAATGGAAGTTAATAAGAAGAGCTAGAATTTGTAGATCATTAAACGACCCGTGTCCTCTATGTATACAAGAAAACTATATATTACTAAGTTTATAAAAATAAAATTTACTGAATCAGAGAAATGAAATAGCTATTATATGCCGTCATTGTCAAAAATTTTTCAAATAATATATAAAAAAAAAAAAAAAAAAAAAGTCTATTGGAATGGCAGGAAAAATGTTTTTTAACTGTTATTTTTGGTTTGGTTAAAACGTGTTAAAACATAAACACCGTTTAAAAATTGTAGTTAAATAAAATGTATCCTAACCAGAAACACCTCTATAATAAATGTACTACAAACACTTGAATGAATCCGATAAAACACCTCCTGAAAAAAATGAAATTATAACTAAAGCTAGATGATGTAAGGTAATGTATGACCCATTGTTCTTTGTACATACATATGAAACTTTATTACTCAGGTTACATATATTTAAAATAAATAATTTAATTAATTAATACATAAAGTTTACTAAATCTGAAGAAATGACTTAGATAGTTTTGTAGTCTGTGCCATTTATATTACTTAAATATTTAAATATAATAGTTTAAAAATTGTAATTTACATATACTTTGTTATGGAAAATAATTATACTTACTATGAGTAATTATCCTTCTGTTATAAAAGTAATATAGTCAATTAAAACTAACAATGAAAATATTTTAAAATTTTAATGTGGTAATTTTAAAATTGAATTAAAATTGTAGTTAAAATAAAATGAATTCTAACCTGTTCTTGGTACATACATATGAAACTTTACTACTTAGGTTACATATATTTAAAATAAATAAATAAATTAAGTTAAATAAAGTTTACTAAATCCGAGAAATGACTTGGCTAATTTTGTAGTAAGTTCCATTAATATTACTAAATAATATTTTAAAATATAAAGGTTTAAAAATTGTAATTTACATATACTTGGATATTGAAAAAATAATTTTACTTACTATGAGTAATATTCCTTCTGTTATAAAGTAATATAGTCTAATATAACTAACAATGAAAATATTTCAAAAGTTTAAAGTTTGTAATTTTAAAATTGAAACTAAAATTAAAGTTAAATTGAATGAATTCTAACCTAAGTTTCTTTTAAATAATACTACACGCACTAAAAAAGAATCCCAAAAAAAACAAATATAGTAAATAAAATTAATATGAAATGCCATAAGATGTAAGCTTTTCTCCTTTGTACTTACATGAGAAACATTATATCACTAGGTTTATATATATATATAAAAAAAAAAAAAAAAAAAAAAAAAAAAAGTAACCTCATATACATACTTAAACTTGAATTAATACATAAAGTTTACTAATTCTGAGAAATGACTTAGATAGTTTTGTAGTCTGGGCCATTAATATTACTTAAATAATATCTAAATTAAAAGTTTAAAAATTGTAATTTACATATTACTTTGATAGGAAAAAATTTTTTACTTACTATGAGTAATTATCCTTCTGTTATAAAGTAATATAGTCTAAATTAAAACCTGAAGAAAATATTTTTAAAATTTTAAAGTTAAATTTTAAAATTTTAAAATTGGGTAGTAAAATAAAATGAATTCTAACATATTATTTATACATACATATGAAACTTTATTAATTAGGTTATATATATTTGAAAATTAAATTAATTAATTAATAAATAAATAAAGTTTACTAAATCTGAACGCTAGTTTTGTAGTAAGTGCCATTAATATTACTTAAATAATATTTAAATTTAAAGAGAAGAAAGGAAAAAAAAAAAAAAAAAAAAAAAAATTTACATATACTTTGATATGGAAAAATAATCTTATTAATATGAGTAATTTTCCTTCTGTTATAAAGTAATATAGTCTATTAAAACTAAACAATGAAAATATTTTAAAATTTTAAAGTTGTAATTTTGAATTTGTAATTAAAATTGTAGTTAAATTGAATGAATTCTAACCTAAATTTCTTTTAAATAATACTACACGTTAAAAAGAATCCAAAAAATAACACCTATAGAAAATAAAATTAATATAAATACCATAACATGTATTTTTGAATGACCCATGTCCTCAGTAAAATGTGAAATATTTTTAAGTAACCATTTCTGCTGTCATAATCATATACAAAAAAAAAAAAAAAAAAAAAAAAAAAAATGTAACCTCATATACATACTTAAACTTAATGTTAAAATAATCCTACATAATATAATGGATTCTAATACATTTAACTGTTCTTAAAAAAGAATATAGTAAAATAAAAATTAAAAGGAAAATATTTCAAATCGTAGTTAAATAAAAAGAAAAAAAAAAAAAAAAAAATCTTTAATTTTAAAAGATGACGTTGAAAATTTTTTACCGTTAACAATTATTTTTTTTTTTTTTTTTTTTTTTTTAAATTCAACGACATCCATTCAACCGACGTCAGGTTTCAGTGTAAAATACATCCTCACCCCTTACCAAAATGTAGCTAATAACTTACAATGATACTGTCATAAGGAAAATCTAGACACCCCGTGTTCAATTTGAATATTCTGTAACCATGGAAACATTTTTAGCTGTGTATTTAAAACCCGGTAAATTTTAAAAGTTACTCCAAAATTCGCTTGAAGATGAAATAGAACTAATGCTTTTAATTTATTTGCAAAAAATAAAATTAGGGTTTTAGCTTCTATTTTTGAAACATGGTTGGAACTGTGTGAAAATAACCATATTTTAAATCAATTAATTTATAATATTAATGCTCTGTAAATTTACATTGAGACTATTTTGTAAAAATAAAATATCTATAAGAACACCGGATTTTATATCTTACTGTTCTTTCTTTTTATTTATATACATATATATATATATATATATATATAGTGATATTTTTACTATAAAAATGTATTTTCTTACGTTCATAGTTTTTTTTGTTTCTTCTTTCACTAATTGGCCAAGCTGGGGCCCTAACACCATCGGAACATCAACAATTAACATATGATTCTATGTTCCTTAAAAAAAAAAAATTCCCGCCATAACAAAAACTAATTTTAATGTTAATATTAGCCATTTCTTTACAAGGAAACATTTAATATATCTTGACCTAGCGGGCGGTACTGTTTCCGGTTGACATTTGTAAAAACTTTGGTTTATAACAACTTTTGAGGGAAATAGTTTTTTTCAAGTTCAGTGACTGTAATCGTTCTTCCCAATACTAATGGGGCTTTACATCCTAACCTTTTGTTTGAAGTGGTGTGGAATGTCAACATTATATCATTATTTCCTCTTCGACCTACACGTGATACCCATTTTAATTATTACTTTTCCTCTTAGTTCTCTAGAAAAGTGATTTCTGGCATTTGATACGGTCCACAATGTCTAAAGGAGAATGATCGTTGCCAAGTCACTCAGCGTTCATTTGCTCAAAGCCGTTTTTCACCATTGATCTTAGAAAACGGTTGGAGACAGCTGAGACTCTAGATATTTCTGAGTGGCTTTGGCGCCATGCATGGCGTCCATATGGACGTCTCGATCAGACGAGGTTATTTAAGTACATGACTTTAGTTTTCAGGGCGATGTTTTGGTTTTGTAAGAATTTGAGTTGTTGGGTGAAACGACTTCTGTTGTAGGCAATTCTATATTTAATTTCCTTTTCTCCTATACTAAATTTGTTATAACAGATCTATAATTATGCGAATATTAGATATTTATATCGCCATGTTAAAAAAATCTATTTTTAATGCTGATATTCATAGAGAGAGGTAGATTTATATCGTCCCTGAAGTTATTAATGGGGGAAAAAGTCGCTTAATGTAAAATTTGAACGCGGTCGCCGATTTCATTCTTGTACGTCATTTACAGTCGCAATTTCTTAAACGTATTCTTAGACATTATATAAATTACAATGGTGGAAGTTTTTTGTAGATTAACTTTGTTCAATTCAAGTTTTCAATGTACGTGTGTACCGGAGAAATAATTGCATATATAAACAAAATTAAGAGTAGGTGACATCACAATAAATCTTTCGAAAGATATCTGCTTATGAATGTTCAGTAGATTGAGCCTAATATAGAGGAGAATAAATTCATATTGTAAATTAGGATAATGCCAAAGTAAAATGAAATGACAAGAAATAATATGGCATTCATATATTTTTATGCCTTATTAAAAGCTTACAACTTTACAAAAAAAAAAAAAATTAAATTAAAATAATCGAACATCAAGTAATTATCACCCTATTTTTCAAGACACTTACGTCTATATAGAAACATTTCAAATATATCGGTGTACATATAAGTGATACAACATTTACAATAGGATATAGAACATAGGATAGGCGCGTTGGGAGTAGTTTTATCCAACACCACAAGATGGCAGAAAACCAAAATGTTGTCAGAGAAACTTGTGACAACTTCGTAAATATTCTCGTCAGACGGAAAATTCCACGCAGATGTCATAGATGGCGTTCAATTCCTTCAGAAATTGAACACATGTAACACTTTTCTCAGATCAATGCTTAAAAAGATCTTCAAGTAAATGAATCCTCTGTGTCTCCTTAGTCAGATATCACAGTTTGATGCCACAAAATGTTTTTTTAATCATTTCCATCCAAGCAAGGCGGAAATGTCACTTAGTACGCAGGAGGTTACAGAGAATGAAAGTGTGAAAAACACTGATAATAGCGAAGATTGGGATAAGGACAAAAGTTGAATGGAATTCAAGAAAGACATAATATGGCTATTAACGTTGTATTTAAGTTTTTGAAGTTTCTAGCTACCCGGATTTACATTCACTAGTGTGAGATTCACCTTCGCAAGCAGGTTTCTCACTAGCGTCCTGCTGGCTGACAAAAATAAACAAGGTTGTAATTCAATACATGTCCCTCTCTCGAATAAGCCACATAGGTTTAGTTAGTCAGACTCAACTTCAATTAGTCGAGTACTGTCGGTTGCCATTACTAAACTCTACACAGGGAAGCAAGTAAACGGAAGTGAGGCGAGAAGTGCGAGAAAAATATACTGTTGGAATAGAAGTGGCTGTCTCATTTACCTTTTTCAAGGGTAAACGGTGGTGGAGGTGCTAGGTGCCAATCAAGTAGCACAGTTAAATTCTTGTAACCGGGAGACCAGGGGAAAAATCTCGTCAAATCCTCTGCTATGAAAATATAAGTAAAAACAAAAAGGCAGAAGGAAGTCACACCATGTCGGTTAGAAAGTAATTGAAGTTGAGATGCAAATGACAAAGAAAGAACATTACATAATAACGAAACAGCTTTACTTGAAATAATTTTGATCTTAACAACAACTAAAATGATCAGCTCTTCTTGTAAATAGAAAGGAAACTAATGATATAATCAAGATGTTGACTTTCCGCCATATTTTAATGGAAAATGTGAGGAAGGAAACCCTCATTAGTACAAGACCGAAAGATAAATAGTAGTAGACTTTGAAAACCTATTTTCCTGAAAGAAAAAAGCAAAACAATAATTTTAAAGTGCAATACGTTTAGAAATTGCAATCGATAGTAACGCTATTTGGTTAGCAAATGCCGAATGTTTTCTGAAAGGAAACGGTTGTTCTCACCCTTACTATAGAAAAATAAAATTGGCTATTTCCATTTTTTTTAAACAAATTTCACCCCAATGAAAGCGATAAAGCGATTCGGAGGGAAGAGGTTTCTGACTGTAAGAGAATATAAGTAAAAAAAATACTATTAAGCAGGGAGGACACTAAAAGAATAAGAATTAAGAAGAGAGACGATCAGTTCAGTTATGTACCATGCGTGATGTACACTTAGGCGATAATTTATCTTCAATACATGACTGTCGAGACAGAATATTTTTCCGCAGTAGTCTGCCATTTCTTTCTGCGGTGGACCAGTTGCCATCTAAGGCTATAGAACCTGGTCGTTCGTGTTTTTTAGCCATAGTAGGGAAGAAGAAGCGGATTCATACCTTTCCCAAGGGTATTAGCATGGAAGTGAATGCAATGGATTCGACTGGAATTTGAACTCGGCTCTCCGATTCCTCAATCCGAACCGCTATTCAATTCAATTCTCCACCAATGATTGAAATTGCATATCAGAGATTGTGTTTATACATGAGGTATGTGGACGAAAGACCGAACATTACACAGTATCTGCGTAATGTAATTGAATGCCTCAGCTATTATTTGTGACAGTTGATTTAAAGTGTAAATATTACATGCTGTCTTGGTAACAGGTCTCTGATTACACTGCTAGATGTATTGTGTATAGATTTACTAAGAGTTCAAAAAAGGTAGCGAGTTTACTTTGTAGATGCTTGAGATGCGTACGTAATCAGAAGTATATTCTATAACCTTTCCCACAAAAAAAAATACAATAAAATAAAAGCAAATTTTCTAA
>CAHIKZ030000222.1:1352500-1405000 GCA_903632075.3 Acanthosepion pharaonis | reverse complement strand
CAAACAATTTCTAAATCACCCAACTCTCTTCGTATGCTCAGGACTTTCCTTAGATGATCGTATTAGAGCTTCCGTTGCAAATGCCAAGCAATACAGCATGCCTTTTCCGAACTTCTGGCGAGCTTAATTGCGTCAAGTTATTCTTTTTTCTCACAAACGGTGTCCACCTGAGCTGACTATACTGTGCAGTCGAGAAACTGAACAGGAAGCAATGCAGATACATTAAATATATAAAATGGCGACAATTTATTCTGTACGTGTTTGTGTGGACATGACTACTAGATTTACTCATCTTATTATATATATATATATATATATATATATATATATATATCAGGGGCGGAGATGGGACTAGTGCTACTCGTGCCCGGCACGACCAATAACTCGGTCAATGTTATTCAAAATGGATTAAAAATCATCCATTAATTTCAAGCAAACATACTTAGGCTGATCTCAATTAAATTACGTATCTATTCAAGTTTCGATAACTAAGTAGCCAAAAGTTCATAAATATATCTGGGAATAATACAACGATGCTGTTTTTGAACGGATGGCCACCGTCAGATCTATTGAACATCCCATAATATCGGCTATAATGTTGAACACGCGCAATCCGTGCCAAGCACAAGAAAAGCTTATAATAACAAGTAATGTTAGAGAAATCTCGCTTTTTGGCTGTAGCCAATGGTGGCAAAATCAAGTCGAAATACCGTGCTCAGAACAATTAGCACATTGTGACTGCTGATGATTGTCTTGGAAAGAGAGAGAGACCGAGAGAGAAAGAGAGATAGAGTAGTAGTAGTAGTAGTACGAATAGATGTTTGTAAACATAACCACGTTTATTTATATTGTAAATATCAGTGATGAAGTTATTGTTTCATTAATTAATTAATAAAGAACAGGTTTTGAATAAGAGTGAATTTGTTTTTTTTTTTATTGAGGAATGTTTTTTTTCGTGAATTTTGAATCATAGAAATCTACGAAAAATACTATTAATATAAAATAATAATATTAATATAAAATGACATACAAACCGTATTTTTCGTAGATTTCTATGATTCAAAATTCACGAATAAACCATTCCTTAATAAAAAAAACGATTGTGAAGTGCTAATAAAAATCAATCATTTAATTATTTTATAATTCCATGAGACAAATGACCTGGAGAGTTGTGGACTTAATTGCTAAGCTGGTTAGTTGTCATTGTCATCAATTTCTTTTTTCTAATAAAGATATTTTTCTCGTCATAGTAATGAACATCTTCTCTTTTCTTCTATACTTTTGAAAGGAAAAAAAAAAATTATCTACTGTATTAACAAGACTACAAATTATATAGTATCTTGATTGTTTAAAAAACACCATGCAAGGTACGTTAGTCAATCTGTGCTATACAATGGAGAATCACGCAATAGCAACTATGATGACTTACTTTGGGTCCACGGACCACGGGTTGGGAACTGAAGTTGACAGAGGGGGGGGGGCACGAGTAGCAAAAAATAGGCTAGAGTCGCCACTGATATATATATATATATATATATATATATATATATATATATATATATATATCTGTGTGTGTGTGTTTCTACCCAGTTCTCGCTTGCTGTCTTGATTATGTTCAAATGTGTCTATGCGGCATCCAGATAGCTGAATTATTTTCCATCCTACTAACCCTTCAGCGACTCTACCGTTATTTCCCTGGTAATCCTCCTGATGAGCCGCTGAGACCAGGAATGCCACCGGCCCTATGTGCACAATCCTATTCTCTTCGAATTCCATTAGTAATATATATATATATATATATATATATATATATATATATATATATATATATACCGGATGATATCGCCTAGGCTGACAGCCAGGTTACCGCTGAAAGAAACGACACTTTTTATCGGGAAATTCTTCTTTCTCATCAGCCATGAAGGGATAGAATCTTGGCCGTGCATATGTGTATAACGTATGGCACTTAACATATGGAATATTTATTGGGTACACGTGCTTGAACTGGCATCAGTGCTATTTAAACATTCATCCAACAACTGATAACTATTGACTTTTTTCAGAAATTTTAAAATTTAAAGTGTTTTTGGTCAAATCTGAAAATTTTCTCTATGGTTGTAAATCCGAATATTTATTCCCACATCTCAAAGTATTATAGTCGTGTTTAAAAACAAAAACAAAAATCTTGATTCTAATACAACTCCAATCTCTTATCATACCCTTAGTTGAAATGAAGAATTTTACAAAATTAAGAAAGTATTATTGCTTTCTTCAGTCAGCCGGTTTCTCACGTAATGTTAATCTATTCTACTAAACGGAACTCGTGGGTTATGCTTGTGATTCCCTTTTCCCGCCCCCCCGTTCGTATGGGTTTAATTTCAGTGGATATAAAAAATAAGAAAGTAACATCTAAGATTCCCTTTTTTCTAATCTCATTGGGCCGAAAAGAAGATTTTACAATTTTTCTAATAAAGATAATGTAATATATACCTGTATAAACCTCCCAACAGAGATCGAAATATTATTCCATTTCCAATCCAGTAACCAATTCTAAGTATGCCATACAATCAGTCCACAGGAAGCAATCTCACTAAATATTACTAAATATTAGTACGCGTATATATATATATATATATATATATATATGTGTGTGTGTTTGTGTGTGTGCGTGTGTGTGTGTGTATATATATATATATATATATATGCAATTTATTTTATATATCATTTATATATTTTATATGCACCGTACTTATTGGAAAGCGCTCAGTATCAGTGATAGAGCTAACATATATAGTTGGGTTGATTTGACTATGTGACCGTGGTTTTCTCGCTTTTGCGATCGTCAGAGAATGTTTGTCTGACGATCGCAAAAGCGTGAAAACCGCAGTCACAAATTCACATCAATCCAAGTATATATATATATATATATATATATATATATATATACATAAACAGTTTCGTTAATGAAAAAGAACAACGAAATTTGTGACACTTTGCGTTGCGTTCCGTTAGACACAGATACTAATCAAGAACAAGGATCACTTCACACCTAAGACGTATAGGCAGTCATCGCATGTTTACACCAAGCTACTTCACATATACAGTCTCCTAAGATTCACAAAGACGGTATTCCGCACAGGCCGAGTGTTAGTTGCCAAGGCTTTGTGTGCCACCTCTGAGTCGCTTCCTTGTAGATATAATTGACCCATTGATCGGAAAGTCTCCTTCATATGCCCGAAACTCCGCCCACTTCGGAGAAATAATCAAATATGCTCCCATCCTATCCAACCAGATGGTGAGCTTGGACGTGGTGAGTTTGTTCACTAAGGTACCCACGGAGGAGGCACTGACAGAAGTCAGAGACAGATTGGCCTCTGTCTCTTTCCTAGAAGAACGGAACAGTATTCTAAAAGATGGAGATGTTGAATTTCTGTACACAACACACCTCGGAATGGGGTCACAGATATTTCGACAGGATGAGGGCTTAGGAATGGGCTCGCCATTATCACCAGCAATGGCGAATATATATGTGGAATACTTTGAAGAAATGGCATTAGAATCTATATCTCTAAAGCCAACTATATGGTCAAGGCACGTAGATGACACCTTCATACTCTGGCCACACCAGGAAGATGTCCAGGTTCTACTGGACCATGTGAACTCAATGAGATCTTCGATACAGTTCACAATGGAGAAAGAGAGTAAAACATTCTCCCATTCCTGGATGTTCTTATATCTCGAACAGAGCATGGTTTTAAGACATCCGTATACCGTAAACCGACAGTCACCGGACAGTACCTCAATTTCAACTCCCACCATCCATACAGCGTAAAGAAAGTGATCGTCCGTTGCTTACAACACCGAGCAAACATCATAAGTGTCGACCCAGAGACGTTAGATAAAGAATTGGTCAGTATAAGTAGTACCCTACAACATAACAACTACCCTGGGTACATGGCAGTAGCCCCCCAAAACTGGGATAGGCGGTTACAAGAGGAGGAGGACAACAACACTCAGAAAACAGTCGGTTAGCCTTACCTGAAGGGGTTATCAGAAAAAATACAAAGGATCTGCGGTCCATATAACATCAGGACAACCTTCAAAAGCTTGACGACACTTCGCTGATATCTCTCCCGAGTAAGACCCCCATAGAGGAGGACATGATTAAAGACTAAAGACGCTATCCCATGCAGCTTCGGAAAAAAATATAAAGAAGTGACAGGCCGCCCCCTCAAGGTAAGGCTTCAAGAACACCAGAAAACTGTAACACGGGGAGAAGTGGAAAAATCAGGCCTGACTTACCACATATGGAGAGAGAAGAGAGATCACCGCCCTCTGTTGGATCATGTTGAGATCATAGACAAGGAACACCATTGGGAAATTCGTAAATTTAAAGAAATAAGCACATATGCTAGGCCACAAAAATCTCCTGAGCCGACCAAGCATAGAAATAAATACAATAAGGGAACCAGTAATAAGGAGTGCCAGAGAAAAGTAATGATAACAACAAAGTTGCAATATCAGCTCTGGTAAAAGCATGTAATAAAAGCAGCAAACATTGCAATATAAGCACTGGTAAAAATGGTTACTGAAGACATTAGGTTTATAATACCCAGAAATTCATACCCAGATGTCCTCAAGGTCACATCACACAGTGGATAAAGGCGTTGGTTAGATCCAGTGACAGGAGCCAAAGAGTGTGAGTTCAAGTGGAGAACTTTCAGTAGATAACTGATAACTGACATCCATCAAAAGATGGCACGTGGGACTAGAACAGTCTACCCCAGAGTTCAGTTCGACATTCCAACCACCTGAAGAAGGCCGAAGCGTACAACGGCCGAAACGTTGTAATAAATATGGCGACAAAGATGAGGACAATAGTTCGAATAATGTAAATAATGTACATAATACCTCATCTCAGAAATATAGACAGATACTGAAAGGTGGAAACGTTGTGATAAATATGGCGACAAAAATGATGACAATAGTCCGAATAATATAAATAATGTACATAATACCTCATCTCAGAAATATAGACAAATACTGAAAGGCCGAAACGTTATAATAAATATGGCGACAAAGATGAGGACAATAGTCCGAATAATGTAAATAATGTACATAATGACTCATATCAGAAATATAGACAGAGTTCTAGATAGGTTATTTTCCGGTGGAAATCGTATTATTAGAAAAAACTAGATCTCTATCTGATTCCTCGGTGTGCGAATCTCTTTATGAAAATATACATGAATTTAAAATTTTGATCGTTGTAAAAGTTTTAGCCAGTTTTAGTAAGTTTCATACGGACAGTTTATATATATAATTTCATTATTATTTTTAGGTGGACATTCTTTTAAGTATAAGTATGTCTGAGTAAACCTGAAATTTAATCACCATTTTATTTCCTTTACCGGTCACTAAAAGAAGAACTAGCATTAAAAATCGATTTGTGCATGTAAAAAAAAGCATTTGAGTGTTTTATGGACATTACAACATTGATTTTATAAAAAAATATAAAAATGAGGAATAGACGTGACGAGACTTTGAATTTTTTCCATTTTCCCATTAATATTCTCAACATTTTCTTTGGTGTATATATATATATATATATATATATACAAATTGATATATAATCTTATTCCATATATATGGTAACTTTGACATATGCCCTGAGAGTAATTTCGCTTATTCTCTCTATCTTTCTCACTTTCACACCAACATATCTATATATATATATATATATATATATATACCCGATGCGATGAGAACGAAAGTTGTATATAAATTCCAACGTTCACAGCATTAACCCAAATGAGGGCTCCATACCGATAGTAGAACAATAATTATTTATTATAATTTTGTCATATAGACAAAACCATTTTACTCACTACAAAGATGCAATTTGATTTCAGTACATTTCAACTGCATTTCGATGGGTGAGAATCGAAAATGGTTATGAAAAGTCCTGCTTATAGGCAAGCCGTATGCGAAACGTCACTTACTTATATATATATATATATATATATATATATATATATATAGTAAACGGAATCCATGCGTCTGTCGATGGTTGTGCTAACACGGAGTCACAATTCCACGTAACTGAGGTTTTGAGAGTGTTGACCTTGTTCAGAATGATGATTAGGCTAGATAACCCGCTCTTCCCCACAAAACTACAACTAATGTCTGTTAAGCATAGTCTCTGTGGGTGTTTGTTGTGCCATAGTACCTATTCTATTGTAATGGACTCTCCCATAGATAATAAGTAGCAGTGGCAGTCTGCAGAACGGAGTTGAGCGCGTCAGTCGAGATTCGGACATTTGAAGAACCAACCATCACAACTAGATTTGCTGCGTCATTGACTCTTATTTTCCAAGTTCCTAACGTTCTGTACGTCGGACATAATTTAGGACGACTTATTAGAAATACAAGCCTCCACTGTGAAAATACTCCACAACAGTGTTAAACAAACACAAAGTCACCTGGGCGAAGATCTTCAAAGGAGATTAGCTAGTCGCTTTCATATACGGGAATCCTCGGATACGAGTGAGTGGACATGTGTGTGTGTGTGTGTGTGTGTGTGAAAGACGGAGGGAGGAAGGAAGAGAATGATTTCCCCTATTTCACTTTTTCATGTTATCACTGTTAGATCCAACCATTTTCCGAGAACACATATGTTCACAGCTGTATATCTCAAAAAGTAACACGTTATTATACTATGGAAGGCTGTGGAATGGATCGGCCTAATTTGATGACAACTGTACCAATGCTACGTTTTAAATCCATTACGTCGTTCGTTAATATAATCAGTTCTTTAATATGTACACAGGCGCATGTCTTTTCCTTTTTGCCAATTCAGGACATCGTAATGTCACTTGTTTGTAAAGGCTTTGATATGGTTTATTGCTCATGACGTGTTGACAGGAGGTATTATCCTTATCTTGGTTTCTTTGGCATATGAAGGCAACATATCCTTGTCTTCTCTATTTTGCCAATAATTGTGATGGGAAAATAGATGGATTCATGCTTTTCCCTACAGTACTGAGAGAAATGAGTAGTAAAGCCTCTGCAGTAAATTGAATTCGGTCAGTCGATTTGATTCTCTACGCCGCCGGCGTACCTCCTGACATGACATGGGTTTCAAGAGAAAATTGTCTGTGAATCCATTCTCAGCGGAAACGCTAACATTTAGATATTTACCAAGTTTAAATAGTTTGTGAGAGAGAGAGAAACAAATATGCTAACATTTTTTTCTCATTTTTATGAGCTTTTAGTCCATTCAATAAAATAGTAGGCATGTCTTCCCACAATTTTTCCTCCTTTGAAGATCTAAACAACTTTTGATTAATTCTTATATAGATTTTTCTTTTATTTGTAGGTAATATTTTTATTTGTAAAACGAATACATTAACTTAAACCAAAGTAAACCCTTAATAAATATATACAATTTTGGGGATGCTGGAAGGAATTGGATAACTGTATCCAAGCCGTGGCATAAAATCATTATACATGATGCATACTTTTGAGTTATGAAATTTTATTCTAGTCTTTTGTTCAGTGTTTTTTATTTTTCCTATCAGCAGATGGGCAGTTTAACAAAAAACGCCCCTCTGATAGAAAAATAAAATGATAAATTTAAAATAAAATAGAAGAGGAATGTGAAGGAACTTATAGAAAATATTTATTCTAGAAAAGAAAGAAAGAAAGAAAGAAAGAAAAGGCAAAGAAAGAAATAAAGACATTTTCCTTTTATGTTATAATTCTTGATTCGTTATCAAGTTTACTGTTTCCATCTGCGTCTCTTTTTTTTTTTTTTTTAAATCTTTGCCTGCGTAATAAGGCGATGATTCTACTAAGATGCAGGAGATTACAGGAAATGAAAGAGGATGAGAAGACTTTATCCAAGAGGATTGAAGAAAGGGGAATAAACGAACAATAAAGACCGAAGATGGCGATTGGATCTGCCTCTAAATTTTTTGGAGATTATACGTGACAGGGAAGCAAGAAATCGAAAGAGATTTTCACAGGTGAAAATTACTAGAAAGAAAAATGTTTTTTAATCTAAGTGGCGGTTGCATCTAGCTAGTTCAAAAGTAAAACTGTGAGAGCTAGTTTCCAATCAAGTGTCACGCTTAAAATCATGTTGTAGAGGCAACAGCGACAAAAATGCTCACCTGAATAGTAGCCATGAAAATATTTGTAGAAATGACAGGGGAAAGACACGCCAATTTTGCCAAGAATCTCAAGATATACAACAAGAGGAACAGACCAAATATGGCCGCAGTATTGAAGACACGGATATATGGTAGATTTGCTTTCAATATGTTCTGCGAGATTTGAATTCACTAGAAGTATTTACTTGCAAAGTATAAGTTTTAAATCTTTTTGATTTTACGTAAAATTTCCTTTTTGATCCTATTTTCCTTAAAATCTTCTCGCTGCACTCAAGTTCAGTTTGTGGTATTTTCTGACTGTCACTTAAAGAACAACCCTGCTATATGTAATAGTAGTTGATTTGCCGCTTGTAGATGCCATTTCCTTTCAGGACGTGGGAGATCATGGCTCTTCATAATGTCCTTATATATTGTAGCTGTTAGGAAGGTTTCTGCTTTTACTACCACTTCCCCGATTTTCTTCCATCAATTTACAAAAAAATCGATATTTCCTCTCAACCCCTCTTACTTTCCTTTGGTGTCAAGATTTTTTTCATTTTGCTTCCCAGTAATTCCAACTCTCTTCCAAGTATTCCAAGTAAAAGTGGCACTTTCGATTCTGTTTTTCTCATAGCATCCACATTACTTACAAGCTCTGCCTATTATATTCTCATCATCCTTCAGTAGAACCATATCTTTGTTGATGAAAGTTGGCATTTAACCTGTGGGAAAATTGCCCAGCATTCATTGTCAAGTAAGAGGTGTAATATTACTCATCATTTCAACACTTACACCTTCGTTTGTACCACAATGTTTTTGTTTTGTTTTTAATATTTTTTTTTAATGTTTGGAAGGAATCTTTCAGTATTCACTTATTTCTTCAGCTTTCTGTGCCACATTTTCCATCATTTTTTAAAAATAGTCCCCTGATATTTCATTTTATTTTACTTTCTTGTTTAGTACCTATTCAATTACTAGCTAGCATATTGACCTGTTTCTCCCGCTAACAGACATTGATTGTATTATTGTAAGAATTTATAGTTAGTCATTTTTCTTGCTTTTATTTACGACAATATTTAGGTGTTCCTGGTGTTTTTCTTTTCTGTTTCTGCCACCAACATTGTCTCATATGCTGTTAAGATTGTACTAAAGTAATAAATCTTGGTAGGGCATCTAGTTTTCTTAGGATTACGCCTAGGTGTATCGGTTAAATAAATGGTGTGAAGACGAATCTTCTACTTCCACTTTCCATTCTGGTTCTTGATAGTGCGCTGTTAATAACTGTCTGTTTACCAAAAGTTCTTTTTCATTTAAAAAGCAACAACTTTGTGATACAGCTATATGTGAATCGAACTCAAACTTCGTTTTGTTCTGATAGTTTATCGTACAAAACGACAAGCAATTAAGGAAGTTTGATAAAACTGTAAACTTTTCATTTTACTATCCACACAGTTTTTTTTTTATTTGAGGCATTTCGAAACTAGTATCTTCGACACCAGATTAATCAATATCGCATAACTGAACTCATGACAAAATAAATAAGTACATAAATAAAAAAAAACAGAAAGTTCAATAATGATATTTCTAATAAGAGCGAAACAAAAAGAAATACAGCAATGAGGCCAATCAAAAGCAACTCATTCCAAGAACCAGAACAAGTAAAAAGAAATCGATTAAAGAAATGTTCCATTTAATTAACTCAAGTGGATATACGCTGAAGAGAATTAACGCAGACATTTTCGACAAGTGAATTTGTTTATAAATATGCCTACCTAGGAAATTTTGAAATTTTAAAAAAAGAGCAAAAACAAAAACTGAAACGACAAAAGCAGAGACATGGGCACATTCAAATGTTGCAAAGAAACGTTGGAAATAAAAAGAATCGATATAAATTTCAAGTAACCCGTACTTTCGCCCGTGGAAATGTCTAAGGAGGTTTCGCATCAGGCAACAGAGGGATGAGTTGGTGAAATGGATCTGAATATATTTTCATGAAATAAAAGAAATACAAAACCTCTCAAAAAGGGTCCGCGTTTCAGTATTTTAATGATTAATTTCTTAATGGCTTCACAAATGTGATTTTGCTGATGTTTTTTGTTCGGTCTTTCTTCTTAATATTGATGTTTTTTCAAAATTCACTTCAAAAATTGACAGTTTTCATTTTGATTGTTGAGGAGATTTGTATGACAATACAGCAGCATTTCAAATGTATTCGTTAACAATGGTCTAAATAAATTCGATTACTACGAAAAATTTAATATTTTTGGTACGTGATATTCGAGTGTCAGTGGTGTTTTAAAAAATTCAAGTCCATTCACTGACTCAACTGACAGTTTAATTATTACTGTACTCAAATTCCAGTGTTCAAATCTGATTAGAAGACATGATTCAAATGGCCATTTATTAACGAACTGCGTTTTCTTACGAAATATTTAGGGCACGACATATAAAGTGTGTACACTACTAGTATCGTGGGGGATTTCACACATATAAGACTGGTATTTCTATCATTAAAACTACAGGAACATAATTATACATGCATATATTTATCTTTATGAATTCACACCATTCAAAACCTCAACTATCGTTTCTCTTTATAACTTCCTATAATTTGATACGGGTCCCCCATCTTTCAATTGCTAGTAATATTAAGAGAGGATAGTATTATTTTGTATTTATCCTTACTTAAAGTTAGTCTGTGCTTGTAAAACCTGTGTTTCCAGTTCGTTTCTGTTGAACCAGTGTAAAATGTTTGTTCTTTATCAGACTCCATGCCAGCTCTATGAATATTATTTCTCAAATATTGACCGCGTAAAGGACAGTTCATATTATTTCGACTGTTACATTTCTTATTTTTATCTGTTCTAGATTCGTGATATTTGTTCATTTTATAAATTTTATAATTATATGGGACTTAGATTTTCTACATTTTTAACGCCGACGGAGCTGATATTTGTTGTTTTTGTTAAAAATCTCCTAGACATTGTTGAATTTTAAAACGTTTATCTGATAGAATCAACAAATTACACAAAGAACAAGGATTTATCAATATTTAAGACTATGAACTCAGTTTTCAAAACAACTTACAATATAAACGACTCAAATTAAGCTATAATCTTAAAAACAAATAAATAAAAGAACGTTTCTGTGTTCATTCAATATGACATAAAAGATTTTCAACCGTCCATTAACGAAGGTTTGCTGCTGTATGCCATCAATTTAACCAAAAACAGTTTTAAAGTAATCAGAAAAATAAGACAGGCACATAAACTCATATTGTATCATAATAGATGCATGCGGCCTAAAAGAAAAAAAAATGAAGAATTCATCAGTCATGGGTGCATAATCTTCAGCAGAAGCATGAGAGATATTTGAGATATAATATAACAGACAATCCACTAAAGGTACCCCGGTTACCAACGAAAGATGAACAAAGCGTGTGGTGTGTTTCGTTGCATCACTCTTCCATTTGTTTTTAGCAGTAATTAGTTCCGGTCCAGGTGTGTATGACGTAGGCCGAATGAGATCAATCGTCTAAATTGCCAGCCTCGTTATGACTCCGTAATGGTGTTTGATGTGTCCAGGTATTATGAACATCATTCAACAAAGACAAGTTATTCTAGATGTATAATGCACCGTAACATCGGATTCAAATGACAAAACTGGAAGCTTTCTAGAGACATGCGACAAATGAGTGTTTCCTATATAAGCGAGAATAAACATATACTGAGAGTAGGGACTACTAGATAACCTTGAGATATTTGGGAAGAATATGGCAATAATGACTAACCTCCACCGGAAGCAAATCGACTGCATACGGATTGAAAATTAATTCAGTAAATATATATATATATATATATATATATACAGAAAAAGTTGCAAATTAAAAAAATGTTTTCTTATGAAAGTATTTATTTATTTATATAAAGTAGTTATTTATAAAAATATATATAAATAACTACTTTCATAAAAAAAAAGACATTATTATTTTTTTAATTTTCAAATTTTCTATATATACATATTAAGAATGTATACGTGGCTTCTCATGTATGATATATATATATATATATATATATATATATATATATATATATATATATTAAAAAAAAAAATGATTCCAACACGCTACATAAGAGGTCCCATGTTTCAAAACAAGAGCCGAAAACATCAATTATTTGAATTAAATTGAATTAAAGTAAGCTCTGTTCCATAATTCAAATAGTTTTCGGCTGTTGTTTTTAAACATAAGACCTCTTATGTAGCGTGTTGAATCATATTTTTAAATAAATAATTATATTTATGCTCTACTTTTGTATCGAGCACTATTTTTTAAGAATAATAACAAAAATACTAAAGAACTTTGGATTATTTGCCTAACGAGTTCTTTCCTATTTTCTATATATTTTCACACATTATATATATATATATATATATATATATATATATATATATATATATATAAAGTGGTGCAAGACAAGAATCTGTTTTCTCACTGGATTTATTCAACCAACGAAGTGAGGCTATTCTCAGAGAATTAGAAATCCTACCAGGATTTATGAGTGGCGACCAGAATCTTAACCACATGCAGAGGAAAGTGCTGATATCAGACACAGAAAGGAATCTACATGAAAGACTACAGGAGGTAGTGGAGAAAACGAGAAAGAACGACTAAACATCAACTGGAAGAATATAGAAGTTATCGTTATTAGCAAAAGGAACGATCCAACATTCAAATTACAAATTAGAGACACCAAATTCGAACAAAGTACAACAATTTAGATATCTGGTAAATATTTATGGAGAAGTGCTACAGTGAAATACGAAGGCGCATTGGGGTAAGGAAAATGCCTTCTAAAAGCTAAACAACGCATTAAACAACTATAACATTTAATTAGAATCAAACGGAAAACAACTGAACTGTTACGTAATTTCAGTCCCCTATATGGCGGTGAATGTAAGACAATTCCCTCGTAGATGGAGAGGCGATCTGAAACAGCACAAATCTGGTTCAACAAAAGGATGCTGAAAATATCATGGACTGAAAACGTGAGAAACAACGAAGTTTTAGTGAAAATGGAAACAAAAAGGACAAGTATATTTAACATCTGGTAGAAACAGTTGAAATTTCTAGATCAGATAATGAGAAAAGTGGGCTTGGACTATTTGATACTCATAGGATAGATTGAAAGCAAGTAGGAGAGAAAAAGTCAGCCTAACCTATCTGCCGAGGTTTACTAAATGAATGGCGGAAAGAAAGATTTAGTAGAGATAAAAAAAGACAAAATTTATTAACCGCTACAAAGTAAAGGAAATTGTGGAGACCCATGAAGGGACACAACACATAAAACCCTAAACGTAGTGTAGATTTGGTCTCACACATAGGAATATCAGGGACAGCCTTTCTCAGAATTTCACAAGCGATTTCCAACTAAAGATCAACTTGTGATGCTGCAGTACCACGAGCAGGAGTGCTTCCTACACAGTAGAAAGCTGTATTATAATTGTTGAAACTTGACTAATGCATGGATTAATAATGCAACACAAAATGTACTTAGAACAAAATGTATTAAAACAAGAAAGTGTACACAATATTTACATATAGTCTTTTGTATATTCCTGGTAACACCGTTCCTGGAGAATGTGTTGACTGAGTCGCAGTCGGGCAGAGTCTCTGGTTGAATATCTTGACTCCTCCCTCTCTTCCCGGTACCAACCATATTTATATGGTCGGTACTCCACTATGCAAATTAGGTGGATCCTGCCACAACACTAACAATTTCTCATCCAGCCCTTTTCGCTAGTGGAAGTCTCCCCGGTCAAATGCTTTCCAACCAACTTGAATTTAAAAAAGAATTACATACAACATCAATCGCTATCTACTGACCTCCTGATTGCTCTTTTTCTTTCTCCTCATTACTAATTGCTGCCATATATGATCCGGTGCTCCTGCTATTTTTTCTGCAACTCTTCGGTAAGGTCCAAAAAAGAATCAGCAATATTACTAGTTCTGATCTTGCGGCTCGGCTTCAGTCACTTGCTCACTGTTGTAAGTTTGCATCTGTGTGCCTTTTTTTTCTAAATACTTTCATAATATTTGTTCGGATAAGCTTTACGCTATGATACCTAAAAGTATGAATTTAAGCACAATACTAGACTGGCGGCGAGATCTAATCAATTTACAATTGTGCTGCAACATATACTAACTGTTGAAACTTGACTAATGCATGGAATAATAATGCAACACAAAATGTACTTAGAACAAAATGTATTGAAACAAGAAAGTGTACACAATATTTACATATAGTCTTTTGTATATTCCTGGTAAGACCGTTTCTGGAGAATGTGTTGACTGAGTCGCAGTCGGGCAGAGTCTCTGGTTGAATCTCTTGATTCCTCCCCTTCTCTTCCAGGTACCAACCATATTTATATGGTCGGTACTCCACTATGCAAATTAGGTGGATCCTGCCACAACAGTAATGTATGAACGTGTGTAAACGAATGCACGTCGTTTGTAAATTAATGTACAGCCTCCAATTTATTTTTGCGGAATCTACAAGAGATGATTGGTAAATCCAGCTAAAATAAACGCTATTTCTCCACACACTCAGCATCATTGGCTCAGTAACACGACGTTCCGCATTAGTTAATCTGATTTGTCAAAACACCGCTGTTACAACACTTGAAATGCATTCACTTGCTCACATTCACATTTGCGTCCCAATAAGCAAGTGTTAATGAATGTCACTGCGTAGAAAATTTCCGCCATGGTGAATGTCATCACATACTTTTGTTTCATAATGGCCGTTAACGTTCATAATTAATTAGGAACAGGATCATAATATCAGCGGTCATAGAACAACGAGGTATACGTGTTAACAGAAAGAATAAGAGATCAATTCCTGGCAAATTAATGGGCGGATTTTCACGTCCCCTGTAGGCCCAAATGTAGCGGTTTATTAAGACGTCTCATTTATATGTAGTCTCCCAATTCCAGTGATTCTGTTTGAAAGTGTAATTCCCTATACACTTCTAAACAAATAAAACTTGCAGAATTCCATACGTTCTGTCTTGATCATTTTCATTAAGAGCATAGAGTATATTGGCCCTGAACTGAGATCTCGTCTGCAGTCGCTCTCTCACAGACGTGCCGTCGCCTCTCTCTGTCTTTTTTACAAATACTTTCATTGTAATTGCTCCGATGAGCTGCTTTCGCTGGTTCGCATATAGAATATATATTTTACAACGCTCCGCTATGTGAAGTATTCGCGGATTTTAAAATTGTATCACGCGAATAACTCCCGGTTTAGATTTTAATTAAGTCTGTTAGGTTATCTAGTACACGACGATATTGATATGTATTGTTCCTCGATATCCGCGGTTTTCTGGAAGTATTTTTTTTTTTTAATGGAAAATCTCAACGGTTACATCTGCTTGAAAAATCTCTAATTCGATTAATTGATCTATTAGTTTGTTTAACGCCATATCTTATGGGTCATTTAATTTTTTTTAAGCATTTCACCCCAAGCAAGGCTGGAAGCCAATAGCACGCAAGGGGTTACATCGGATTTGGAGCGAGAGCAGATAGGAGTGATAGGATGAAGAGAAGGATAGTGGATAGATCAAGGCAACTGGAGATGTCTATTGGCATTACATTTGAATAGTTGAAGAGTATAGCTATCAGGGAAACAGGAAAAGGTAATGGAGTTCCACAGGCGAGAGGTGCGAGACATGAAGCTATTGGAGTAAAAGAGACGGCTACATTTAATGGTTTTAACAGTGAAAGGGTGAGAGCGGGATGCCAGCCTCGTAGGACGCATGAATTCATGAAGCCTTGGAATTAGCGAAAGCAGCTCATCGGAGCAATTACCATGAAACTATTTGTAAAAAAGACAGAGAGAGAGAGAGGCGACGGCACGTCTGTGAGAGAGCGACTGCAGACGAGATCTCAGATCAGGGCCAATTGCAATTTTCTTTGGAACTTTAAAGTAATAAAAATACCTGTTACTCTGCTTTAAGAATTGAATACACGGTAGATGATACTCAAATACTATAAAAATGTATTTTTATGCTTTAATAGAGTAATGATTTTGTTTGGTGTTTCACTATATTCCCATATCTAGGGCCCTAAAAAAATGCTACGACCTCGATTTCTGGTGGACCTGAGGACAACAGCAATTGACGGGTGGTTCCGAAATACCTTTAATATCCTGATCAGAGGACCTGCAGGCGAATGTAGTTTATCGTCATACCTAGGACTGCTCTATAATCATCACAAAGTTCATAATCAGATAGGTAGAATTATTCGTCCTTCCTGTAAGGTAGTAAATTGTATTTTTGTTTTATAAGTTGAATAGTTCTTATAGTGATGTATCATCGGTCTAGTTCTGGCTTGTCTGTCGTTTGAAATGGCGTTCGGTAGTTATTTATAATACTGGTCCTGGGGATCTTGTTATAGTTTTAGATTTCAGTTTTTATGAGGCATATTTGCTTTGGCCTCTATTGTCTGTAATTTGACAAGATTTCTCTTGAACGGGCAAGTGTTTGTCTAACTTTTTTGCTCCAGGATCATTTACTGTGCATATTTTATTATTTAGGCACTAAATGTTTTATTGAATGTGACAGAAAATTAAAATCTTATAAATTTATTTATTTTAATAAGTGTACTTTTTGGAAGGACAAATAGTGCACAGAAATTTCCTGTAATTGTTACTTTCGCCAATTCATTAACCATTTTCAAGTGTCCGTTAATAACATAATTACATGTTCCTGGTATATGGTGTATTGTGTAGAAATTGAAATAATCTTGGGTTGCGTAAGGACATTGCGTTGTGGTGTCTTCTTAGAAGACCAACACAATTTAAATATTGTAAATAAATTAAGATCGATAGTTGGCTTGAATAGTGTTATATAATGAGCTTCTATAATTTTTTTGTCATTGTCGGCAGGTAGATTACTTAAGAATAATGTTATCAACAAAAAATATTCTAACGGGGGCACGCAGTTTGCGGGTGATGAGATATTTTTATGTCAATGACACCTCTTAAATGATTTGTTATCCTTCGAGAGAAGGTTACTCTGCGTCCAATTTTGATAATCGTAACGCAACTTACATCAGTCCAGTCGCTGTTATCGGTTTACTCACTAAGTATGGTGGGTTATTCCTTTGTTTTAAGTCTTGTTTAACGTCCTAATCATTTTGCTAGTATTTTCACTTCACATTGTTGTTGTTGAAAGTCTTACAATGATGTGGTTTGAAGGAAGACATGTATCTCTAAGACACCCAGGCAGAATGAATTGGTAGTGGTATTAATTCAAAATCCTGAATTTTTAAGATGGATTCAAAGTTGGTGGCATCCTTACCCTCATTCCAATTTTTCAGAAATCATGAGGAATCCTACTTCTTAGAACTTTTTTCTGGAATATACTGATTTTTCTTGCTACAGAAGACAGGTGAAAATTAATTATGACATAATGATGCAAATTATGGAACTTTTCATATATATATATATATATATATATATATATTACAGAAAAAAAAACAGAAAAATACCTCAAAATCGGTATAGAATAATTCAAACCGTTCTTCAACGTCTTTCGTCAGCCTCTAAGTGCTTGTCTCGAAGCGTTGTTGTAAATTTATTTTCAAATTCACTCCCTCTCTGGTAGGCGCCTTATTAATGAGAGTGGGTTTGTGTTAGCGATTGGTCGGGGCGTAGAAAAGCTCCAGGTGTGTGTATGTGTGTGCGTGTGTTTTATTTTTCTGGGATTCACAGTAAATAATTTTTGTAAGACGAAGCGATGCGGGATTTAAACTTAAGTCCGTTAAGATTAACTTATGTTTAAATCCAGCATCGCTTACTAGTATAAAAACTATTTACTGTGGGTTCCTCTTCCCCACAAAAAAATAACACACTCAGGGACCTTAATAAGAAGCAGCATATAGTAGGAACTGATATTAAACTACAAACAAAATTATCGACCCTTTCCCCCGAAATACCTTACACCCCCCCACCACCAAGAGAGTGACTTTGAAAATAAATTTAGGACAACGCTCCGAGATAAACACTTAGAGGTTTATGAAAGCCAATGAAGAACGGTTTGAAATAATCTATTCCGATGTTGAGGTAATTTTTGTTTTTATTGCTGTAAAAATACATATGCTTTCTTAAAATAAAAACATCGAGCTCTCTGTAGATCAGTTTTAATAATTAATATGACTAGGATCCGCCCGGGTTATATAACAACGAATCGATTACCTGTAATATATATATATATATATATATATATATATATAACTAAGAAATTACAGAAATTATCCGTAATGATTATTTCCCTACCATTTTCGGGAAATTCCTTATCCATTTTTAAGGGATTTGTTATTAAAATGTTTTCAATATTTGTGTTATAATTAGCATTGTGCGGAAGTAACAGAAATTCATAACTCTACCAGAGAAAAGTGGTTGTTCTACAATGTTAGGGTGTACTTTAAAAAGCCACGGACACATTAGGGCCATTTTTATATAATGTAAGACGGAGGCTAGTCCTGAATTGTTTTAAATAAAGAGCCTTTATAATATAATATTTTAGCAGCCGCTAATACTTAAGTATTATTGATGATTGATAAGAAGTATGTAATTAAGTTTCCATCTTGGAACGATTCACAATTATTCACAACGGCAGACTTTATCACACATTGTACCCTCTACCTTTATAAGAGCCAGATCAGACCGAAAATAAAGTATTGTTACTATATTTGGGAAGGAGCTGCCAGACTTCATTTTCCAGTCTTGATAGCGTTCAAAAGCGTCTCCGATTTCTTGTCAGAAAATAATTATTTTTCACACTCCAATCTTTCTCTCGCAGGCAAGATTTGGCTCACTGCTCTATTGCCACTACCATTGAAAGTGCTCGGACGAACTGCATCGCCAAGTCTGACCTTCAAGGCTTGGAAGCCCCATGCCACTTACATAGTAACAAAATACCCTTATTTCCTTCTTATTCCATCGTCGAGAAGTAAATGCCGCTCAAACAGCTTCTTCCCGCAAATCACTGCCTTATGGTTCCCCAATCGCTACAGTTTTAACCTGTAAATGTCTAGAGTCAACCGTTATCATCCCATCCTATCCATATAAAATAGCCCTTAACATTACTCTCTAACCGGGGTGGTTCATGGACCTTGTTCAGAGTGAAGCTTACTGTAAAAAAAATCATATGGTTTCTCTTCATCTCAACTTATGTTGTAAAATACGGAAATGGTATGTTGCGGTTGGGGAAAACACCTAATCAATTAATATCTCAAGTACTACGGGGTAACAGGCAGAGGATGGCAAAGAGACGAAAGGAAACGATATAATATTGACTCAGAAAGCACGGCAGGCAATTTGAGGAACTGTCAAAGGAAACGATTTCAGAAGACACCAATCACTTTTATTGACAGGAGACTATTGTGGAATCCTCCCTCTAAATATTCAATGTTGGGCTCTCCCGCCTACTATAAGATTACTATGAGAGAAGGCCTGGAGGAATAGTCGCACAAATTGTTCATGATTGTCAAACTCTCCGCCTCCGCGGAGAGGAACTCGGACGAAGCCTTGCCGAAGGGCAAAGTTTCGTCCGAGGAAGTAGATAGGCCCTGAACCTGTTTATACGGGTTCAAAGGGAATATGTTTGGCCGAGCCTACGGACTCGGAAAATCCACGGTAAACTTGGCCTTGTGCCATATTGTTATAGTGGAACACACCTATTCTATTGTTAATAGACTCCCCCATCTATAATAAGTTGGAGTTAGTAGCAGTCACTCAGGGAGTTGATCAGGCAGTCGATGCCGGACGGCCGTTAGTCGGATACTGCGTCATTAGCTATTATATCAAGTTCCTAACGTTTTGTACGTCGAATCTATTTTAGGACCGACTTAGTAAAAATACAAGCCTCCACTGTGAAACCACTCTACAACAATTGACGACGAGGATTCGAACTCATACAGAGGAAGAAAAACTTTTCGTTCACTCTACAACACACATACATCCCTCGTGCGGGATGTTAAATATAACAGTCGACCAGACTGCTCATTTCTGTCGAACTCTGTGCCTTTGTTGCAGGGCAAAGTTTAGTCCGGGGAGGTAGACAGTCTCTGAACGCGTTTATACGGGTTCAAAGGGAATATTTTTGGGCCGAGACTACATGCTCGGAAAACCCACAGTAAACCCACCCTTGTTCCTTATACATCCCTCGTGTGTGGCAGGGGGGGAGGTGTTAAATATAACAGTCGACCAGACTGTTAATTTCTGTCGAACTCTCTGCCTCAGCAGAGAGGAAGTCGGACGAAGCTATGGCCGCAGGGCAAAGTTTCGTCCGGAGAGATAGGCAATCCCTGAACCCGTTTAGGCGGGTTCTAAGGGAATATTTTTGACCGAGCCTACGGGCTTCGAGTGCTCACAATAAACCGGCCTTGTGCCATTTACACCGTCGTGGGAGGGCTTTTAAATTATAACAGTCGCCCAGACAGTTCGTAACTGTTGAACTCTCTGAACACGTTTATGCGAAGTACCCAAGGTAAACTCGGCCTTGTTCCACTTACATCCCTCGGGTGGGGCTGTTAAGTATAACAGTCGACTAGACTGTTCATACTGTCAAACGCTCTACCTTGAGCAGAGAGGAACCCGGGCGAGGCTTTGCCGAAGGGCAAAGTTTCGTCCGGGGAAGTAGAAAAGCCCTAAACCCGTTTATAAGGGTTCTAAGGGGATACATTTTAGCTGAGGCTACGGGCTCGGAGAACCCACAGCAAACTCGACCTTGTGCCACATACATCCCTCGTGGTGGTGTTGGTGGTGGTGGGGCTGTTAAATATAACAGTCGAACAGATCTGATTGCACTGTGCTGTCGAACTGTCTGTCTTTGGCACAGAGGAATATGGACGAGCCTTTCCCGCAGGGCAAAGTGTCGTCCAGGGAGGGAGACAGGCCCTGAACATCTTTATGCGGGTTCTAAGGAAATATTCTTGGCCGAGGTTACAGGCACGGAGAACCCATGGTTTACTCCGCCTTGTGCCACATACATCCCTCGGGTGGAGTGGGGTGGGGGTACTTTTAAATATAACAGTCGAATAGATTGAACTCTGGGTCAACTGACACACACTCACTAGTCGTGTAATACTTTTCCTTTGTACTTACTGTTTAATATATGATATATCTGCATCAGTTGTTTTTGTATTTCTTTAAACCATTTACTTGTTCACAACAGAGACAGTTGACAGAAACCTGGATGTGGATAAGTTGTAGAGAGGCCCGTATCTGGACATGCTAATCTGTTGTTTTGCTAATGGTGTAATCCAGAATGCAAATGGTTTTGACTGATATATCCGCACGTGATTCGGGGCTACTTTTGCGTTTGTACAGAGGCTATCTTTAAGTTTTAAAAAAAATATTAAACGTTGTTTCACATGAAAGCGAGATACGTTGCAAGTAGTAGGTAATCAGCACATTAGATATCATTAGAATGTCCCTGCACTGATACGCTTTGAATAATCCAGTAGAACCACATTGGATAAGCCAGTCTGCGTATAGTCTTCGTGCAATCAGCTTGAGTTCAACTATTACACGATATAGTTGAAACGTTGTGTTGGATTGGATGGGCGATCGTTACAAGAACTGATATATTTGATTAGGATATCAGCAAAAGATTTTGGCGTGGAATCCAGCAATTCAGTGACTTGGCCAAAATTCTATAGGTCGAAGAGTGGTTTGTATGTGCTACGTGCTCTTAAAGCAAACGGAGGCGTTCGGTGAAACATTAGCGCTCAGGCATAAAAAAGTCATGACACTGCGTTGCCAAACAATCCATCATTTTCTCACAAAATGAAATCAGTTACGTCGTCTTTACCCCATGATCCTTCTCTGTGTTCTTTCCGACAGCATTATCGACTAGTATTATTTTAACGATAACCAATATTCTAAATCTTTTCCTTTTGTCTTTTAAATCCGTTAGCAGCGCTTTTTTTTCTCTAAAGCCAAGAAGACACTTTCGGAACGTTCCGTAATGATAGCACAAAAAAAATTCGCGAGATTTAGATCAAATGAAATACTGCCAAATTTTGAAATGCACTTCGAAAGACAGAAAGAAAAAAAAAAACGATGTGCAATTTTGTTGGCGACTTTGAACGTACAATAATTGATTCGGATTTTTAACAATGTGTTCGCCATAAACTCTGTAAATATTTTTACTTGTGCACGTCTCACATTTTATGCGTAACTCGTTTAAAAATACTACATGGCCTATGTCAATTTCTTGATCTTCTCGCTGCAAGTCATCTTCTACATTAAAAAGCAACTATTTACTTTAATTCTTTCACACATTTAAAAGAAACGCAATCTTCTACCAAATATTTGCCGTTAATTTTTAGAGGTAGGTTTTATCCATTTGATGTTTTGATTTCTCGATCTTAGCCAGACTTTGTGGAGTATGAAGGCATTGGCAAAAAGGGAAAAAAACACGGTACTTAAGTCGCGCTGAATTAATATAATGCTGGTTTCCATATTTCACTGTTCACTCTGTTCCAAGAAAATCTATTTTGGTTTTTGGCACTAAATCTATACTTATAGGAAATGCTTACTCATGAAAATGTCCATTATGATTATAAGCACTTCCGGTGCAGATATGGAATGCTGGGAGCAAAATAGATCGATCCGAAATTTGAAAAAAAATGTTCAGTTTATTATGTCGCGTGTCATCTTTGTGTTGCTTCAAGTTTTCAGCGGCCAGTCTCACATAAAATAACTTTCCAGACAAAGCCCAGTGGAAACCTTACATTTTATATTATTGAATTATTTACACTATTTATATTCGGACTATTTCTCCATCTTTGTTGTTTTTTAACCCAACCATTTCGGTCTTTGTTACTTCCGGCCTTCCTCGCGTATATATCGATCTCGATAACGAAGATGAACCCTTTATTAAACGGTCCTCGTATAAGCAAATGGTTCAGTTTGGAATTCCCCGTACGTTACACAGATCTATATACATCGAAAGAAAAGGCAGAGAGCTCAACGACCTAAACGTGGTGATAAAACAATAAAGATGAGGATCATAGTTCGAATATAAAGAGCAAGGATAATAACACTTCATCTTAAAATATTGAAGTTTGGTATAATTTCAGTGACTTCTGGTCTGTCTTTCCCCGCAGCTTTCTAATTTCAACATTAATGGATAGATCTGTTTTGTAATGTTTTCAAACCAATCCGCCATATTCATTCATTCATTAACAGAACAAGTATTAAATGAGATAATTATATTCTTCGCAGCTTCCTCAGTTTAGTATGGCTCCTCGTGAACACAATTAAATATAAAATATTAAAATCGTTAGCTTAATTGCTTCCCATATCTACTAATGAAAGGGGAAATAATTATCACATATATTTAAAACGAATTCTAAATAAATCTCTTTCAAAAGTGTAAGAACTGCCAAGTGTAATACGAAATCAGATATTTTATCTTGAATATCACAATAGAACGTCGAAGTACGCTAGTTGAAGATATAAATCGATAAATACAGTTACCGATTCTGTAGATGACTTCTGAAGTAGCACACGTCAGAATCTCTCGGACTTCTTGTTGTAGTTTCTGTCAAAATGAAGGTTCAACAGAGAGCTCGATACCTTAACTGTTTATAGTCCAGACTTGTCCTTTCAAATAGATTGCCTACCAAAGCTAGAGATTTCCCTTTGCGTTGCTATTAACTTGTAGCCGGGGAGAGAGGAAATGGATTTATATATTTGCCAACATTATCTGTGTGTACCGAATTCTACAGCTTCGACTGGAATGTGAACATGACAAACTATCAATAACTGCTAAGATACGCGCTCATCCCGCATAATTTGCTGTTAACATAAAATCATTTTTCGGGTGAAAAAACACACACAACTTCCCTGTTAATAGGAATATGGAATGGACAAACACGGTGGATACACATTAACATTGTTCATGTAGAAAGCAGTACACCAAGCAAGGGAGTAATAATTATGCGCATGGTCGTCGAAAGTCAGTACAGTTGTGTACGTGCTGTTATCGGAAAGCCGCTAATTCTCGCAGATCCCAGCTCGATATTATTTAGTACCTCCCCCACGCAGTCACATGTGGCACAAGGCTAAATTTAAAGTGGGTTTCCGGAGCTCGGAGGCTCGGCCAAAAAGTCACCATAGAGCCCGCATGAACGGGATCGGGTCTGTCTACCTCCTCCGGATGAGACTCTGCCCTTCGGCATAGCCTCGTTCGGGTTCCTCTCTGCCCGAAGGCAGAGAGTTCGACTAGTGCAGCTGGGAAAGATACCATGTCGACTCTGCTGTCAGCTGTCCTAACGGATACTTATAGGTGGTTACCAATTATAGTGCCGCCACTCATGGGAATTGGCAGGTTATTCCATTACAACAACCTACAGCTAATATTTGTAAATAATCGACCTTAAAAACGAAATTTCTCAGACGGAAAAATCCCCTCTCTTCCTCGTTATACCCTTTCACATTTCGCACGTGTATCACGCTGCATGCATCCAGATTTGTTATCAAATCGTCATCTTCTTTAACAGCTGTTTTTTGTTGTCCTTTATCATCAGTAAGTTTTCTTTAGTTTCATTCTAATCTTAGTAACGTCTTGAGTCTTAATGGATTTATCACCTTTTTTAAATCATTTAACCCCATGCCAGGCAGTAAAACCACTAAGGCACAAAGAGTTACTGAGTTTGAAGGAATAATAAAAAAAGAAATATTAACAATGAGCGAGAGCAATACAAGAGAAATCAAGAAAATAGGAAATAGCGATTGATACTGAATTCAAAGTTTTGAAGCTCAAAGATGTTTGGAAAGCATGGAGCCAGATGAATTTCACAAGTGAGAAGTGAAAGAAAAGGAACTGTTAGCATATAATACACTGTTACGTTTAGTCAAATCAAGTGTGGATTGATGAAACATTATCAAGTAATTTGCTTAAATTTATAAAATCTAGGGACGATAGCGAAGAGTTCCTTTGAACAATTACGACGAAAGTATTTACAGAAAAAGGCACAATGAATCTACCTAACTTCACATACTAACGACATAGTTTGATCCCTTGCATACTTTGTTTACTCCGGTCACAGTAGAAAGGGAAATACAGGGATTTAATTCACATTTACAGAATGTGAGAAAATATAACCATGGTTAATCTCATGCAAAGATAATGTTGGATTATATAAAATATTATATTATTATTATTATTATATAAATTATATTACAATATAATGATGGATAATATAAAAGATAATGTTAAAAAGGCACAATGAATCTACATAACTTCACATACTAACGATATAGTTCGATCTCTTGCATGCCTTATATAATCCAGTCACCTTAGAAAGGGAATAACAGAGAATTAATTTAAATTTACGGAATGTGAGAAAATATAGCCATGGTTAATGTCATGCAAAGATAATCTTGGTGTCAACTGAAATAACCGCATCTTGAAGATTCGAATGTCCCTCGGGTTTAAATTTGAATGCCAGCCACTGCCAACGAAAGTACTTTATCAAGAATTATTTTGGTATATGTAGATTACGAAACTTGAACGCTCTTTTCTGGAACGTCTGAATTTCCTTCGGACAAGTTTTATAAAACGTGTCCCTTCCTGTCAATTGTACTTCTTAGCAATGTTCGCTTTCTTTCCCCTTTCTCTTCTACCATCCATTTACACAAGCTTGTTATGTAAGCTACTTAGAATTTCCCACAGTCCCTCTTGCCTTAAACATGCCCTAGGAGTGTCAAATTCTCTAAAATAGTGCTTTTCATTACAAACCTCAACGATTTCACCTGTCTCTTTCTGATTTTATGTATAAGTGTTCCTCTTGCCTTCATAGTGTCCTATAAGTATCAAGTTCCCCAAGCATTATTTCATCAGAGGCTTACAGCCGTACATCGTTTAAACACCGGTTATTGTAGGATCGGCGATGTTAAGCAATGTCGACCCTAGTCACTACCAAGATGGGTGTCCTCTTAGGAATAATAGGTGCTTTAAGTTTGGGTGAGCGGGTGGTGTAATGGATAATGGCTCGGAATTGTTAATCGGAGAGCTGAGTTTCGATATGATCACCGAAGTTAAGCAACATCCAACCTGATCAGTACCTAGATGGGTGACCGCTTGGGAATACCAGTTTCAGTAAGCTTGAATGTGCAGATGGTGTAATGGATAATGGCTCAGAATTTTTAATCGGGGAATTCTACTTTCTGTTTTGTTGTTTAAATTCACTTATGCGCAAGTACTCTTGGGAAAGGTACGCATGTACATCTGCTCAAACCAGATATGGATTTATTAGTAATGCTGATATTACTAAATCATCATTATCTCAAAAATAAAAACAATTCTTACAATGTAAACATAAATTCTGGTTTTAAATAATCTGGAAAGGTTTGAAAACCGTAAAAAACTAATCAATCAATTCTTTTCTTCCTAAGTCACAGAAATTTGAATTGTCTCTTTCTGATTGTAAATGTGTCCCCTTTTTGCTCTCAATAAATCCTGTGAGTGTCAAATTTTCCATGCCCATTTCCTTCTTTATAAGATATCAGTCTGAAATGGAACTAAGTGTGCAGGATGAGCTATGAACAAAATAAGGAAAAACGGATTTTGTTATCATCTAATATGATATCTCGGGAGTATTTAACTTTAGCTTTCTACAGCCATAGCATTTTTCCCATGCGAGAGTTGATGTCGGACAAATGGTGGTTGCTTCATAACGACAATGCATCTGCTTACAATGCCCTGAGCATCCGGCTATTTCTGACCGAGAGGAACATCGCCGTATTGGAAGCACTTCCCGGTTCACCTGATCCTCCTCAGTGTGCCCTTTATTTTTCTCCAAGCTCAATGGAACATCAAGTGGTACGGTTTTGAATGTGTGATTGCCATCAAGATGGCCGCAACGACAGAGCTGAGGGCAATTCAAGAAAATTCGTCCCATAATTCCACAGGAAGTGGACAGAGAAAGATGGAAATGTACATAAGACTCGAGGAGGGTAATTTTGAAGTGGAAACCAAATAGTTTGTTTTTTGGAATTGAAATAAGTTTTTTAAGAGACCAGGCCCTTTACTTTTCTGACAAACCTCGTGTTTCAAAAAGATTTCTTCTTTCTTATTATAAAGGTACTTTTTCCCATGTTTTCATTAGAATATGATCATTGATCAGATACTCCATACATTGTATTCAGTGTTCTTCCATGGAACAGCAACATGCCCATTTGTCTCAATGCTATTTTTGATCTGCAAGGGAATTATCCAACATCCATTGCCATAAACGAGAATCTAATGCTCAGTAGATCTTTGTTTCTAACGAAATGTTCTTATTTTATTAAGATTTTGCCCACCAATACAAAGACGACAACGAACGATTTAAAACAGAGTACAAGTCTAACACATAAAGGAAACAAGAGTTTACATCTCGACTCATTCATGTAAGAATGGAACACATACACAATATCTTGACAAGTCACCGAGTATATATCACGGGGAGGACGTTTTTACTCAAGGTGTGAAAAATATCATGCTTAGGGTCAAAGTTTGTGATCTGCGAGAAAGACAAAAATAATATATGTTCAGACAACGAGCCACATAAATAAAATAAATAGATACACACATTTAGTTTGTCCTTGCATTTGTGATTGCGCAAAATATGCATCCTCCGTTAAAGAGATTTAATCAAGTAGCGACACACACACACATACATGCGATTGAGCACTGACACCCGCATAAAACTGCAGAAACGGAAGAAAATTCCTTTGGTCTCTAGTTCATGCCAGATTCAAATAATATATATATATATATATATATATATATATATATATATATATATATATATATATATATGCCCCTCTGTTTGCCTCAGGGTTCTTGATAGGCTCCAGAGGCGGATATGTAATGTAGTTGGCCCTGTTCTGGCATATCGTCTATAGTCACTTTCTCACAGACGCGCCGTCGCCTCTCTCTGTGTGTTCTACAAATACTTTCATGGAAATTGCTCTGAGGAGCTGCATTCGTTGGTTGCCAGACGTCATGAGTTCAACCGACCTACCAGGCTGGCATCCCTCTCTCACCCCTTCACTGTCGAAACTCTTAAATGTAGCCGTCTCTTCTACTCCAATAGCTTCATGTCTTGCAACTCTCGCCTGTGGAACTCCCTTCCCTATTCCAATTTCCCTGAGAGCTATAATCTCCAGCTATTCAAATGTAATGTCAATCGACATCTCCGGTTGCCTTGATCTATCCACTACCCTACTCCTCATCCTTTCTTCTATCACTCCTATCTGATCTTACTCTAAATTTTCTGTAATCTCTTGCGTCCTAGTGGCTTCCCGCCTTGCTTGGGGTGAAACGCTTATATATATATATATATATATATATATATATATATATATATATATATATATATTATGATAATATGAATAAATGCATTACCAAGTGTGGAAAGAAGTCCTTTTGTGACGGTTTCATCCTTTAGTCATCGGACAATTTTTTTTAATGTTGGTGGAATTGCATATGTGCACGAACGACGGGCGCTGGGAAATTTAAATTTTACTTTTATTAAATTTTTAATCTAACCCTTTTTATTTAGATTCTATTCTTCTGTCCATGTCTTTTGTTAATAGATATCTGACACAGTGATAATAGATGTTCGACAAGAAAGAATGAAATGTTGTTAGAGCCCGGGCCTTAGATTTATTATGAATGACTTTCCGATGAAGACATTCTTTAGACATTTTCCACATTATTGTTCTTCATATATAAAAATGTATATTGTATGTCATACGTTCGACATAGATAAATACCAATAACATGTAAACATATAATTATTATAATATGTATTCATAATATAATTATTATTTCATAATTGTGTATATCTATATTATAATAACATATAATTCTTATATTAAATATTTATGACATAATTAATTATATATATATATATTTACAATTGCAATTATAGATACATACATATATATATATATATATATATATATATATATATATATATAAAAAGTCTTAAACACTAATATTCCATGATTAAAAATAAAACCTAAAAATTCAAAAAGAAAAGAAAGGTTTTCTTTTTAAATTTGTAGGTCTGATGAATTGGACCGTGATTACGATTCCATTGTAATAAATTATAATCATGGAATATTAGTTTTCGAGACTTTTATATTATATTCTTGCTCTGTCTTGGACATTGAGTAGTACCTGCATTCAATCCTCTTGGAAATTATACACACACACACACACACACACACATCAGGTCACCCTATAAGTTCTGTCCGAATTTTGAATAAAGAAAACAAGTGACCAAATGTTACATTTAATTACAGATTCAATCAACAATGTATTTTCCCTGATTATCTATGACTTCCTTCCATCTATTAACAAGCTTACTAATTCCATTTACTGTAAAATTATTTTGACTTTTATTTGAAGAACTCACAAATGTCAGTTTTAATCTCTTCCTGTGTTACAAAAGCTGTTTCTTCCAAATGATTCTGTAAGCTACGAAACAAATGGTAGTCTGAAGGAGCAAGATCGGGAGAATAAGGTGGATGAGGTATTTTCTCCCAACCAAGTTCTTCGATCTTTTTCGACGTGATTCTTGCTGTGTGGGGTCGCGCATTGTCCTGATGAAACATCACATCTTTTCGATTCACTAGAGCAGGTCTTTTTTTCCTCAAAGCTTGGTTCAAACGCTATAATTGCTGACAGTATATTTGAGCATTAATTGTTGCATTAGGTGGCAAGAATTCAAAGTGGGCTATTCCTTGGCGATCCCACCAGATTGAAAGAAGAACCTTTTGCCCATGAAGTTCCCTTCTCTGCTGTGGCTGGGGTCCTTCCCCTTTACCAAGCCACTGTCTACGACGCTTAACATTTCTATAAAAGATCCATTTTTTGTCACCAGTCAAAAGTCTATCCAAAAAAGGTGAAACAAGTTGGAGAGAATGGATAGATGAGCAGATGTCAACACGGGATTTGAGGTTGTTTTCAGACAATTCATGAGGCACCCATTTTCCATGTTTAGGAACTTTTCCAAGTTGTTGTAGATGACGATGAACAGTTGTATGGTTTGAACTGAGAACCACTGCCAATTTCTCAAGTGATGAAGCAGGATTTCCTTCAAGAGCTGCTTCAAGATTTTTTCATCAAACTCAACTGGAAGTCCGATTCGATCTTCATCTTCAAGGGTGAAATCTCCACCTCCAAATTTTGCAAACCATCTTCTGCAAGTTCTTTCATTCACACATTCCTCTCCATAAACTGAGTGAATGTTTCTAGCCGCTTCGGCTGCTGAGTTTCCTTTTTTGAACACATAAAGTATTATGTGCCACAAATGATTCTTGGGTACTTCCATGTTAGCAGGGTTTAATCAAAAAAAATTTAATTTTACTCTTCTCTGAAATAAAATTTCATCAGTTTCAATGCATCTAAACATAAAAATAATGTTCAGCTCCATTAGACATTATAAAATACTCTTTAAATTTCGTTCATTTTAACAAAAAGTTAAAATTCGGACAGAACTTATGGGATGGCCTGATAGTTGTTTCTTTGTTCTTTGATAGTTTCTTTCTTATATTCTCTAAGACTCAGTAACACCCCCCCCCTGTTTACGCTTCAGTGGCTTTATTGCCTTTATTTATGGGGGAAAAAATCAACCTCCCCCCTTATTATAATTAGGCTTTTTTTTGCATCAACTCAATGATATTATTTCAAAAGAAAAACATTAAAACTAATTTATTTCAATAATTTTCCCCCTGTAAAAGACAAAGAGAGTAACAGAATAAGAGATAGGAGACACGGTTTATGGGTATATGTGAGAAATATAACGATTTACCCGCGACTTGAACAGGATAAATTTGTGGTGGTCATGGAAAACATCCACGTGAGTGTCGGTTTCCCAAAATGGCGGTTGGTGGAATGAAGCAGTTAGAATGGAATTTACAACTGAGCAGTGGAATACGAAATGAATGAATGTATTTCTCAGAAACGTATGTGGGTTGGCTGGCTTTTTCTATGAAGCTTAGAACTGGCGGAAACCAAGAATTTTCATTTGGTTTTTCGCATCAACATAAATTGTATCTTATTTCTACGTGGGACTTTTTAACTGGTCCAGAAAGAAAGACCTGACCTGACCTGATTTTCCACATGGTTTATAGTTTATTAATTCTTTATATAAGCATTATGTAGTAATAATTGAATTTTGAATACTTCTCAAAAAACAAAAGTATGTTATGAAGACGTGGCCCGATTTCTATTCGTGAAAACTTGATGTTTGCCTAACTTACATTCACATACACGCAAATATGCTCGCACAAACAGAGGTTGATATATAATTGGATACAAATATAATAGAAATTATATACAACTGAAGTTAGCTGAAAACTGATAAAGTGGCTAAACTTTGAATGGCCTACATGATTCATGTTATACAAAGGAAATGGCGGGGTACTTTTTTAAGAAAATAACGCAAACAAATTTCTTTATCGAAGCCCATTTGCAAGGAAAATAAAATGAAAAAGAGAAGTCAATGAAGCAATGAAATACATTAGTACACATATTTCCATCCATTATTTCTATAAGTGAATACAAGATTTTCTAAGTTCATACATTAATCTATCTATTTAGCTGTAACTATCTATATATATATTCGCAATGTCAACATATCTATCGCTATCATATCACTTTCTAACTAAGTTTGTTTTCATATCCTAACCTCTTTCCATCTCTATTTCTTTAATCTCTCTCTTTAATTTATATATATATATATATATATATATATATATATATATATATATATATATATATATATATATATATATAAACCGTACATAATATTTATGAAGGGAAGTCTGTCAGATTTAATCCATATTTGGTTTCACATTATATATATATATATATATATATATATATATATATATATATATATATATATATATATATATATATATATGCGTGGGGGGTGATTGGGTGTCTTCGTATATATAATACATTAATAATACAAGAAAGCACATTTAGACTAAGATATGTCGATAAAACATTCTCTTTGACAGTATTTTCTGTAATGTTCAATTTATTTACTGCTTAGCCGGGCCTAATGCGTTTTTATAATGTTGAATTGTCATCGGTAAATGGTTGAACAAATAGGATATGAAGGCGGAAGAAAGGGGACACGTATGTTTTAGGGAACTAGAAATAAGTACAGGTTGCTCGATGTTTGTCAGCCGAGAGAAGAAATAGCGGACAAGAAAGACAAAGAAAAAAAAACGGTTAAGTATGAGACAAATGTTTATGAAAATGAATAAGGGGAAGGAAAGTAAAATATAAAATAAATGGAGAAAAGAAAGAAGAGTAATAAGAATGAAAAAGTTTAGGAAATAAATAGAAAATGGCTTTCTTTTTAACATAGGAAATGTTGAAAATATGATTTCCTCATATATATATATATATATGTAATATATTATATATATTATTATTTATATATTATATGCGCGGTACTCAGTAGAAAGTGTTCATTATCAGAGATAGAGCTAACATATTTGGTTGGATTGATGTGAGTTTGTGACCGTGAGTTTCACGCTTTTGCGATCGTCGTGAAACTCAGGGTCACAAACTCACATCAATCCAACCATAACTGCATCCACTTGCAAAAAAAGACTAAAAATAATGGAAGCTCTAATACTAAAAAACAAAAAGCCAACTCTCAACAATATTAACTATGAACAAAGCCACAATGTGCTAACCGTATTCGGAAATTAAAAACATCACTACCACACAGTGAACATACACACAGCACACACACTCTACAAAGCTGATAATCGAATCATCCTTGATAATGGCTAAAGGTATAGCCGAAAGCGCTCGGAAATATAAAACATTCGGACAGTTCTTACACACCATTTGTCCAGAAAAGAAAGCTCTTGTCAGAACACAAGAAAAATTAAATAAAAAGCTCAACCGTAGTACCTTGTCTGTCGTTTTTAATGAAACATGCATAAAGGAAGGATTGTTGCCTAAATATATATATATATATATATATATTAGTAGAAAATAAAAGGATTTGAAAAATAAATAGGAAATAATATATATATATATATATATATATATATATATATATATATATATATATGACATAATAATATGGCAACTGCACCAAAGATTGAAAACAATCAGTGAATATAACAATGGAATATACTACTATTTCTAATCATGATGATGATGATGTTGAGACTGTTCTACGTGTTGAAATGAAGAAGGAATTGTGATGAGAAACATACAAAAAGAAATACGGCCATTGCCGTGAAGAAAGTAAACACGGGGACACGACAATAACGCGCGCAATTAACACTGTATATAATGCGCGATATATAAAATGAAGAAAAACAGAAAACTAGCATCAAAATAAACCTCTGGCCGTAGTAAAAATCTGCTCTCGGTTTTCACATCCTATTAGAATGAAATTAAAGCAAGAAGTAGAAAAATAATTATTTTTTAGATTACATTGTTTTTTTTTGTTTTTTTTTTTCAAACTTTTGAAGGTTACTTAAATCTAGAACACATTTTTAGAATGTAAGCATGTTTTGGAGATAATCACGGTTTACTGAAAGAATTCCTACAAATTGATCCATATTCTCTTGATGAAAGAGATGGAACCATACATCTATTTTTATTTGCCTGAACCTGAATAAATCGAACACGACCGGAGTTGGAACGCGGCTCTTCAATTTCTATTTCCGAGCCGTTATCCATTAAACCTCACGCACGTCCAAGCTTACCGCACCCACCTAGGTATTGACCTGTCTCCATATTGTATAACTTTGGCAATCGTATGTACCACCATGATATGGCCGTAAGCACATTACTGACTTGAGAGAAGACAGGCAGTGTTGGCTTATTGATATAGCGTTGCTATGGGATATCAGTGGTTCAGAATGAAAAGAAGGGCTGGTCACCAAAACAATGCGATTCTGGCATTAGGACTTCAAGCAAAGAAAAAGACGCCTGTGTTGTTTGAATAAAGTAAACTTCTCTGGTAGGCGCCGTTTAAACAGAGCCAGACAAAATCAACAACTTTTTGGCTAAAATTGGGACGGTGATTCGAAGTGAGATGTTTCAGCAAATAGAATTGCTTAGGACAGCCAGAATTACGAGAATGTGTTTTTAATCGATATATATATATATTAGACAAAATGGCAAGAAACTTTGTAACGGCCCGCTAATTGTCGCCAAATTACGGCATAAATTGTGATTGAAATAACAGATATAATAATAATAATAATAATAATAATAATAATAATAATAATAATAATAATAATAATAAGAAGAAGAAGAAGAAGAAGCCATATATCCATCAGTAGCTACGTAGTGCAAGTTTAAAAGCTGAAACTGAATGTTTTATTTTTACTGTCCAGGACCAATAATTGCTAACTAGAAAATACCAATATTTATTGAAAAATTGTGATTGTCCAGAATGCAGATTCTGTGATAAATATCCAGAAAAACTGACCATCTTGTATAAGTTTCCGCTGAATATAAACAACGGCACGACAGAGCGAGCCAATATCTGTACTGGAAAATGTGCAAAATTTACGGGAAAAAAAGAAATTGGTAACTAAAACTACCCAGACCCGTCTACGTAAATAGTACCTGTAACACTTTCATGGGACTTTACAATACACACAGACAGGACAATCAAAACTAATCGCCCTGACATCGTGAATAGAGACCACAAAGACAAAATATGCCTGCCTCAAAAACCATCAAAATTTAAGTCTGAAAAATGTGGCGGGTGAGGACATTAGCAATTACAATTGGAGATGGAACCCTCGAATTAATTCGAAAAGATTCCAATGAACACATTGAAGAAATCCCTAGCAGCCCATGCCTTAAATATATGCAAAAGTTGTACTCACAAGTACAGCCCACACCTTACGAAGGGCTTTATCTGTGTAAAATATGTGTGATTTAAAAAAAACAAAAAAACTGCTTGGTGAAATATATCTTGATGCCATTTCTGACCATAGGTCTCTGGTCGGAACCCGGAAAGAAATTAGAATATTAGAATACACCAGATACCAAAGGAAATAAAACAATAATAATAATAATAACAATACATCTCATATCTTACGCAGGGTTTATTTCTATTTGTGTGATCTCAGGTTATCAATTTTATTTTTACATAAATGATCTGTGGAAAATTTAATGATATTATTCTGACTATAGGTCACTAGTAAAGACCCGGAATAAATATAAAACAGAAATCAAGAAAAATTAATAATAAAAATTGTCTTCATGCTACATAACGTATCATTGTCATTGCCCTTTGATATTACATGATTAGACGTGTTAAGTTTATCCGGTTTTGATTTTGGTGAAATAAGATGGACGACAATACTATCCTTTTTCAGAAGCACGGATTTCCCTGCCCGTTGCCAGACATTCATCAGGTAGGCATGTCTTCTAGGATATATTTGTTCATAAGCGGGAATAACTAGAGAGAATCATATCTGGGTATTGAGAGTACTGTGTGAATCTGAGTAAAAATAATTCAGACATGGACACATCGGCCAAGGATACGTTTCAAAATCTGCGCTTTGCTTCAACACCTACAGGTCGCATCTGTGTTTCATACTGCAACTATGTTGAGATGACCTTAGATACAGCTTGATCTGTCGTGATCAGTAGTTGAAATACTCCAGAAAGCTCGAATGTTCCGTCAGTGGTGACTCCATGTCAGCTCAAATATCGATGGCTTCGTCTATCCTATGCTTGTTTCCAACTGTGGTATTTTTTGGCATTTCTCAACATTGTCACATATTGAGATCACATCCGCACGCTGATATTTTTCAAGAAAGCACTTACTTGAACACGGATCTAATGGTGGAACGCTAACATTCTAAACGTCCGAAAATATGCGTGGACTAATTATGTGAATATTAAAGAACAATTTAAAGATCTAAAATATTCAGGTTGAAGAGATCATATAAAAAAATAATTAAAAGACCGGAAAATATCTAGACCTCAGAAGAGTGCTAGAAAATGTGTGGAAAAATGTGTCAGTTATAACCGTTTCTCTTGGAGGATTTGGATGGTTCCAAATATCATAAAGTCAAGAATTGAATTTTCACATCCAACTGAATAACCCCATATGTGGGTCAGTTTTGTAACCATGATACTGCGCTCAATTTGCAAGTTGGGATTTGACATGATAAACAATGAAACAAAAGATTTTCTTCCAAATCGTTAACTCTTTTTGAGGAAATCAGTGTGAAGACTAAGGTTAGTTTCAAAATGGTAGCAATTTTATTTACGTGATCATTAAAAGCCTTATAATACTGCTTTATAAAATTTATAATTTCCTGAATATTTGTAAATTTTATATCGCAAGATACATGGCAGAATCACATTACTTCTAATTCATTGGGTCATATAATGAAACCTTCTTTTGCTTAAAAGGAGAATTACTTTCGATGTAATATGTTATGCAGTACAGTAGTTTGGGCGCTACTTTCAATAAACAATGCAAATTTAAAGCATATTTGTCTTAAAATTTGTGCCCAGCAGTATTATTGTGTTATATACACTTCTATCTATTTCGTGTTTTTTTTTTTTTTTATTAATGATGATCTGGACAATGTTCTAACAAATCTTATTCACTGAGTAGCCACCTTTGCAATATTTGATCTTTTTATGACACAGTTTTTATTTACAATAAAAAAAATGGATTTTTTGCTTGTGGTGATTCATAATTAGAATTCTGGTCCAAATATATTTTCCATTCAATGTATGTAACAAAAAAGATATTAATTTATTTGGATTTATTATAGAAAATGTTGAAGTTCATTTCTAAGCCAAAACCTGCAGAAATTATGTCTTTCTATAAATGGTTTCAGAAGATTTTTAAAATAAACGCTTTAAAATTTGGTAAAGACTATGAATAAAATCTCTGGTGACAGTACTCATTACATCAAACCCCAGGTTTCACCAGGAGTGCAAATTTTTTTTTTTGGCGGAGTGGGGGCTTATTGTCAGTTATTCTTAATGTGAGAAGAGATACATACTAGGAGGCGAATCAAAGAAAGATATGACAAATTATTGACATTTTCCTAATGTTTTGACACTTTTTCAATAAACACATTTACCCGCCGTTTCAGCAATCCAATTTCATGTCTTTCATTCAGTTTCTATATCACTATCTATACATTCTAACTTATTAAATCGTTTGAACCTTTAACAGAAGATTGTATTCGTCTTGTATAAGAGTATAATGTCTTCTTTTTCTAGGTTACCTTGGTGACCGACATTTGTCCGAGCGGACAGCTCTTTGCATATTACATGTGAGCATGATTGCAGACGATCAAATTTTCACGTTTCTTCATGCTTTTTTTTAACTTTTTCCATGAAGCTATAAAATCATTGATGGCTCTAAAATTGAACGAAGTGCTAGCATTCAAATGTGGTCACACAACAAGCTTTTTTTCCCAGTAGTTTCCGACAACAATTAGGAATTATTAAATAGTAAACACGTCCTATACTTCAGTGTATGCAATAGTTATTAACCAATTTAGTATGAGATATAAAGAAATTGAAATTGAAATCGACCGCTCCAGATGCAGTATGGCTCAACACGCCAAGCTGTTCCGCAGCCAAAACATTAAACTAAAAATTCGCATCACGTTCTTCGTCAGATCGTTAGGTGAGCTGTTTGCTTTAATTTTGGTTCTTCTTAATTTAGTCACCGTTTTTGAGCACTTTCTGTTTAGTCCATTGTAATTAAAGGAACAGAAAAAATCAGTCTCAAAATAGGCGATTTCTACATTGTTATCCTCATAAAAGTACCTCCTACCAAGGCATTGCCGTTATGTATATACCTCATTTCTCTCTACATTGCTGTCATTTAATATCACATTATTTGATATTTGGTGAAGGTAGCCGCTTTGTATACATCGATTTTTGCCGTTGTAGCTCATCATGCAGAACCCATTTCACCAAGTGTTGATTGTTAACATACGGTTCTCAAACTGTAACTTTCTTCCTTTTTTGAAAACGTACCATTCAAACGTTATAACAATATTCATGTAAGCAAACTGTTTGCATCCTCCTTTACTCAATTACAGCAAGTCTTTCTATTATTTAGCCATCATATTATTAGTTCAAATCCCTTTTAGATTTGTATTTATTTTGCTATTCTGACTGAACTAGACTTAAGTTGACATTCGATTATTTTTCTAGTTTCAGTAATTCTACTGACGAACAGGGCTTTGCTTTGGTTGCATTACGGCCGTAATTCACCGAAGTACGGACGCATGTGAAACGGGTGCGTCTGAAGTCCGAATCCCTCTGAAGTACAGTCGCGGGCAAAACAGATGCATAGGGGAGAGCAGAACATATATATTAGAAAAGTTAGTGACAAAGGGTAAAAAATCTTTCGTTAGACTAACATTATGTAACTAGAAATGCGCCCGAAGAGAAGAGGACGCTGAAATTTAAAATTATGCGTTTGGGTATATAGTAGGGTTATTTCCTTAGTGTTATTTTTTAAATTTTTGACAGTGTTTATATATATATATATATATATATATGTGTGTGTGTGTGTGTGTGTGTTTGCGTGTGTATGTGTAAATATATGGGAAAATAGGAAAGAACCGATAGGTTAATAGTCCGAAGTTCTTTAGTATTTTTGTATTATTTAAAAAAATAAAAAAACCCACTGCGCAATACATAAGTAGAGCTTATATTATTATTATTATTATTATGAACAATAGGATTCCACCGCTACATAAGAGTTCTCATGTTTCAAAAAGAGAAGCTAAAATCTTCAATTTAATTATCTAAATTAAAATTGAATTTAATTACCTAGTTCTGTTTCATCCTCAAGCGAATTTTGGAATGAAAAATTTTGAAATCGATGGAGCTTTTTAAGCATATACATTCGTAAAATCCATTTGTATGGAAACGGCGAAAAACAATCGTTTCAATCAGGGGCGGTAGCGGTTGCATTTTAACTGACAACTCTTATGTAGCGATGGAATCATATTTTTTAAAAAAGTTAAATATATATATATATATATATATATATATATATATATATATATATATATATATATATATAAGGGGGCCTGTCTCCCCTTCAAATATGTTCTAATATCTCGAACAGAGCATGGGTTCAAGATATCCGTATACCGTAAACCGACATTCACTGGACAGTAACTCAATTTAAACTCACACCATCTATACAGAGTAAAGAAACGGATCGTCCGCTGCTTACAACACCGAGCAAAATTCATAAGTGGTGAACCAGAGACATTAGATAAAGAAAATAGAATAGAGGAGAACATGACTAAAGACTGTGTGTACGCCGCGGAAAGAAATATAAAGGGGAGACAGGCCGCTCCCTTACAGTAAGGCTTCAAGTACACCAGAAAGCTGTAACACAAGGGGAAGTGGAAAAATCAGGTGGGGTTGACCACACATGGAGAAAAAAATGAGACCACCGCTATCTGTGGGACCAGGTTGAGATCAGAGACAAATAACTCCATTGGAAAATTCGTAAACTTAAGGAATCAGCACATATGCTATGCCTAGAAAAAAAAACCCTGAGCCGACCAAGCATAGAAATGAATACAATTTGGGAACCAGTAATAAGGAGTGACAGAGAAAAGCGAAAATAACAACAAAAATTGCGATATGAACTCTGGTAAAAACGTGAATTGCTAACAAGAAATCTTGCATTATAAACACTGGTAAAAATTGTTACTGAGGCATTAGGTTTATAATACCCAGATATTCATACACATGGCACAGTGGATAAAGACGTTAGTTAGATCCAGTGACAGGATCGAAAGAGTGTGAGTTCAATACTCGGTTAAGGCAGTGGAGAACATGGAAAGGGGGATTAACAGGAGATAACTGATAACTGGCACGTGGAACTAGAACAGTCTAGAACAGAGAGTAGGTTCAGTTCACCACCTGAAGAAGGCCGGAACGTACACCGACCGAAACGTTGTAATAGATATGGCGACATACATGAGGACAATAGTCCGAATAATGTAAAGTGTGTACGAATATACCCAATTCAATACAGATTTGGATTACGCTAACAGTGTAGTTATTAGGGATACACGCTTAAAATATGATACATAAGTGATAATGTCTGCAATTTGATTTGGAGAAATATCTTCGCATGATCCACCATTAAATATAAGTAAAACGGATGTGAATTTTCAGTTCTGGAAATGTCTTATATTCTGAACGCCATAAAATGAAGACTAAACAACATGGACTTGAAAATTCGAAACAATTTCATAATATTCCACGTCTCAAACTTTTATTCATATTTACATCTCTCTCTCTCTCTCGTTGATGAATTTTAAATGTTTTACTTTTATTAAAGATTTCTCAGGTAATAATATGATAATACTTCTATCTATCTATACAAAAAAATACTATTATCAGTTTACTCATTCCATTATTATGTTTGCTCTTCCCACAGTTTTGGATTATTTTTATTTCATTTCCGAGTCTAAATTTCTAAGTCCATTCTGCCTTGCTATTTTACTTATAACTGGGAAAATTTCAGTCCTTTCTCCAACAATACATTTCCAAAACGGGTACTGTAATGGGATACATTTGTAACTGATATCAACTGATATTTTATGGGAATTCATTTGAAACTGATATTAACATTCTTATAAGGGAATACATTTGAAATGTATATTAACAAGTATTTTATGGGAATACATTTGAAACTGATATTAACATTCTTATAAGGGAATACATTTGAAATGGATATCAACAAGTATTTAATGGGAATACATTTGAAACTGATGTTAACATTCTTATAAGGGAATGCATTTGAAATGGATATCAACAAATATTTTATGGGAGTACATTTAAAACTGATATTAACATTCTTATAAGGGAATACATTTGGAATGGATATTAACAAGTATTTTATGGGAATACATTTGAAATGGATATAAAGAGGTATTTCGGAGAATAAATTTGAAAGGGATATTAACGAGTATTGTAAAAGAATACATTTGAAACTGATATTAAATATATTGTAAGGCAATACATTTGTACTGGATATTAACAAGTAGTGTAAGGTACAACATTTGAAAGTGACAGTAACAAGTATTGTGATGTAATTCATTTGAAACTGAAATTAAAATATATTTTAGGGGAATACATATTAATCTGATACAAAAGTACTGCAATTGAAACATTTGAAAGTGATATTAACAATTATTCTGATGGAACGCATCTGAAAATATTATTACTAACAATTATTCAATGTTATTCAATCCTTTCTAAAAAGGGAACTGGTAAATTTCGTCTGGCATTTGAACTGCTGTTTCTTCCCACGCTATTAACCTCGGCACTGCCTCCGCTCATATAAGGGCGAATTGACGCATGCGCCTGTGCACTTTTTTTTATTTCTTTTTATGGGTCATGTTCCTTCAGAACGTAGGCGATCATGGCTCTCCACCTCCCCCTATCTCTTGCAGCTCTCGGCAAGCTCCTTCTCGCTGTTTCTTCCACCCCAGGTCACGTCTCGCTCAAGTTCGTCAGGTATATCACGCGCTGTTTTCCCTTGTCTCTCTTTCCCTCTATTCGACCCGTGAGTATCAGATTATCCTCATTATGTGTCACAGAACTTTCAGCTGCTTCTTTCTGATGTTAAGTATAAACCTTCTGTTTGTTTATAACCTATCTATAACCACACCGTTGCTCACACGCTCTGTCCATGATATCCTTAGTATCCTTTTGTAGAACCACATCTCCGTTGCCTCGAGTATCTTCTTCATCTTAGAGGAAATCATCTAACATTCGCTGTCGTAAAAGAGGACAGTTGTCGCGTAACAGCTCAGTAATAATTACTTTATTTACAAAGAAATTTTTCTGTCTCGAAATATACTGCTCAAATTTTGGAATGTGTCCTTGGCCATCCCAATACGTCTACGGATCTCAGTGTCGCACATTTCGCCCTCTGTCAAGACGCTTTCCAGATATTTAAACTTCTGTGTCTCCTTGATTCTAGTGTTCCCGACTAGTAAATCGCATTTCTTCCTCTTATTGATGATTATGCATTCTGTCTTTTTGTAGTTTATGCTTAGTTCTTTCTTCAGACTTTTCGTCGCTACCATCTGTAGGGGATTTTGTACTTTTTCTTCCGTGTCTGCTATCAGTACTGTGTCGTCTGCCTATCTTATGTTGTTAATGTTGTGGTCACCAATGCTAAATCCTGGCAGAGTTTGCACTTCTCTCAGAATTGCCTCGCTGTATAGGTTCAAGAGGTCGGGTGAGAAGACGCATCCTTGCCTTACCTCTTTTTCTATTTTCGTACATTCACTGAACTCGTTCCCTACGCGTATCCATGCTGTTTGCTGCTAGTATAGGTTCTTTATTTTGCTGATATCCTTCTGGGCATACACTTCTTTCAAAAATTATAATGCTACTATATTTGTTAATAAAAGCAATAATAATTCAGAATCAGAGACAAAAAATTTTCAAGGCATTCAAGAAACAACAGGCAGCGTAAAAGTCGCAACTGCATATATATATATATATATATATATATATATATATATATATATATATATATATATATATATATATATATATATAATGTGCGTGTGTATAATTACTAATAATAATAATTTCGCTATTGAAGCTAAATTACGTAACTGAGTACTTTCGCATTAAATTCCATTCGTAATCACTAATATCACCATGGAGATTCTAATTTAGCCGCAACTTCAAAAAGAAAATTCATTGCATGCCTTAATTAGCTCGCGTAATAATTACGCCATTACAGCATATTCTCTTTTTTTTTTTTTAGAGAGAGTTAAATCATACGTGTGCGCATTACCTACATTACCTTAGGACATAGTTTCTGCGCAAAGTTGAAAACAATACCGAAAGCAGATTCTAAGAAACTGTGATTGCGGCAGAAATATTCAGAATTTTAGAATGATAATTATTATATTGCCAATTTGATCTCACACATCCAACTTACAATTAGAAACTTTGACTATTACTTAGCTCTTTTAGTTCTTTAAATTTAGCTGCTTTATACGGCCTTTAAATTTATCTTTTCGTCAGGATATAGTGAATGAAATATATAATTTCTTATATAATTTCATTTTTTTAAAATCCTATGTTTCGTGTCATAGCCAACATTTGTAACTTTCGCGCTCTTTCTCTCTCTCACACACACACGCATACATATATTTTTTTTATATTTAAGCAGAACATGTCCCTTAAGGTATATATTATTAAAAACGACGGATAGTAGGTGTCGATTAATTTTAATGATCGTCATATGTAAGTTATGAATAATCCTTCCCTGAAAAGAAGGAAATTCTGTCAGAAATTGTCGAAGTTCTTTTTCTGTATTCTTCATTTGTAGTGAACTACCGACAGTTGAGGACTGAATGTCCTTCTTATCTGAGGATGATTATGCGTAACTTGGAAAATCGATGATTAAAATTTATATATATATATATATATATATATATATATATATATATATGCATGTGTATATATGTATATATATGTATGTTTAAGTTTCATTTTATATATAATTATATATATATATGCGTGTATTTATCTATGTTTAAGATTATATATATATATATATATATATATTATGAATGTGTATATATATATATATATAGTATGTATGTGTGTGTGTATATGTATGTATGTATATATATATATATTTATATTTAGTTTGTTTACTTTTTTTAAGTTGTTGATAATTTTATGTTTGCTTCTGTATGTGTATATATGCATATGTGTATATGTGTAGATATATATATGTATATACATATATATATATATATGTGTGTGTGTGTGTGTATGCGTGTATATGTTTGTCTATAGGTTCGCTTTTCTGTACTTCTGTCTGTAGTGATGAATGTGTGTACACTGTACACATAATTGTAGGTAGTTCTTATTCTCTTTTACCTAATGTACAATTAGGCTTATATATGTGTCTGAAATTTTCGTTTTTGTAAAGTAGTTGGTGTTAATTTTATACGCATATATCTATTTTAATGCCTTTTCTTTACCTATTGTTTGTTTCTCTGTTCTATTAGACCACTTGTACCTATGTATATTAGCCCGTAAATGTTATATTTTAATATGCGGTTAGAATTCGTTTAATAACACCTCCAATCTTGATTATTTCTTGAGTGTTATATCAGAGTGTGTATGTCAATGTATGTGGATATATGGACGTATCTTTTCCGGTGTCTGTGTATAGTCAATTGCATGCACATTTCATTGTGTATGTGTGTGGTTAATATTTCGTTTTGTTGTAAATTGTCGTACAAACATTTCCTGTCTCGTCACTTTTGTATGTGTGTGTATATATCTAAATATGTCTGCTTGCTTATGTATTATAATCTGATTGTGTTTGTATTGTCTTTCGCAAGATGTCATAATCCCATGTATACACTTGGATCTCATTAAGTTAAGGGCAGTCGATCTTAACATTTATTCCAACGTAATTTCAATAGAAACAAAATGAATAGAATAACATATGTATGTTTTCTTTTTTCCTCAATAATTTTAAAATTTTAAACTTAATATAGATTAAATTTACATTTTTGAAATAGGTAGTTTTTAATTTTAATTTCAAATTTTATCGTACAATTTAATACTTATTAGTTAGAATAAATTCTATTTTAGTATAAACCTAACTTTAAAGCATTTCATATTTATTATAACCTTACTTCGTTGTCAAGTTTTTTGAATTCTCGTATATTTGTATTTTGATTGGTCATTCCAGCTCATGTGACAGCGTTTCCCCTTACGAGGGGCGGTTAATTAATTTGAACCTTTTAAAACCTTTATTCTACAATCTACTTTAAACATCATCTCTTGATTAGACACCAGAGGTGTTGTAACAAAATGTTTATTTTTGTAGTGATTTTATAACGTATTTATGTTATAATTTTTAAATAAATAATTATATTCACTCTACTCTGTATTTAGCACTCTTTTAAGAATAGTAATTGTTGGTTATTAGAATTTATTCCGTATACACCAATCATATACACTTCTGAATATATATATATATATATATATATATATATATATATATATATATATATATATATAAATATTAAAACAAACGGAAATAATAAAAAAAAAAATGATAACGACACGACTTAAATTAAAAATGTGTTAATAACAAAAAAAATTGACAGGTTGAAAAAGAAGAAAGAAGTTGCAGCAGAAGATCTTGCTTTCAAATCAAAAAAGATCGAAACTTGAAAATGGCGAATTGAAATAATCTCAACATTAATTTATAATTATCAGCATCTGATTATGTTCGACCATATAAGCCACTGTTTCAGCTTAAAGAGATAAGAATGGACAGACTTAATAGACACACAAACATACTTTTGATATATATATATATATATATATATATATATATATATATATATATATATATATATATATAGGCATTTACGTGGGAACAAGAATGAATTTTCACCAGTGCCGAAAAATATAAGACCGGGAACATTCTTAACTAATCATTTGTTTAATAGCTTTCATATATTATGTATATAGCTAAATCAAGTGAAAACCCAGTAAAATTTAGAGTAGTATTCATGTGTAGGATATTAGATACATAAACAGGAATTGATGCGTCTACATTATATTTATATGCTATATGTTTGATCATTATATATATTCGATTGATTGAATGAATTTTTTTAATGGTATATCACCTCCGTGTGGGTCATTTAATGGCAAGATTTAATTTCCTTGGGGGTTTTGAAGTAATAAAATTGTCATGTTGTTCTGCTTTCACAAATTAATACAGAGTAGCTGATATTCAGCGTTTGTGCATATACGCGTTTGTGGAGAAATAATTATTAATGTTGAGGATATTTCTTTTATGATGTAGTTTTGTTTTGGAATACAGTTTGATTTAAGAAATTGTCGGATATTATATGTCTTAATATCATGAAGGAGTTCTTTTAGGCTTTTTGTTTGCTTGATTTTGTTTAGCGTCGTATTAATCTCTATGCCTTATTTAAATGCAAATATTTCGAAAAAAATTGATGGCTTCAAGTAAATACATTTGAACGCAATTTTATGATTTCAACCATAGATAAAATGTAATGCCAGTCATGGTGCTTTACAAATGTATTGTTACAGCTTTTTTTTTTCTTTTTTTTATATTGCTTTAAAACGTATTGTTAATATTTCTTTTTTTAAATAAAAATATATTTCTGGTAATTTTAGTATAAAATGTATTTTTATCCTTTCATATATTTTGTTTACACATGTAAAAAGCTGAGGTTGAACAGTTCTGAGTACATATTTGAAACAGGAAATACCATGTTTTAATGACTAGAGCGGCTGTGTACGTTTTGTTGAACTATTTCGATTCGCATATTTCTGGCTTTAACACAGCAACACCAAGAAAATTATTCACATCAAAATTTAGCGCAAAACACGAATATAAACCTCAAATTATTTAAGTGTGATGTAGTCGGGAAAAGCTACCTGATTCAATCCCTCATTTTCCACCCAGCCAGTAACTAAGCTTTCCAAGGTCTCTCAGAAATAAAGAATTGATTGCCTCGTAACACTGATGTCGTTATGACGCATAAAAACCACTAACTTGCTAAACTCGGCGTTCGGTAATGATAAGCATCCTTGTCTCGTTAGAGCACTTAACACTGATTATCTGAGTCCAATTTTCACTGGGTGCCCCATACTTCTGGACATACGCCACCTCTAATCTACGCTTAGAAAACCACCTCAACGTGGTGCAATGGTTAGCAAGTCTGTCTCGTTAGAACACTTCGACTGAGGAGTGACTTCGGCCCTCAATGTGCGCCTTATACGCTCAGACTTGTGCTACATCTTAGAAATTAACCGTTTGTACATTGACGATATGTAATATTTAGCAAGCCTGTCTCGATAGAATACTTACGACTGAATAGGGAGTTCGATCCTCACTAAATGCGCCATACTCTCGCCCGTGTCCCACATCTAAATTAAGTGTGTAAATTTCTCTTTCCCGAGTGGTATAGACATTCTGATTTTTACCGGTCACAAGAATCCGTCCCTGCGCTTGGACCAGATATGACCATGTAAGACCAGCGGCCAGAGTCATGACACTCGAGTCCCCATGTTAAAAACCAACCTTGTGTCACAATCTGACTCAGTGGCGGGTAAATACAGTGCTATACAACTATGCGTAGAAAATCACCATAAAAATGAGGTACTTGTTTAATATCGGTAATCACTATCAGACGATTAGAACCCTTCAAAAACTTTTACGCTACGCAAACAAATGATGGCATCTTGGATTTATTGTGACTGAAACTTTCGAGAATTTTTCTCTCAAAAGTCAGAATATTCACCCAAAGAATTTTTAACATCAATGCTACAAATATGACTTCACTCCTTTTGACACAATATTTTTCTTCCTATGTAACGAATCAAAGAAAATAATGGGTAATTATTGAACTTGGCTTAATGCTTTGACACACTAAGTTCACTGAAAACGAGACTCTTTCAACTAATACAATATTTCCCCGTGTTCTCAGGAGTTCACTTTCATAAATTTCGTTCCGTTTCTATATCAGAATATATACATAATATTTTAATTCTTTTAACCATTAAATGAAGGCTGTATCTGCCTTGCAAAAGAGAAAAATGGGTGCTTTTTTTTAGTTGCCAAGGTGACAGATATTTAATCGAACGGCCCGCTCGTCACATCTTGCATGCGAAACGACAGAAAACCGATTTCTTAGTGCTCTATTTTATTTGCTCCTGAAGTTACAATATTGGTGGCTGGGGTTTTAAAATAAACGAAATATTATTTTACTACTTTGGCCCATGTTAACTTTTATGATTCGAGCAATTTTAAAACTACGCGAAATTATTAAATACTAAACACTGTAAATAACTTAATGTATGGAACACCTATTTAAATTTAGTATAGAAAAAGGCAAACTGAACATAGAATAGATTGCGTTAGATTTAATTTAATCCAACAATACTTATGATCAATCAGTTATATGTCATGCATGATACAAGCTTAGGCGATCCTGTATTATCAATATATGACTGACGAGACATATTTTTCCCGCAGTAGGTTGCCATTTCTGTCTGCGGTACCAGAAGACCAGTTGACACCTAAGGCTATAGGATCCCAGTCTGTCCTGCTATTTACTCATTCATACCGTTTCCAAGGATATTAGCACGTAAGTGAATGTAATGGATTCAACTTGAATTCGAACTCGGTTCTCTGATTCCTCAATCCGATTTGCGTACCATTACTACACCGTGCATAAAACTTTATATTTCTTCCATTTATTTTTGCGGTTATAAATATTCCTTTTTTGACCGTTGTCTGTCGTCGACGCTACGTTTACAGTACTCTTGAATTATAACTTTTATTCTTTTCATAACTTTACAATGCAAACTCGTGTGTTCCACATTTTCACAATCGAAACATTTTTTTGTTCTTAAAAGGGCAGTTCGTCTTGAAATGTAATTCGGCGCATCCATAACATGGTTTTAGTTTTGTAACGTATTTTAATCTCCCATATGCTTTGGGGCGAAAAGAATTTATATGAGATATATCACTTTCCTCAATTCTAGTCATATCATATGGAAAGACGCATCTAAAATCGAATCCGGACTCGAATGAAATATCTTCTTTTGAATGCCGTGTCCTTTTAGGGCGTTGGCGATCAGGTATTTCCACAACTTATTCAAGTTCCCTAGGGAAGTTATGCGTTTCTTTGTCACTGTCTTTATCCTTATTCTCTATTCTGTGTGTATCAGATTTTCCGAACCCTCTTTCCTTGTTATGTGCCCTAGATATTTCAACTGTTTCTGATGACAGTGTTACTGTCTTTTTTGTTGCCATTTTATCGAATACTTCGACGTTGCTTATATGTTAGGTTCATGGTATTCTTAGCATCCTTCTGTAGAACATCATATCTGCAGCTTAAAGTCTCGTCCTCAGCTGTGAGAAATATTGACTTCCATATAGGAGGGATGATATTACATATCATTTCAGTACTCTTTTCTTTGTTTCTAACGAAAGTCTTCTCACTGATGACTAATTTTAATCACACACTTTCCTTATTCAATTTCCATAGAATGTTAAAAGGAACAAGACAATAAAGGATGAATAAGAAAAAAAAAACAAAGTTTAATATAAATCTAAGAGATACATAAAAATGAGAATTATGGCAAATAATGCAGCAGAATCAAATCTTACTTGAAATATATTTTCAACGATTTTTTTAATGATAATGAAATCGCCTTGAGAAATACATATATTTGACTATAATGTATATTATATTTTATGTCTTTCCGTAGATGTGTTTCCTGTTCATTTCCTTCAGTATTCTATAATTTTCTTAATTGCATTATTCGATAAGATTATTTTATCTGACTCTTTTAAGCGTTATTATCTATTTACAAAACAGTGCACAAGTCTTTCTCGACCAGAATACTTTTTACGGCAAGCCGTGTAACTGATACTGAAGTCGTAACAAAATCGTTTTTACATATAATGAAGGTCATATTAGCTACCACAATGTCTTAATTTTTGTTACTTTCATCTTCTATAACAGTTTAATTGGCGTGACGTACACATGAAATCACACACGCATATATATATATATATATATATATATATATATATATATATATATATATATATATATATATATAAAATACGGAAGGCTTAAATAGGAATGAGAGACCAAATCATTTAAATATATACATATATTTTGGTATTTTGGAAATCGGACCGGAGTAAAATATTTCCAACAATTTCTGGTAAGTGTAACCTGGATAGGAGAAACCCGGATATAAGGGATATTTTCTCTGGTCCCAAATTAGAGTCTGTGTTAATGTATATATCACAGACCAAATCCGGACATAAGAGAAACCAGGATATAAGAGACTTCTTCTCTGGTCCCGACAACTCTCTTAAATCCGGGTTACACTGTATATACTTTTTGCGTTTTTCATACAATTCCGTAGACTATCTCTTCCTTTTAATGGAGCGTGCGGTTTCCTTTTCATTCTTTTATTTCCACCTTATTGATTTTTTTTTCACTATAAAAGTATCAACATAAGCTTTTATTTTAGTTTCATCCAGTATTACTGGTAGACTACGTATGGTGTTGCAGCGGGCCGAGAGGTGTGAGTGCCAATCGACCGTACAACTAAAATAGGGGACACAAAGGCAAGGAGATGGCAATAGCAAAGAAGGATGACAAACGCAGATGGTCCGTTGTAGACGATGGAAATCGTATCTTTATTTGCGAACGGTGGATGGTAAGACGACAGGGGTCGTTTGTTCGGGAACGGTGTCCGGACGTTAACGGGCGCTGGACGTCAGTGGGCACTGGATTAGATCGTCAGCGGATGGTGGAATAGGTAGCGGGACGTCAGTAGAGCGCCGCAGGGGTGAGCTGGAGGCCGCTGGAAGCTGTTGGGGTGAGCTGGAGACTGCAGGAGTGCTGGAAGCTGCAGGAAAGAGCTGGAAACTGCAGGAGTGCTGGAAACTGCAGGAGTGCTGGAAGCTGGAGGAGTGGGCTGGAGACTGCTGGAAGCTGCAGGAGTGCTGGAAGCTGCAGGAGTGAGCTGGAGGCTGCAGGAGTGCTGGAAGCTGCAGGATTGCTGGAAGCTGCAGGAGTGAGCTGGAAACTGCAGGAGTGCTGGAAGCTGCAGGAGAGAGCTGGAGACTGCTGGAAGCTGCAGGAGTGAGCTGGAGGCTGCAGGAGTGCTGGAAGCTGCAGGAGTGAGCTGGAAGTTGCAGGAGTGAGCTGAAGGCTGCAGCAGTGCTGGAAGCTGCGGGAGTGACCTGGAAGCTGCAGGAGTGCTGGAAGCTGCGGGAGTGATCTGGGGACTCAGCGGGAAGGCAGTAGCAAAGAGTGGAGTGAGTGGAGCCTTGAAGAGTGGTGATCGAATGACTTTCGGAAGTTAGACCTGAAAAGGACAGTTTGAACAACTGCTGCTACTGCTGCTGGGTCTCGTCAGCTGCTGGGCTTGGTCGACTTGACTGTGCGCGTCAAAGTCACGAATCAGGAAGGCTTCCTGCTCCCTGGCCAGCGGTATTTACTTAACTCCCACGGGTTCAATATGTGACACAATTCTGCACAAATATAATCACGTAAAATGAGAGATTATAAATGAACGTGTTACAAACTGCTTGATAGCAATAATCTATATCTGTATTTTATGCTATATACTTCTAGGCAATGTCACTCTTCAAGTTAACTAATTGGCATATTGATTTAAAGAAAAGTTTATTTCATTAATTAACTGCTCTTCGTTAATGTTCTTTTATTCGAGGATTGTTTTGATTTTCATATCAAAAATAGTTCTGCTTCAAAATATAATCTATTATAGTGCAGAAAAGTGCTAGAAATATGCATGTTACTTGGCTTTCACCAAGTTGGCATCTATTTGTAACAATTTCCTTAAATATAGCAAGCCAATTTATGAGTGAAATGTCCGTTTAATATTTCTGTTTCAAAGATCTCAAGTAATGAATATATCTTACTGGGCGAAGCCTGCTAGTATTATATATATATATATATATATATATATATATATATATATATATAGATACAGATATATATATATATATGTTTGTGTATATATATGTATATCATAAAATGCAAAAAATACTTTATACAAGCGCCCACAAACTTGCATATGACTTTTTTCAAGGCATCGAGCTCTTTTTGATATATGTCCGAATAATTGGTAATTATTTTTCCGGCAAAGTAACAATTATATATATATATATATATATATATATATATATATATATATATATTATATTATATATATATATATATATATATATATATATATATATATTATTATATATATATATTATATTATATATACATATTATATATATATTATATTATATTATATATATATATATATATATATATATATTTATTATATTATATATATATTATATTATATATATATATATTATATATATTTATATATATTTTTTTTTTCTTCTAGCAAAGTAAATTTTAGCTTCTTTTTGTGTGACAGACATATTGATTTAGAAATTCAAGTATAAATGAAATAAATGTCGTGTTTTAATGAAATTTTTAGAAATTATTTACAAATTAATTATTTTATTTCTGAAAGTTATTAGTAGATATTGTTAAAAATATCTTTTTTACCTATGTTTCAGTCCTTTATTTAATTTTTATGAAAACTTGAGAAATTCAACGTGATATTAATTAGTGACTATATT